>CM066048.1:151269190-151589820 GCA_033557465.1 Ichthyophis bannanicus | reverse complement strand
AAGTAGGGGGGCTGACACCCCTAGGTGAAGTAGGGGGTCTATGTGAAGTAGGGGGCCTGACACCCCTATGTGAAGTAGGGGGCCTCACACCCCTATGTGAAGTAGGGGGACTGAAACCCCTATGTGAAGTAGGGGGGCTGAAACCCTTATGTGAAGTAGGGGGGCTGACACCACTATGTGAAGTAGGGGGGCTCACACCCCTATGTGAAGTACGGGGGCTCACACCCCTATGTGAAGTAGGGGGGCGGACACCCCTATGTGAAGTAGGGGGCCTCACACCCCTATGTGAAGTAGGGGGGCTGACACCCCTATGTGAAGTAGGGGGGCTGACACCCCTATGTGAAGTAGGGGGGCTGACACCCCTATGTGAAGTAGGGGGGCTCACACCCCTATGTGAAGTAGGGGGGATCACACCCCTATGTGAAGTAGGGGGGCTGAAAACCTAGTCAGGGGGTGAACCCTATGTGAAGTAGGGGGGCTCACCCCCTATATGAAGTAGGGGGGTTCACACCCCTATATGAAGTAGGGGGGCTGACACCCCTATGTGAAGTAGGGGGGCTGACACCCCTATGTGAAGTAGGGGGGCTCACACCCCTATGTGAAGTAGGGGGGCTGACACCCCTATGTGAAGTAGGGGGGGCTGACACCCCTATGTGAAGTAGGGCGGCTCACACCCCTATGTGAAGTAGGGGGGCTGACACCCCTATGTGTGTCAGCAAACACAAAAACTAGGGGGGCTGGACAACCACTATGTGAAGTAGGGGGGCTGACAGCCCTATGTGAAGTAGTGTGGCTGACACACCTATTTGAAGTAGGGGGGCAGACACCACTATGTGAAGTAGGGGGCCTCACATCCCAATGGGAAGTAGGGGGCCTCACACCCCTATGTGAAGTAAGGGGGCTGACAACCCTATGCTTGAAGTAGGGGGCTGTTCACACCCTATCGGGGGGTGAAGTAGTAGGGGGGTGACACCCCTATGTGAAGTAGGGGGGGGTGACACCCAAATGGGAAAAATGGTGGCTGACACCCCTATGTGAAGTAGGGGGGATGACACCCCTATGTGAAGTAGGGGGGCTGACACCCCTATGTGAAGTAGGGGGGCTGACACCCCTATGTGAAGTCAGGGGCTGAAACCCCTATGTGAAGTAGGGGGGCTGACACACCTATGTGAAGTAGGGGGCCTCACACCCCTATGTGAAGTAGGGGGGCTGACACCCCTATGTGAAGTAGGGGGGGCTGACACCCCTATGTGAAGTAGGGGGGCTGACACCCCTATGTGAAGTAGGGGGGCTGACACCCCTATGTGAAGTAGGGGGGCTCACACCCCTATGTGAAGGAGGGGGGCTGACACCCCTATGTGAAGTAGGGGGGCTGACACCCCTATGTGAAGTAGGGGGACTGACACCCCTATGTGAAGTAGGGGGGCTGACACCCCTATGTGAAGTAGGGGGGCTCACACCCCTATGTGAAGTAGGGGGCCTCACACCCCTATGTGAAGTGTTGTCTGACCCCTATGTAAGTGGGGGCACCCTATTTGAAGTAGGTGAACCCCTATGTTAGTAGGCTGACCCCCTATGGGTAGGGGTGCCTCCCACCCCTGAAGTAGGGGGCTGGACACCCCTATGTGAAGTAGGGGGGCTGACAGGGGCTGCCCCCTATGTGACACCCTATGTGAAGTAGGGGGGCTGCCACCCCTAGTAGTCGGGGGGGACACCCCTGAAGACACCCCTATGTGACCCCCCTTTGTGATGTTGGGGGCTGAAACCCCTATATGATTAGGGGCTCACACCCCTCTGTGAAGTAGGGGGGCTCACACCCCTATGTGAAGTAGGGGGGCTGACACCCTATGTGACTTAGGGGGCTCACACCGCTATGTTAAGTAGGGGGGCTGACACCCCTATGTGAAGTAGGGGGGCTGAAACCCATATGTGAAGTAGGGGGGCTTTAACCCCTATGTGAAGTAGGGGGGCTGACACCCCTATGTGAAGTAGGGGGCTCACACCCCTATGTGAAGTAGGGGGGCTCACACCCCTATGTGAAGTAGGGGGCTAACACCCTAGTGTGAAGTAGGGGGGGCCTCACACCCTATGTGAAGTAGGGGGGCTGACAACCCTATGTGAAGTAGGAAGGCTGACACCCCTATGTGAATTAGGGGGGCTGACATCCCTATGTGAAATAGGGGGGCTGACACCTCTATGTGAAGTAGGGGGCTGACAACCCTATGTGAAGTAGGGGGGCTCACACCCCTATGTGAAGTAGGGGGGCTGACAGCCCTATGTGAAGTAGGGGGCTGACACCCCTATTTGAAGTAGGGGGGCTCACACCCCTATGTGTAGGGGGGCTGACACCCCTATGTGCATTAGGGGGGCTCACACCCCTATGTGAAGTAGGGGGGCTGACACCCCTATGTGAAGTAGGGGGCCTCCCCCCCCACCCCACACCCATATGTGAAGTAGGGGGGCTGACACCCTATGTGAAGTAGGGGGGCCTCACACCCCTATGTGAAGTAGGGGGTTCACACCCCTATGTAAAGTAGTGGGGCTGACAACCCTATGTGAAGTAGGGGGGCTGACACCCCTGTGTGAAGTAGGGGGGCTGGACAACCCTATGTGAAGTAGGGGGGCTACACCCCTATGTGAAAGGCAGGCTGAACCCCTAGGGGGGCTCACACCCCTATGTGAGGTAGGGGACTGAAACTCCTATGTGAAGTAGGGGGGCTGAAACCCCTATGTGAAGTAGGGGGGCTGACACCCCTATGTGAAGTAGGGGGGCTGACACCCCTATGTGAAGTAGGCGGGCTGACACCCCAATGTGAAGTAGGGGGGCTGATTCCCTATGTGAAGTAGGGGGGCTGACACCCCTATGTGAAGTAGGGGGCCTCACACCCCTATGTGAAGTAGGGGGGCTGAAACCCCTATGTGAAGAAGGGGTGTGTGACTCCCCTATGTGAAGTAGGGGGGCTCACTCCCTATGTGAAGTAGGGGGACTGACAACCCTAAGTGACGTAGGGGGGCTGACACCCCTATGTGAAGTAGGGGGGCTCACACCCCTATTTGAAGTAGGGGGGCTCACAACCCTATGTGAAGTAGGGGGCAGAAACCCCTATGTGAAGTAGGGGGGCTCACACCCCTATGTGAAGTAGGGGGGCTGACACCCCTATGTGAAGTAGGGGGCCTGACACCCCTATGTGAAGTAGGGGGGCTGACACCCCTATGTGAAGGAGGGGGGCTCACACCCCTATGTGAAGTAGGGGGGCTCACACCCCTATGTGAAGTAGGGGGGCTGGCACACCCATGTGGAAGTATGTGAAGTAGGGGGGCTCACACCCCTATGTGAAGTAAGGGGGCTGACACCCCTATGTGAAGTAGGGGGGCTGACACCCCTATGTGAAGTAGGGGGGGCTGACACCCCTATGTGAATTAGGGGAGCTGACACCCTATGTGAACTAGGGGGGCTCACACCCCTATGTGAAGTAGGGGGGCTGACACCCCTATGTGAAAAAGGGGGGCTGACACCCCTATGTGAAGTAGGGGGGCTGACACCCCTATGTGAAGTAGGGGGGCTGACACAACTATGTGAAGTAGGGGGGCTGACACCCCTATGTGAAGTAGGGGGGCCTCACACCCCTATGTGAAGTAGGGGGGCTGACACCCCTATGTGAAGTAGGGGGGCTGACACCCCTATGTGAAGTAGGGGGGCTGACACCCCTATGTGAGGTAGGGGGGCTGACACCCCTATGTGAAGTAGGGAGCCTCACACCCCTATGTGAAGTAGGGGCACTGACACCCCTATGTGAAGTAGGGGGGCTCACCCCTATGTGGAAGTATGGGGGCTGACACCCCTATGTGAAGTAGGGGGGCTCACACCCCTATGTGAAGTAGGGGGGCTGACAACCCTATGTGAAGTAGGGGGGATCACACCCCTATGTGAAGTAGGGGGCCTGAAACCCCTATGTGAAGTAGGGGGGCTGAAACCCCTATGTGAAGTAGGGGGGCTGACACCCCTATGTGAAGTAGGGGGGCTCACACCCCTATGTGAAGTAGGGGGGCTCACACCCCTATGTCTCACCCCGTATGTTGAAGTAGGTAGGGGGGACACACCCTGAGGGGGCCTGGACAACCCCTATGTGATTGTGGAACCCCCTATGTTGAAAGGGGGCTTACCCCCTAGTGAAGGGGGACACCCCTAGTCACACCCCTATGTGAAGGGGGGTAGGGGTAGGGGGCTCACTATGTGAAGTAGGGGGGCTGACACCCCTATGTGAAGTAGGGGGGCTGACACCCCTATGTGAATTAGGGGGGCTGAAACCCCTATGTGAATTAGGGGGGCTGACACCCCTATGTGAAGTAGGGGGGCTCAAACCCCTATGTGAAGTAGGGGGGCTGACACCCCTATGTGAAGTAGGGGGGGCTCACACCCCTATGTGAAGTAGGGGGGCTGACACCCCTATGTGAAGTAGGGGGGCTCACACCCCTATGTGAAGTAGGGGGGCTCAAACCCCTATGTGAAGTAGGGGTGCAGAAACCCCTATGTGAAGTAGGGGGGGCTCACACCCCTATGTGAAGTAGGGGGGCTGACACCACTATGTGAAGTAGGGGGCCTCACACCCCTATGTGAAGTAGGGGGGCTCACACCCCTATGTGAAGTAGGGGGGCTGACACCCCTAGGTGAAGTAGGGGGGCTGACACCCCTATGTGAAGTAGGGGGGCTGACACCCCTATGTGAAGTAGGGGGGCTGACACCCCTATGTGAAGTAGGGGGCCTCAACACCCCTATGTGAAGTAGGGGGGCTGACACCCCTATGTGAAGTAGGGGGCCTCACACCCCTATGTGAAGTAGTGGGCTGACACCCCTATGTGAATTAGGGGGGCTCACACCCCTATGTGAAGTAGGGGGGCTGACACCCCTATGTGAAGTAGGGGGGCTCACACCCCTATGTGAAGTAGGGGGGCTAACACCCCTATGTGAAGTAGGGGGGCTGACAACCCTATGTGAAGTAGGGGGGCAAACACCCCTATGTGAAGTAGGGGGGCTGACACCCCTATGTGAAGTAGGGGGCTCACACCCCTATGTGAAGTAGGGGGCTGACACCCCTATGTGAAGTAGGGGGGCACACAACCCTATATGAAACCCCTAGTAGGGGGCTGACACCCCTATGTGAAGTAGGGGGGGCTGAAACCCCTATGTTAAGTAGGGGGCTGACACCCCTATGTGAAGTAGGGGTGGCTGCACACCCCTATGTGAAGTAGGGGGGCTTGACACCCCTATGTGAAGTAGGGGGGCAGAAACCCCTATATGAAGTAGGGTGGCTGACACCCTATGTGAATTAGGGGGTTGAAACCCCTATTTGAAGAGGGGGGGCTGAAACCCCTATGGAAAGTAGGGGGGATGACACCCCTATGTGAAGTAGGGGGGCTGACACCCCTATGTGAAGTAGGGGGGCTGACACCCCTATGTGAAGTAGGGGGGCTGACACCCCTATGTGAAGTAGGGGTGCTCACACCCCTATGTGAAGTAGGGGGGCTGACACACCTATGTGAAATAGGGAGCCAAACACCCCTATGTGAAGTGAACCCCTAGTAAGGTGCTCACACCCCTATGTGATGTAGGGGGGCTTACACCCCTATGTGAAGTAGGGGGGCTCACACCCCTATGTGAAGTAGGTGGGGCTACACCCTAGGTGAAGTCTGGGACACACCCCTATGTGAAGTAGGGGGCTGACAACCCCTAATGTGAAGTAGGGGGGCTCACAAACCCCTTATGTGAAGTAGGGGGGCTGAAACCCCTATGTGATTAGTAGGGGGGCTCACACCCCTATGTGAAGTAAGGGGGGCTGGACACCCCTATGGGAATAGGCGGGCCTGACTCCTAGTGAAGTAGGGGGCTGACACCCCTATGTGAAGTAGGGGGGCTGACACCCCTATGTGAAGTAGGGGGCCGGACACCCCTATGTGAAGTAGGGGGGCTGACACCCCTATGTGAAGTAGGGGGCCTCACACCCCTATGTGAAGTAAGGGGGGCTGACACCCCTATGTGAAGTAGGGGGA
Source organism: Ichthyophis bannanicus (assembly GCA_033557465.1). Classification (NCBI taxonomy): domain Eukaryota; kingdom Metazoa; phylum Chordata; class Amphibia; order Gymnophiona; family Ichthyophiidae; genus Ichthyophis; species Ichthyophis bannanicus. The sequence continues at coordinate 151,583,772 of CM066048.1, read as the reverse complement.
TCACACCCTTATGTGAAGTAGTAGGGGGGGGGGGGGGGGGCCTCACACCCCTATGTGAAGTATGGGGGCTGACACCCCTATGTGAAGTAGGGGGGCTGAAACACCTAGGTGAAGTAGGGGGGCTCACACCCCAATTTGAAGTAGGTGGGCTCACACCCCTATGTGAAGTAGGGGGGATGAAACCCCTATGTGAAGTAGGGGGCCTCACACCCCTATAGTAAGAAGGGGGCCTCACACACCAAAGTGAAGTAGGGGGGCTCACACCCCTATGTGAAGTAGGGGGGCTGACACCCCTATGTGAAGTAGGGGGGCTGACACCCCTATGTGAAGTAGGGGGGCTCACACCCCTATGTGAAGTAGGGGGGCTGAAACCCCTATGTGAAGTAGGGGGGCCTAACAGCCCTATGTGAAGTAGGGGGTCTGACCCCCCTATGTGAAGTAGGGGATCTGACCCCCTATGTGAAGTAGTGGGTCTGACCCCCTATGTGAAGTAGGGGGGCTCACACCCCTATGTGAAGTAGGGGGGCTGACAACCCTATGTGAAGTAGTGGGGCTGAAACCCCTATGTGAAGTAGGGGGGCTGACACCCCTATGTGAAATAGGGGGCCTCACACCCCTATGTGAAATAGGGGGGCTGACACCCCTATGTGAAGTAGGGGGCTCACACCCCTATGTGAAGTAGGGGGGCTCACACCCCTATGTGAAGTAGGGGGGCTGAAACCCCTATGTGAAGTAGGGGGGCTCACACCCCCATGTGAAGTAGTGTGGCTGAGAATACTATGTGAAGTAGGGGGGGCTCACACCCCTAAGTGAGGTAGTGAGGTAGGGGGGCTGAAACCCCTATGTGAAGTAGGGGGGCTAACACCCCTATGTGAAGTAGTGTGGCTGACACTACTATGTGAAGTAGGGGGGCTCACACCCCTAAGTGAAGTAGGGGGGCTGACACCCCTATGTGAAGTAGGGGGGCTGAAAGGGGGGCTGACACCTATGTGTCTAAAGTAGGGGCCTGACACCCCTATGTGAAGTAGGGGGGCTGACACCCCTATGTGAAGTAGGGGGGCTGACACCCCTATGTGAAGTAGGGGGGCTTAAACCCCTATGTGAAGTAGGGGGGCTGACACCCCTATGTGAATTATGGGGGCTCACACCCCTATGTGAAATCTGGGTGCTCACACCCCTATGTGAGGTAGGGGACTGAAACTCCTATGTGAATTAGGGGGGCTGAAACCCCTATGTGAAGTAGGGGGGCTGTAACTCCTATAGGGGGTCACACCCCTATAGTAGGTAGGGGGCTCACACCCCTATGTGTAGTAGGGGGGCTGGCACCCCTATGTGAAGTAGGGGGCTCGCACCCCTATGTGAAGTAGGGGGGCTCACACCCCTATGTGAAGTAGGGGGGCTGAAACCCCTATGTGAATTAGGGGGGCTTAAACCCCTAAGTGAATTAGGGGGGCTGACACCCCTATGTGAAGTAGGGGGGCTGAAACACCTATGTGAAGTAGGGTGGCTGACACCCCTATGTGAAGTGGGGGGCCTCACACCCCTATGTGAAGTAGGGGGCCTCTCACCCCTATGTGAAATAAAAGGGCTGAAAACCCTATGTGAAGTAGGGGGGCTGACACCCCTATGTGAAGTAGGGGGCCTCACACCCCTATGTGAAGTAGGGGGCCTCACACCCCTATGTGAAGTAGGGGGGCTGACACCCTATGTGAAGTAGGGGGGCTGACACCCCTATGTGAAGTAGGGGGCTCACACCCCTATGTGAAGTAGGGGGGCTGAAACCCCTATGTGAAGTAGGGGGGCTCACATACCTAAGTGAATTAGGGGGCTCACACCGCTATGTAAAGTAGGGGGGCTGACACCCCTATGTGAAGTAGGGGGGCTCACACCCCTATGTGAAGTAGGGGGGCTCACACCCTTATGTGAAGTAGGGGGGCTGACACCCCTATGGGAAGTAGGGGGGCTGACACACCAATGTGAAATAGGGGGGCTGACACCCCTATGGGAAGTAGGGGGGCTGACACCCCCCCCCCCCACCACTATGTGAAGTAGGGGGCTCACACCCCTATGTGAAGTAGGGGGCTCACACCCCTATTTGAAGTAGGGGGGCTGACACCCCTATGTGAAGTAGGGGGCCTGACACCCCTATGTGAAGTAGGGGGGCTGAAACCCCTATGTGAAGTATGGGGGCTCACACCCCTATGTGAAGTAGGGGGGCTCACACCCCTATGTGAAGTAGGGGGGCTCACACCCCTATGTGAAGTAGGGGATCTGACACCCCTATGTGAAGAGGGGGGCTGACATCCCTATGTGAAGTAGGGGGGCTCACACCGCTATGTGAAGTAGGGGGCTGAAACCCTTATGAGAAGTAGCAGGGCTCACACCCCTAAGTGAAGTAGGGGGGCTCACACCCCTATTTGAAGTAGGGGGGCTGAAACACCTATGTGAAGTAGGGGGGCTGACACCCCTATTTGAAGTATGGGGGCTGAAACACCTATGTGAAGTAGGGGGGCTGACACCCCTATGTGATGTAGGGGGGCTCACACCCCTATGTGAAGTAGGGGAACTGAAACCCCTATGTGAAGTAGGGGGGCTGAAAACCCTATGTGAAGTAGGGGGGCTCACACCCCTATGTGAAGTAGGGGGGCTCACACCCCTATGTGAAAAAGGGGGGCTGAAACCCCTATGTGAAGTAGGGGGCTCATACCCCTATGTGAAGTAGGGGGGCTGACACCCCTATGTGAAGTAGGGGGGCTCACACCCCTATGTGAAGTAGGGGGGCTGACACCCCTATGTGAAGTAGGGGGGCTGACTAAAAAAAAAAAAAAAACACAAAAAAAAAACAAAAAAAACCCTATGTGAAGTAGGGGGCTGACACCCCTCTGTGAAGTGGGGGGGCTGACACCCCTAGGTTAATTGAAGTTCACACCCCTAGTGAATAGGGGCTCACACCCCTATATGAAATAGGGGGGCTGACACCCCTTTGAGAAGTAGGGGGGCTGATACCTCTATGTGAAGTAGGTGGGGCTCACACCCCTATCTGAAGTAGGGGGGCTGACACCCCTATGTGAAGTAGGGGGGCTGACACCCCTATGTGAAGTAGGGGGGCTGACACCCCTATGTGAAGTAGGGGGGCTGACACCCCTATGTGAACCCCATGTGAAGTAGGGGGTCTGACACCCCTAGGGGGGCTGAACCCCTATGTGAAGTAAGGACACCCCTATTTGAAGGGTGGCTGAAATATGAATGGGGGCTGAACACCCCTATGTAGGTAGGGGGTCTCACCACCCCTATGTGACAAGGGGGGGCTGACACCCCTATTTGAAGTAGGGCGAAACCTACTAGTAGGGGGTGAAAAGTGAATAGGGGGCTGAAAACCATGTTGTAAATAGGGGCTCCCCCCCTATGTGAAGTAGGGGGGCTGACACACCTATGTGAAGTAGGGGGGCTCACACCCCTATGTGAAGTAGGGGGGCTGACACCCCATTTGAATTAGGGGGGCTCACACCCCTATGTGAAGTAGGGGGGCCAAAACCCCTATATGAAGTAGGGGGCTGAAACCCCTATGTGAAGAAGGGGCTGACCCACCCTATGTGAATAGGGGGGCTGTGACACCCTATGTGAAGTAGGGGGGGGGGGGGCTGACACCCTATGTTAAGTAGGGGCCAGACACCCCTATGTGAAGTAGGGGGGCTGGCACCCCTATGTGAAGTAGGGGGCTCGCACCCCTATGTGAAGTAGGGGGCTCACACCCCTATGTGAAGTAGGGGGGCTCACACCCCTATGTGAAATAGGGGGGCTGAAACCCCTATGTGAAGTAGGGGGGCTGACACCCCTATGTGAAGTAGGGGGCTCACACCCCTATGTGAAGTAGGGGGTCTGACACCCCTATGTGAAGTAGGGGGGCAGACACCCCTATGTGAAGTAGGGGGGCTGACACCCCTATGTGAAGTAGGGGGGGCTGAAAAAAAAAAACCACCTATGTGTGAAGTAGGGGGGACACACCCTATGTGAAGTAGGGGGGCTGACAACCCCTATGTGAAGTAGTTTGGGGGGCGACACACCCCTATGTGAAGTAGGGGGGCTGACACCCTATGTGAAGTGGGGGGCCTGACACCCCTATGTGAAGTGGGGGGCTGACACCCCTATGTGAAGTAGGGGTGCTGACACCCCTATGTGAAGTAGGGGGGTTGACACCCCTATATGAAGTAGGGGGGCTCACACCCCTATGTGAAGTAGGGGGGCTGAAACCCCTATGTGAAGTAGGGGGCTCACACCCCTATGTGAAGTAGGGGGGCTGACACCCCTATGTGAAGTAGGGGGCCTGACACCCCTATGTGAAGTATGGGGGCTGACAACCCTATGTGAAGGGTGGCTCCCACCCTATTGGTAGGGGGGCTGACACCCCTATGTAAAGAATGTGGGCTCACACCCCTATGTGAAGTAGGGGGGCTGACACCCCTATGTGAAGTAGGGGGGCTGACACCACTATGTGAAGTAGGGGGGCTGACACCCCTATGTGAAGTAGGGGGGCTGACACCCCTATGTGAAGTAGGGGTGCTCACACCCCTATGTGAATTATGGGGGCTCACACACCTATGTGAAATAGGGGGCTCACACCCCTATGTGAAGTAAGGGGGCTGAAACCCCTATGTGAAGTAGGGGGGCTCACCCCCCTATGTGAAGTAGGGGGGCTGACACCCCTATGTGAAGTAGGGGGGCTGACACCCCTATGTGAAGGAGGGGGGCTGACACCCCTATGTGAAGTAGGGGGGCTGACACCCCTTTGTGAAGTAGGGGGGCTCACACCCCTATGTGAAGTAGGGGGGCTCACACCCCTATGTGAAAAAGGGGGGCTGAAACCCCTATGTCACACCCCTATGTCAAGTCGGGGGGCTGACACTCCTATGTGAAGTAGGGGGGCTCACACCCCTATGTGAAGTAGGGGGGCTCACACCCCTATGTGAAGTAGGGGGGCTGACACCCCTATGTGAAGAAGGGGGGCTGAAACCCCTATGTGAAGTAGGGGGGCTCACAGCCCTATGTGAAGTAAGGGGCCTGAGACCCCTATGTGAAGTAGGGGGGCTGACACCCCTATGTGAAGTAGGGGGGCTGACACCCCTATGTGAAGTAGGGGGGCTGACACCCCTATGTGAAGTAGGGGGTTCATACCCCTATGTGAAGTAGGGGGGCTCACACCCCTATGTGAAGTAGGGGGGCTGACACCCCTATGTGAAGAAGGGGGCTGACACCCCTATGTGAAGTAGGGGGGCTTACACCCCTATGTGAAAGTAGGGGTGCTGAAACCCCTATGTGATGTAGGGGGGCTGACACCCCTATGTGAAGTAGGGGGGCTGACACCCCTATGTGAAGTAGGGGGCCACCCTATGTGACAGGGGGGGACTGACCCTGTGAAGTAGGGGGCCTATGAAGTAGGCTGACACCCTGGGGTGAAAAGGGTGAAGTAGGGGGGACACCCCTATGTATGAGGGGGCCCCCTAAACCTATGTGTAGGGGGCCTCATATGTGAAGTAGGGGGGCTGGAAGGGGGCACCCACCCCTATGTGAAGTAGGGGGCTCACACCCCTATGTTAGGGGGGGCTGAAGGGGGGGGGACACCCCTATGTGAAGTAGGGCTGACACCCCTAGAAGTGTGACACCCCTATGTGAAGTAGGGGGCCTCACCCCCTATGTGAAGTAGGGGGGCTGAAACCCCTATGTGATGTAGGGGGCTGACACCCCTTTTTGAAGTACAGGGGCTGACACCCCTATGTGAAGTAGGGGGGATACCCCCAAGTCACACCGATCCTCTGTCGTAGGGGCACTATGGGCACCTATGTGAAGCACACCCTGAGTAGGGCTGAAAGCTGACACCTATGGGGGGGGGGGCCACACTATGTGAAGTAGGGGGGCTCACACCCTATAGCTGAGGGGGCTGACACCCCTATGTGAAGTAGCTGACCCTATGTGAAGTACTCACCCTATGTGGGCTCACACCCCTATGTGAAGTAGGGCCTGACGGACGAAGTAGGGGGCTGACACCCCTATGTGAAAGGGGGGCTGTGAAACCCTATGGGGACACCCCTATGTGAAGTACCCTGACATATGTAGTAGGGGGGCTCACACCCTATGTGAAGTGGGATACCCTATGTGAGTACCTGATGAAGTAGATGGGGCACCTATGTGTATGGGGGAACTATGAAGTAGGGGGCTGACTATTGAAGTAGCACACCCCTATGTGGGGGGCTGAAAACCCCTATGTGAAGTAGGGGGGGACACCCCAAAGTAGGGGGCTACCCCCTATTGAGTAGGGGGCTGACAATGTGAAGTAGGGCTGACCCCTATGTGGGGGGGGGGTAGGGGGGCTGCCCTATGTGTGGGGGCTCAGGGGGGGGGCTGATGTGAAGTAGGGGGCTTATGTAGTAGGGGGGTCACACCCCCTAGGGGTGGAAGTGGGGGGGGTGAATGTGTAGGGGGCTGACACCCTCTGTGAAGTACACAGTTTGTAGGGGTAGGCTGACACCCCTGGGGGACTGTTATGGGGGACACCCCTATGTGAAAGGGGGCCACCCCTATGTGTGGTGGGGGGTGACACCCCTATGTGAAGTAGGGGGGCTGACAACCCGATGTGGGGGGTTGTTGGGGGGGGGCTCCCCTATGGTAGGGGGGCTGACACACCCGATGTGAAGTAGGGGGGGACTCACACTCCTGGTGGGGGGGCGATGAAGTGTGGGGACCCCCTATGTGGGGCTAACATTCCCCCTATGGGAACAGTACGGGGGGCTGAAACACCTAGGTGAAGTAGGGGGGCTCACACACGTATGTGAAGTAGGGGGGGCTAACACCCCTATGTGAAGATAAGGGGGCTCACAAAAACCCCTATGTGAAGTAGGGGTGGCTCACACCCCTATGTGAGTAGGGAGGGTCTGACAACCCCCTATGTGAAGTAGGGGGCGCTGAAACCCCTATGTTAAGTATGGTGCTCTTTACCAAACCCCTATGTGAAAGTAGGGGGGCAGAACCCCTATATGAAACAAGTAGGGGTGGCTTACAACCCCATAATAGTGAAGTAGGTGGGCTGACACCCGTATGTGAAGTGGGGTGCTAACACCCCCTATGTGAAGTAGGGGGCTGAAACCCCTAGGTTAAGTAGAGGGGGCTCACCCCTATTTTAGTAGGGGGGCTCACAACCCCTTTGTGAAGTAGGGGGGGTGAAAACCCTATGTGAAGTAGGGGGGCTGGAAACCCCTATGTGAAGTCAGGGGTGCTCGTCACCCTAATGTGAAGTAGGGGGGGCTCTCACCACACCCCCTATGTGAAGTAGGGGGGCTTCGCACCCCTATGTGAAGAGTAAGGGGGGATGGCTACCCCTATGTGAAGTAGGGGGGCTCAAAACCCTATTTGAAGTAGGGGGGCTGAAACACCTATGTGAAGTAGGGGGGCTGACACCCCTATGTGAAGTAGGGGGGCTCACACCCCTATGTGAAGTAGGGGGACTGAAACCCCTATGTGAAGTAGGGGGGCTGAAACACCTATGTGAAGTAGGGGGGCTGACACCCCTATGTGAAGTAGGGGGGCTGAAACCCCTAGGTTAAGTAGGGGGCTGACACCCCTATTTCAAGTAGGGGGGCTCACACCCCTATGTGAAGTAGGGGGGCTGAAACCCCTATGTGAAGTAGGGGGGCTGACACTCCTATGTGAAGTAGAGGGGGCTCACACCCCTTTGTGATGTAGGGGGGCTCACACCCCTATGTGAATTGGGGGGCTGACACCCCTATGTGAAGTAGGGGGCCTCACACCCCTATGTGAAGTAGGGGGGCTCACACCCCTATGTGAAGTAGGGTGGCTGAAACCCCTATGTGAAGTATTGGGGCTCACACCCCTATGTGAAGTAGGGGGGCTGCACTACTATGTGAAGTAAGGGGGGCTCACACCCTAAGTGATAGTAGGGGGGCTGGACACCCCTATGTGATGTAGGGGGGCTGGCAACCCTATGTGAAGTCGGGGTGGCTCAACCACCCCTATGTGAAGTAGGTGGACTGAAACCCCTATCCCCTATGTGAAGTAGGCATCTCACACCCCTATGTGAAGTAGGGGGGCTCACACCCCTATGTGAAGTAGTGGGGCTGAAACCTCTATGTGAAGTAGAGGGGCTCACACCCCTATGTGAAGTAGGGGGGCTCACACCCCTATGTAAATTAGGGGGGCTGATAAACCCTATGTGAACTAGGAGGGCTCACACCCCTATGTGAAGTAGGGTGGCTCACACCATATGTGAAGTTGGGGGGCTCACACCGTATGTGAAGTTGGGGGTCTCACACACCTATGTGAAGTAGGGGGGCTCACACCCCTATGTGAAGTAGTGGGGCTGAAACCTCTATGTGAAGTAGAGGGGCTCACACCCCTATGTGAAGTAGGGGGGCTCACACCCCTATGTGAAGTAGGGGGGCAGAAACCCCTATGTGAAGTAGGGGGGCTGACACCCCTATGTGAAGTAGGGAGGCTCACAACCCTATTTGAAGTAGGGGGGCTGACACCCCTATGTGAAGTAGGGGGGCTTACACCCCTATGTGAAGTAGGGGGACTGAAACCCCTATGTGAAGTAGGGGGGCTGACACCCCTATGTGAAGTAGGGGGGCTCACACCCCTATGTGAAGTAGGGGGGCTGAAACCCATATGTGAAGTAGGGGGGCTCACACCCCTATGTGAAATAGGGGGCTGACACTCCTATGTGAAGTAGGGGGGCTGACACCCCTATGTGAAGAAGGGGGGGATCACACCCCTATGGGAAGTAGAGGGGCTCACACCCCTATGTGAAGAAGGGGGGCTGAAACCCCTATGTGAAGTAGGGGGGCTCACACCCCTATGTGAAGTAGGGGGGCTCACACCCCTATGTGAAGTAGGGGTGCTGACACCCCTATGTGAAGTAGGGGGGCTGACACCCCTATGTGAAGTAGGAGGGCTGAAACCCCTATGAGAAGAAGGGGGGCTCACACCCCTATGTGAAGTAGGGGGGCTGACACCCCTATGTGAACTAGGGGGGCTCACACCCCTATGTGAAGTAGGGGGCTCACACCCCTATGTGAAGTAGGGGGGCTCACACCCCTATGTGAAGTAGGGGGCTGAAACCCCTATGTGAAGTAGGGGGGCTCACTCCCCTATGTGAAGTAGGGGGGATGGCACCCCTATGTGAAGTAGGGGGGCTCACACCCCTATGTGAAGAATAGGGGCTCACACCCTATGTGAAGTAGGGGATCTGAAACCCCTGACCCTAACCCTAACCCTAACCCCTAACCCTAACCCCTAAACCCTAACCCTAACCCTTAAACCCTAAACCCTAAACCCTAACCCTCACACTCACCCTAACCCTGACCCTGACCCAAACCCTAACCCAAACCCTAACCCTAAACCTAACCCTAATGACCCTAACCCTAATGACCCTAATGACCCTAATGACCCTGACCCTAACCCTCACCCTCACCCTCACCCTAACCCTCAACCCTCGACCCCCGACCCCCGACCCCCGGACCCCAGATCCCCTGACCCTGACCCTAACCCTAACCCTAATGTGGTGACCCTGACCCTGATGCTGACCCTGACAATAACCCTAACCCTAAGGTGGCTAACCCTAACCCTAACCCTGACCCTGACCCTGACACTGACCCTGACCCTAAACCCTAACCCTGACCCCGACCCCGACCCTGACCCCGACCCCAACCCCAACCCTAACCCTAATGTGGTGACCCTGACCCTGACCCTAACCCTAATGTGGCTAACCCTAACCCTAACCCTGACCCTGACCCTGACCCTAAACCCTGACCCTGAACCCAAACCCGACCCCAACCCCAACCCCAACCCCAACCCTAACCCAGACCCTAACCCTGACCCTAAACCTGACCCTGACCCTGACCCTAACCCTAACCCCTAAACCCTAACCCCTAAACCCTAAGCCTAACCCTAACCCTCACCCCAATCTTGACCCCGACCCCGACCCCCAACCCCTGACCTGCCCCCAACCCCGACCCCAACCCCAACCCCAACCCCAACCCCAACCCCAACCCTAAACGCTAAACCCTCACCCTAACCCCTAACCCCTAACCCCTAACCCTCACCCTAACCCTCACCCTCACCCTCACCCTAACCCTCACCCTAACCCAAACCCTAACCCTTACCCTTAACCCCTAACCCTAATGACCCTGACCCTGACCCGCGCCTGAGGGCCTCGCCAGAGGGCCCTTTGGCATGGCCCTTAGGCGTGGACCAAGGCGAAAGTCTACACTACTCCGATCTACACCTAGCGCCAGAATTCTTTCCTCAAATGAAGAAATTGTGAACCAGCGACAAGTGCACTCCACCTACATACGATTACAGAGCACTGCAACTGTGGGCCACAGCTCCACCTAGGAGACATTTTCTACCCAGGGTCATTTCCTTAACCTTCTGAGGTACTGATCATAATAACCTTCACTTCTTTACTAGCCTGTTCCTTCGTGATAGCATTCACTTTTGCATTTATCTTGTTAAAGTGCTATCTCCTTAGCAAACCATCTCTTGTCTGTATCATTGCGACATTGTTCTAATGTTTAATTCTATTAGAACACCTGCACCTACTGCTGTTATATGCTTATTTTTGTTTATTGTATGACTCAACCACCCCATTATTGCAAGTCTGCATGTGCAATCGTATGACTTCACTACCCCCTTACTAAATGCACCTACTGCTGTTATGTGCTTATTTTTGTGTATTGTATGACTCAACCACCGCATTATTGCATATCTACATGTGCAGTCGTATGACTTCACTACCCCCTTACTAAATGTCTCATATTGCATAAGACTTCTCTGTAGTGCATTACTTCTCATCCCACTGTTGATGTTTGCGATACGGTAATGATGCAACTGTCACAGCAAAGTAATCACACACTTTCATACACCCAATATGGCTTCTCGCTTCCTGGCCCTTATTAGCCTGTATCTCCTTACGCATTGGCTGGGAACCTCCAATGCTCTCTTTCAATCTCAGAGCTATATCCCCATCCTGAGCAGCTATGGAAAAAGATGGTCTGGACCCCAGTTTCCCCCACCCAGGAAGCGACACTTACACGCGCCGCTCCCACCTTATACACATACCCACCCAAATATCCCAGCACACCCAACCAGGAGAAACTCAAGACCTGCCATAACCTAAAATGTGCCATGATAAATTCGCGTTCCATATGCAAAAAATGGCCTGTTGTCCTAGACATGATTTCCCATTATGACCTAGACCTACTCATGATCATGGAAACCTGGCTATCCTCAGAGGATAACGTCCTCCTCAACCAACTCCTACCACCTAACTTCTCCTTACATACAAGACACAGAGAAAACAAGAAAGGAGGTGGAGTACTAATACTCACCAAATCAGATCTTCATTTCCACATAACCGACTCCTCTAGTACAAGTAATCTGGACTATCTATCCATCAAAAACCAGCAATGCACTATCAGTCTATTATACAGAACTCCGTCTTCATCCCCTGAGGACCTCCCCACAGTCATTGACCTTGCTGCCAACGCCCACAACCCTAATACACCTATATGGATTATGGGTGATTTCAAGCTCCCATCTCTACACCAAAGCCATGCAACTGCCTTCCTCGAGGCCATTGAGGACCTGGGATTTAAACAAATCATCAACAATCCCACACATATAAAGGGTAATATTCTTGACATGGTGTTCGCACCTCAGTCTGCCCTCGAGTTAAACCACAACCCAATGATGTCGCTTATTGATGTACCATGGTCGGACCATAAACTTATAACTTTCCAGGTACCCACTAGCGATAACTAGCGGCATAGTTACCGAAAATTTAACAGCACAGCTCGATCGTCAACAAGAAACTTTCACACATTTAATAGAGAGTTCATCCTCTCTCAAACTCACTCATTCCTCAACAAAAACACATCTGATCCTGAAGAACTAGTCTCCTCCTGGAATCTCAACCTCAATGCCATCTCACAACGACCACAATCCAATAACACATCAAGGAGAATAAGAAAGGCGGCCCCATGGTTCACTCAAGAGCTGAGAGCCTCTCACACACAACTACGCAGGCTTGAGAAAAAATGGCGCCGGTTGCTCTCCACGGAAGATCTGACCACCTACCAACTCCACCTATCAAAGCACAGAGAAGTAATCACAATGAAAATGAAACAACACCACACTGACACTCTGAAGAGATCCCTGAACAAACCACGAGATCTTTTCAACTTGGTTCAAGCCCTTTCTAAGGAACCATCTCCTGAACAACACGTGGATATTCACCCACAAAAATACGCTGATTACCTACAATCAAAGATCATACAGACCGACAAAATCTCAACAGCATCGTGTCAAGAACCTACCGGCTTAACCCCCCTACTCATGTTCTCCACACCATCCAGAAAAAGCATTGAAGATACAATAGCTTCTATCAATACCTCCACAGCGCAAACTGACCCTTGCCCAGCCTTTTGGGTAAAAGAACTACGCAGGGAGTTCAGTCCATTCATCACAAAACTGATAAACCTTTCCTTCACTACTGGTTCCTTCCCCACAGCACTCAAACAAACCTCTATTAGGCCCTTATTGAAGAACCCCAAACTTGACCCCCAAAGGGTAGATTCTTACAGACCAATAGCCAGTAGTCCGCTCCTAGCAAAGATAATTGAGAAAGAGGTTCAAAGGCAAATTCAGGATCATATAGACTCCACAGCTCCACTAGAACACTGCCAACACGGGTTCAGAGAGTATCATGGAGTCGAGACCCTTCTCACCTTCCTTTTCAACAATATAATTATTGGCATCGATAACATCCGACAAGGTTTTGTGCTCATCTTTTTAGATATTGCTGCGGCCTTTGACTCGGTACATCATGAGCTCCTCCTCGGTCGACTGAAAGAGAAGGGAATCCGTAATACTGCGCTAGAATGGTGCAAGTCCTACCTAGAGGGTCGATGGCAATATGTAAAATCTGGATCAGGAGAATCAAAACAATTCCATCAAACACAAGGCGTGCCTCAAGGTTCCTCCCTGTCATCTTTACTGTTCAATATATACATGCAACCTATCTGCAATATCATCAGATCATTTAACATAAGCTGTCTGATATATGCAGATGACATTCTCTTATACATGCCTTTCTCGACAGTTCAAATGGACCTTACACCACTTGTAGAGTGCTTCAATGCGATATCCGATTGGCTACAATCATAAAATCTCCGCATCCAGCACAAAAAAACGGAGGTACTGTTCATCTCAAAAGACCCTGTCTTTATTCCACCAACTCATGTAAGAGTCAAGGAAGCGGAATTACAAACCAAAGAAACAATAAAATACCTTGGGGGTCACCCTAGACCAACATCTGGACATGAAATCTCACATAAGCAACATAGTCAAAGCTGTTTATTTCAAAATCCATTCACTCAGACATCTGCGCTCCCTACTGGACCCAGATGATTTCCGGACAATATTCCAAGCACTGATCCTGCCTCATTTTGATTTTGCCAATTCCATTTTACAAGGTCTCCCTCAATCTACACTGAACCCGTTACAACTGGCCGTTACAACGGAGCCTCCAGAAGTGACCATGTGACCCCCATTCTAAAGCAGCTTCATTGGCTACCTATACACAGAAGGATTATATTCAATACTTTACTCCTCTCATTCAAGGCCATCAATTCCCTCTCCTCTATGGCGCTTACTGAGCTTATCCACACAGTGCCCCCCAACAGATCCAGAAGGTCAACAACCCTAAATCTACTGATAACCCCGAAGTCCTTAACTAAATGCAACAACACAACGGCAAATAGGGCTTTCAGTCTTTACGTCCCCAAATGCTGGAATGCCCTACCACCAGACATCCGAGCTATTGTAGACCTATCTCAATTCAGGAAGGCAATCAAATTTCACCTCTTCCTCCAATACTACCCAGCCAACAACCGAGTCTAAGTAACCCCACCTTAAAACACCCTTCCCTAGTGTTCGTATATTCCCAGCCTCCTTCCTGCAGATCAGGCGCATACCGTCTTAAAGTGATTACTGGACTTCATTTAGATTCTTGTAATTATCATTTCATGTATTCACCTCAACCCTGTTGTTGCAATCTATTATCTCATGTATATAGTTCAACCCTGTTGTTGTAATTATTATCTCTGTATATAGTTCAACCCTGTTAGCCAAGTCGTTACTCCTGTTCCTTGTAAAACCAAACAGAATGTTGTCTTGGTCGTTTTGTTATATTGTAAACCGCGCTGATGCCAAATAGTGCGGTATATAAGCAAATGTAATAAATAAATAACCCTAACCCTGACCCTGACCCTGACCCGGACCCTGGACCCGACCCCGACCCAATCCCTAACCCCTAAACCTAACCCTAACCCTAACCCCTACCCCCTAACCCTAACCCTTAAACCCTAATTTTTAAACCCTAACCCTAGCCCCCGCCCCAACCCCAACCCTAAACCCTGACCCTGACCCTGACCCTGACCCTAAACCCTAGCCCTAGCCCTAACCCTAAACCTCACCCTCACCCCAGACCCCTAACCCTAAACCCTCACCCTCACCCTCATCCCTAAACCTGACCCTGACCCTGGCCCTCGCCCTGACCCCGACCCTAACCCTGACCCTTACCCTGACCCTAAACCCTAACCCTAAACCCCTAACCCTGACCCTGACCCTGACCCTGACCCTAACCCTAGATCCTGACCCTGACCCTCACTCTCAATGTGTACATGGGAATGATAGGTTAGGAGGGGGGAGTAGGTTAATTAATGTGGATTATAATGCCTAGATATTTAGAAAGGATTGCTGGGAATAAAATGGGGAGGTGTAGGGGGAGGGACACATTGGGGGTGTGACTTAAATGATTAAGGTTCTGTGGATAATCTGACCAGAAAGCCCTTGCATAAGCAGTAGGAGGGGTCTCTGGCCTGGTGGGGGGGGGATCCCTTCCTCCAGCAAACACACTAAACAGATCTTGAGCATAGCAAGTTGCACACAGAATGGATAGGCCAGGTTTTTGGAGCACCTGCACAGGGTCAAAAGGGAGGTGTAGCTATTTTGTTCCATAGATGAATTTGATTTACCTGTGAGCATTTTCTGGAGGACCCCCAGGATAGATATGTTATTTTGCAGGGCAATATGATGGTCATGCCATTGTGCTCTGCAACATCTATGTTCCGGATGTCACAGATGGCCCTTTAACTGCTCAATTTCAGAGGCGAGGTGGGTGTACAAAGGGACATCAGTTCATAATCGGTGGATATCTCAATGGTGTTTTGGATCCTATGTTGGATACATCTGGCTCCAAACCAGGGGTTAGTGACCGGACATCATGTGTACTGCTGAGATTTTGTAAACGATTAAGCCTTATGGATCTCTGGCGACTGCTCAAATCCATGGAGAGGGATTATATTCATTTGTCCAGGGCACATGGGACAAGTGCAGAAATTGATTATATTGGTGGTGGCATCCATGTTCTCTAGAGTAAAGGACGCATGGATTGGGCCAGCGAAAAGTTCGTAACACACACCAATATGAATAGATTTCAGCTGGCAGCCTCCCTTAAAGCAACCTAGTATGTGGCACTTCCCACTGGAACCGTATAGGGACAAGCACTTCCATATATACATTAGACACAAGTGTGTTCTTATGCATCATATAACACACAACATCAGGAGACTGCTGAACTCTTTTGGAAAACCACTAAAGCAGTACCCTGACCCTGATAGATTCAGGAGTGATATGCAGAAATATTTCTTTACGGAAAGAGTAGTGGATCCGTGGAATAGTCTCCCAGTGGAGGTGGTAGAGATGAGGACAGTAACTGAATTCAAAAAAGCATTGCACAAACACAGAGGATCTCTAAAGGTAAAAAGGGGACTGTTGTAGTTGTTATGGAAGGACAGACTAGATAGAAACATAGGCCATGTGGTCTTTTTCTGTCGTCATATTTCCATGTTTCTACTTCGTGGGGACATAATAGCTCATTCGGCCCATTGACGGCGGTTAATAGATGCTCGAGTGATAACATCTAGAGCACTAGGTAGTGATGGCACGCAAAAAGCCTGCTAGGTGACTGAGAAGTCGCGGGCACGTTACCTGTAGGTTCAAGCGGCTTTAAATGAGGCCCTTTATAATACAACAATGATTTCTTGGCTCGCTGATAAACACCAATTATACCAATATAGCGATAAAACAGCAAAATTGCTTGCTCGATGCCTACAGGAGTCCCCAAGGAACTAGAACAATCCTAGCTCTGCGAGATGACACAGATCGATTGCAGAAAGATACTCCTGCAATTGCTAGAGTATTTCGGGAGTATTATCGGCAACTATATCAAAAAGGGTCAGACCCCTGTTATAGTCTTTCGGAGTATCTTGGGGGTCTAACGTTGCCTAGAATTACAGCATATCAGCATGACAAATTGGGAGCCCCTATAATGGCGGACGAAGTCTCCCTTGCAATTAAACAGGCGCAATGCTATAAGGCACCGGCTATAGATAGTTGGTGCAGAACGCATGTCTAGTTGGAAAGCACACAGTGGTGCAACACTGGAGGGAGGCCACAATTCATCCTCCTGGGAATGGCGAATTGCATTTCATAATTTAATATTACAAGAATGGATGACATCAAGGGGGCATCCTAGACAAAAAGAAGAAATTCATTGTCATTTGGGGTGTTAATGTATTTATATGACGTTGACAGCCCATAATGAATTGTTAACTTGGTAGATACAAGGATATAATGCAATTTGACTGGGCTAAGAGTTTCAGACGTGACCAAGTCATGATGGGACTGCACTGGGTAGCCCAGTTGGGGAGTGCACAGAACTCAAAGGGAGGAAAGGGGAGGGGTTTAGTTCAGAGAAGAGAATTATTAATAATATTTGGAATCTAATTTCTTTTGGCATTCCCAGGCAGTGTAAGAGTACCCGCTGATTAGGAATTTATGACAGTTTAACAGCTACTTTGTGAAAGGGTAGGTTAAGTGGAAGGAAGTTCTGGAACGGGAGTATAAAAATTGAAATATTAGACTTGATATCTAATCTGTGTAATGATTACCAATACTGAGAATGTATGAGTGATTGAGCAAATTGTTGTTTATGTTGTAATTTCTAAATAAACAGAATTAAAAGAAAATAAATAAAAATAGCATCAAGTCCAATCATTTAAACTGAAAATAAAATTCTCTTCTACCTTTGTTGTCTGACCATTTTATTCTATCATGCTGGTCCCAATCTGAGGCATCTGACTTCTTCCATCTCCCAGTGTCCCCCCCCCCCACCTACCTCCCCCCAGGGGCAGCATGAGGTTGATGCAGGGTCATGTGCGGAGATTCACTGCAACATCATTCACATAAATTTAGTATACTTAATTTTAAAATGCATATGTCACCCATCAAAACTCCTAAATGGCTTCCACATATACACATGAAATTTAGTAAACCAGATGTTACAATAAAAACATACATAATAATTGATTAATCATATTTAATGTTCTAACAGCCACTTACATACCCCCCCCAATCAGACCATTATAAGTATCTGCATATCAGATTTATTTTGTTATGACCAGATTATTGATGAGCAGGGAAAATACCAAATGACATAAATTAATCATGGTAGCCATGAATTCAAACGCTGGATTGGATTGTGCTACAGCTGGAAAAGTCCACAAATCAACAACGGTGAAGCTATCAGGCTACTAAACAAAATTAAACTGAGACATTCCCTTAAAATGTGAAATTTCCTTTATCTGAACTGACAAAATATTTTAAATGTCAGTCTGGCAGCATAAAAAAACACACAACTGCAAATGGCAAAAACAATACGCATTTCAGTACCCCCCCCCCCCCCCCCACACACACACACCTTCTCTGAAACCAACACCCTACAGCTGACCTCACCAAGAACAGAGAGTACAGGACCCATATAGCAAATCTACTATTCCGTAACAGCACTAAGTTCCAAAACTCACACAACATGGTGCGTACCCAGAAAAGGGCAGCACCGTAAATATTGCAGTAGGCCCTAGAACAGCCATATTCCTATTCAGAACACTGAACAAGCCAGATTACTACAGCTCCCTACAATTATTTATTTAGACAGTTTTGTATGCCACCTTATCCTTTAATCAAAGTGGTCACAACACATTTGGGGGATACATTTAACACGAGGGGATATGTGACACATACACTAATACTTACAGGGAACAAGGGCAATGGAGGGTTAAGTGGCTTGTCCAAGACCATAAGGAGCACCTGTGGGACTAGAAACCCCAGTCCTTCTGGTCCAAGGTTGCTGTCCTCTAGTGAGATTTGAACCCATGACCTTCTGGCCTGAGGTAACTTGCCACAACCACTAGGCCACTCCTCCCTCCTACATAGAAACTCCATGCTAAAAGAACATGTAGCCTCAGTCACACACGCAGAACAGAGATAAATCTTCACTAAGTAGGGAAAACTGGAAAAAAAGTAATAAAACAATGCTTTTACCCATTACTTTTAGGTTTACAGGATTTCTTTCCTAAAATTATACTTTACTTCAGAGAAAGAGAAAGAACTCACACACAAGCATTTGCTTTCTCAGCAAAAACGAATGTAATGGCTCAGCACAAGTAGCGTGAGTGCAAATAATGCCAACTCAGTGTCTGGTCTTAGTTGTACCAGCAGCTGTTTTGCCATGCTAAAATGCAGTTAACTGCAGGGGGATGTAACTGCCTCCTTGCAGTTTGATTATGAGGGGCCGTAATCTAACTCTGGAACTAATTCACAGGTCTGCAACTAAAAAGCTGTTTAATTATTTTCATCTAATTTCCATGTATTTTGGTGTGCTGAAAACAAATAAAATATTGAAAAAACTCCTAGACGTCATCATTTGCCACAACATGCAAAATTGTCTTCAAATTTATCAATTTTTTTCAAATTGCTATTAATTAATTCACATAAGTGCATTTAAGATATAAAATGCCAAAAAAACCTTAAAGGGGTTGTCCGAGTTATGTAACAAAAAATATAGCACTGTAAATCTGATGGTCAGCAATATATACATAAGCTAAGCAAGTTTTAAGTCCGTGCTTCTAATGGTAGAAGGGGTTAATCTTTCCTGAAGAATCCAGTGGGAGGGAGACACAGGGCAGATAGCAGCATCTCCGGTCAGTGCAGGGGGGCGTGGCCAGCACTGTGACGTCTCGTGTACAGACACAGAGCTGCTCTCTCCTGCATGCCACACTTGTGCACGAATCATCATCAGGTTCTTGGTCTAGGCTGTTCACACTTTTTCATCGCAATTCGTGTTAGCTCCTCATTCTTCAATCGTTATGTTATGGCTCCGCACATGTGTATTAATTCACCAGACAGTTTGTTTCATCTGTGGTGAATATACAGTGTTGAAGTAACAGCAGAATATTACAGACTTTGTGAAAAAAGTATGCTTTGCACACTTTATGAGGCGCCCAGACTTTATCTTGATCTCCAATTTTTAGTCCAAAGTATGCAAACGGTGTGTTGAGGACCTCCGAAACTGGTTCAAGGGTAAGAAAAAATCTTTCCGTTATGGGATTCCTATGGTATGGCGAGAGCAAAAGAACCATAGTGACGACTGTTACTTTTGTTCATGCGATGTGAAAGGGTTTAATTCCAAATGGAAGCATTCCATTTCATACTCCACTCGGCAATTCGTCCCATCCCCCATGGCACAGATATACCAGTACCTAAGTCCCCTGCTACCTTGGAAGAGATACCTAGCTCTGATGAAGGTGAAGTCATACCTGAACCAGATGACGAATCAAGTTCTGACTTTGAAGATGATACAACACCAAAATTGTTTTCTCAGGAGGAGATGAATGATTTGGTAAGAAACTTGAATCTTCCCAAAGATGCCACTGAGTTACTCGGATCAAGGCAGAAAAGCAGGAATTTATTGTTGCCAGGAGTGTCATCTTCATGGTTCAGACATCGTGAAAACGAGTTCAATCCTTACTTCACCCAGGAAGACAAGTTGGTTTATTGCATCAATGTCGAAGGTCTGATGGGTCAATTTAAAATCCAATATGATTCAGAGCAATGGCGTCTTTTTATAGATTCTTCAAAAAGAAGTCTCAAAGCAGTTTTACTCCACAACGGTTTTTACGCTTCCATACCTGTAGGTTATTCCGTACACTTGAAGGAAACCTACGAGAACTTGGACAAGGTCCTTCATCAGAGACTTTTGGCAAAACTAAAGAGTCATGGGATAGGAGGCAGTGTACTACTGTGGATCAGGAACTGGTTAAAAGATAGAAAGCAGAGGGTTGGGCTAAATGGCCAATTTTCCCAATGGAGAAAGGTGAATAGTGGTGTACCCCAGGGATCTGAGCTGGGTCCGCTGTTTTTTGACATATTCATAAATGACCTGGAAAGTGGAATAACGAGTGAGGTTATCAAATTTGCAGATGACACAAAACTATTTAAAGTTGTTAAAACCCAAGAGGATTGTGGAAAACTGCAAGAGGATCTTGATAAATTGGGTTGTTCTTCCCTAGGTGCATAACTTTGCACTTGTCCACATTAAATTTCATCTGCCATTTTGATGCCCAGTCTTCCAAACTATGGTTACACGATGCAAGGTTCCACATTAGGAACCACCACCCAGGAAAAAGATTTAGGCGTCATTGTGGATAACATGTTAAAACCCTCGGCCCGGGGGCGGAGCCAGCGGAGAACAAGATGGTCGCATAGTGCGATATCTCCTGTGAGCCCCGAGTGGAATCCTGCAGAATTGCCTTTTTAGGAAGCGGTGCGGTTTCCTTTTTTGATCGAAAAGTTGCAGCACAGAGAAGGGATGGCATCCGTCAAACAAACCAAGTTGGAGTTTGCATCGGGGGGAACATCTGGGTCTAAACGAGCGAAGCAGGATCCCCCCTCACCCTTAAAGATGGCGCCCGACCGCGGCCCAACTGAGGGAACGAAGGAAATATTAGGTGAAATCCGGGCATTGCGCTCTTTAATATCGGCGAACGGGGAAACCTTAGCCCTGATGCAAGGCGATATGCAAGAGCTCAAGGAACAGATGCGGGGCCTTACAGATCGTCTAGCAAAAGTAGACGCTACAGTCATGGCGCACGAGGAACGCCTGCAGACCCACTCTAAGGCCCTTAAAAAGATAGATGTGTTAGAGGTGAGCCTGGAAGATCTCAATAATCGAGCGCGTAGAAACAACATAAGAATTGTCGGCATGCCAGAAGGAGCGGAGGGCGCCGATTCAATTGGTTTCATTGAGGCGCTCCTACCTAAACTGCTCAGAATCAACTTTGCTAAGCCCTTTGAGGTGGAACGGGCCCACAGAATTCCGGTACACACGGGAGGTCACAGTCCGAGGCCAAGACCCTTCATCTTTTGTGCATTTCGGCACCAGCAGGCCATGCAGATAATGACCGCGGCAAGAGCATCGGAGGCGGTCCTGTTTGAAGGGCATAAGCTCTCATTCTTTCCTGATCTCAGCAAGGCCACGATGGACAAAAGAAAGAAGTTCCTGGAACTGCGGCCTCGTCTTCAACACCTGCAAGCGAAGTATGGTCTGTTTTATCCTGCACGGTTCAAGGTGACCTTGGATAATCGTACTAAAACGTTTGAGGATCCCATCTGCCTGCTGCGTTTCATAGAAGATCAAGAGGCTCTAAGGATGCAAGTGGAAAGGGAGCCCTAACGTGTGGACTTCAAGGAATGTATACTTTTTTTCTTTGAGAAAATGTATGTAGATGCATTGGGTCCTATGTAGCACACGGCTAATGTATGTTGACTGTTGTTATGCAATGGTAGTGGGGTCTGTAATGCGTGGGGTATGACTAGCCCTTTTTGTTTGGTTGTGCTGCACATGCTTGTATTTTTTTTTTCCCATAACTGCCTGAAATGTATAGGCAATATTAGATTTATATTGTCAGTCTCCTCGGGGCTCTGGGTGGTTGTTGCTCTGTGTATCCACTTACCCTTCTGCTGTCTCACCCTGATGTGGCTCCTTTTTTGGAGAAATAGGGTGTGGTGCCGCAGACTGCCTTGGGATGACCGGGATGTATGGGAAATGGATCAGTATTACATGCTAGACTTGCCTGCGGAGAGCTCGGCCCTTATTGTCAGACTCCTCTTTTATAATGTGCCCCCTTAGAATCTTATCACTGAATGTGAAGGGCATTATGCATCCTGTGAAACGAAAAAAGATACTGATATATGCCCAAAAACAAAATGCTGAGTTAGTTTTGCTGCAAGAAACACATCTGTCCTCCAAAGAGTCCCTGAAATTAGTATCGAAGCATTTTACTGTGATTGCTCATTCACCTGCTTTGGGGAGGAAAAATGGGATAGCCATACTACTTCACCACAAGGTGCAGCTGCAAGTCCTGTCCACACGGGCGGACTGTGAGGGGCGATGGACTAAAGTACATCTGGCTGCTGGTAATCAACAGGTTGTTGTAATCAATGTGTATGCTCCCAACTGTTCGCAACCATCATTTTTTCATGCTCTTGCAGAAGCTGTGCAGGAATGTTCATCTATTCCAGTGATCATTGGGGGTGACTTCAACAGCGTCCTCGACCCCCTGCTTGACTGTAGCCCATTTCGGACCCGAGGAGGCAGCGTATCACAGGTATTACTCTCATTAATACAAGAATTGGGGCTGGTAGATATTTGGAGAATACTACACCCCACGGAACGGGATTATACCTTTTTCTCTGTGCCTCACGGTTCCTTTTCTCGGATAGATTTTTTTTTAATCTCTAGACCCTTAACACCAGCGGTGGGGGATGCGTGTATTCTCAGTACTCATATTTCCGACCATGCGGCAGTTGTCCTGGATATAACCATTGAGGGTAATACCTCTCACCAGCACACATGGTCTTTCAACAGAACCCTTCTCGCGGACCTATCCTTCCAAGAGGCCATGAAGCAAGCTATCGAGGAATATTTCAGATGTAATCTTCCAGCAGATACAGCGAATTGGGCATGGTGGGAGGCCTTCAAGGCTACGATCCGGGCACAGATCACCAGTTACTCAATTGCTAATGCCAAGCGAGCGAGAGTTAAACTTAAGGCTTTGGAGGGGCAGATTAGAACAGGAGAACGGATCCTTCAGAGAGCCCCCACTCCGGCAGTACTGAATCGTCTGCAGCAGTTAAGGTACCAATATAATACCATTTTAAGTTCGGAAGTGGAACAACATCTCTTTGATAGCCGGGCCCGCTATCATACTGAAAATAATAGGGCAGGGAAGCTATTAGCTGCAAGCCTGAAGGCCCGGAGGAGTAAAACACATATTACACACATTTCCAACGAGCAACAAGGTTTGTTGACCAACAGCAGTGAAATTGCCGAAGCCTTCCGCCAGTTTTATGCCCACCTATATGCCTCAGAAATATCCTTTGATGAGGCGGTATGTCAAGAGTTTCTGGCCTCTGTTGATAGACCGGTGCTGCGCCCCTGCCTGGCGGCTGAGCTAGGTAAGCCTATAACACTAGAGGAGATTCGAGAGGCATTATGCAGCATGAAAATCAGTAAAGCTGCCGGACCGGACGGTATTCCAGCCGAATTCTATAAAACTTTTGCGGACACCCTTCTTCCTCAGCTCTTGAAGTACTACCTTTTGCTCCTGAAGCAGGGCTCTACTACTGGTGCATTTGCTCAAGCCACAATTGTCGTTTTAGAGAAACCGGGAAGAGACCCAACGAGTGTTAGTAATTACAGACCCATTTCGCTTCTCAACGCGGATTATAAAGTGTACTCTAGTATTCTGGCAAAACGCTTGAGCAAGGTGCTGCATCAGCTGATCCACCCAGATCAATGTGGCTTCGTAGCAGGACGTTCCACGGCTGATAATGGAAGACTATTTTGTGAAGTATTGGAAATTGCAGCCAACCTTGATAGCCCCCTGTTGGGCCTTTCCATAGATGCCGAGAAGGCTTTCAACAGACTGGAATGGCCCTTCTTATACAAGGTGATGGACTGGGTCGGTTTGCCCAAAGAGTTCATAACCATGGTGCAGGTGTTATATGAGAACCCCACAGCGCAAATCCTGGTTAACGGCATCCTTTCTCGGACTCTCCCCCTTCGGCGAGGCACCAGGCAGGGGTGTGCTCTTTCGCCCTTGCTATTCAACCTGGCTTTAGAACCGCTGGTCGCAAAGATCCGTCAATCTGAAAAGATCCTTGGGATGCAGATATTAGATTTTCATGTCAAGCTCTCCGCTTACGCAGACGACCTGCTGGTCTTTCTTCGACCGGAATCAGTCGGCGCGCTGCTGCAGGTGATTGCGCAATACTCCAAGCTCTCGGGCTATAAAGTCAATTGGGCGAAGTCAGTTGCCTTCCCCCTCAATTGTAGGGCGAATGCCTCGATGGTGGATAGGTTTCCCTTCAAATGGGAAGCTGCCTCGATAAAATACCTTGGAGTCCACTACTCTGCTTCTTTGGAGGAGACAATATGTTTGAATTCTAAAAAACTTGTGGACATAGCTAGGTCCCATACTCAACAATGGTCCCCGCTTCATCTCACCTGGTGGGGCCGGCTGGAAGCTATAAAAATGACCTTGGTTCCTAAAATAAATTATCTCCTGAGCATGTTACCTATGCTATTGCCCCCTGCAATTTACAGAAGCCTGGAAAGGACCATGTGCGCCTTCTTATGGGAGGGGAAAACCCCCCGCATAGCGGTCAAGAAGCTAAAGGCAGATAAAACAGCCGGAGGGGTTCACTTCCCCGATTTTTTGTGGTACCACCGCTCCTTCCTGTTGAGTCAAGGGTCACATTGGCTCTTGAGAGAAGAGGAATCCTGTATTCCGACCTGGCTTCGTTTAGAAGAGCGTATGGTTACACCGTGCCCACTTCACCTAGTAGCAGGAATGCTACACCCATTTTCCTCTGGGATTGGCCGGGTTATTATCTCCACACAGCAAGCCTTTCGAGCATTGTTGCCGATTCTTGGCGAGAGAAACTCCCCCTCACGGCAGCTACCAATTTGGTTCAACCCGGCCTTTAAAATTGCCAAGGAATCATGTAACTGGCCGCGATGGCAGAAGTTGGGAATTTGGACAGTTGGTCAGGTACTGGACGGACTCAGATGGAAGACTTTTGATAGATTGAGCAAGATTTTAACCTCCCTCCTGGGTGCTACTTCCAATGGATGCAGTTGCGCCACTGTCTAGGGGTGGCTCTTCCGTCCTTGGAGAGGCTGACTGACTCTTGGGGACTCCTGACAGTTATTGAAGATATAAACTCAAGAAGAGGGACAGCTTCTCGCTTTTATGCTCTATTTAAGGAGTATTATGCACCTCTGAACAGTGGCCTGCGACGCATCTGGGAAGATGAGACGAGGACTGTTATATCTCAGGAGGATTGGAGGAAATTTTGGGTTTTTTCGGTCCGTGCCTCACGTTCCGCAGCCCTTACCCAGTCTATGTTTTTCCTGGCACACAGAGCCTTTTTCACCCCACTTTGATTAAGCAAATGTAATAGAAAAGGGAATGCTCTCTGTTGGTCCTGTAATAAAGAAGTGGGAACACTGCGGCACATGTTGAAGGACTGCCCTCACATTCAGTCTTTTTGGAGTAGAGTCTGGGATAAAATTCAGCATGTCCTTCAGTTTTCAGAGGTCTTATCATGGCAGATAATAGTATTTCGTAATGCAATAAAGATCCCAGGCATTGCTAAGCATAATTATTTTCTGCTAAATTTTATGATTATAGTGGCGATCAAACTTTTACTTTCTCGCTGGAAAAACCCATGTAAACCCTCTTATGTAGAATGGTGGAATCAGATTTGTTTATTCGCCAAATATGAAAAAGCCTCTGATAGAACACAACAGGCTAAGGGGTTCGGGGTCAAGCTCTCTAAATGGCAAGCGCTAGATACTTATGTGATATAGTTTTCTCGTGTTTAGCTTTGTGATATATTTTCAGGCTCCCTTCTAGGAAGCAGTTGTTCATCTGGGCGGTCAACCTATGGGTTTTGCGGCACACCGGGGGGAGGTAGTTGGGGTTTTCTTCCCCCTTTTTTTTTTTGCTGTTTCCTGCGTTCTCGAGGGGTTTTTTCCTCGGGAGGACTGGTTTTTGGGGTGGGAGGGGGGTGTTTGGGTCTTTCGTTATTTGTTGTATTGCTTCAATTCTTATTCCTTAACTTATCCCTTTTTACATTTTTTAATTTCCAATTTTAATTTTTTGCCTTCCCATTATTTTATTTTATTTTATTTTCCTTCTTCCTTGCTTTGCTGTAAGGTAGCTGGTCTTTATATCCATCTATGTTGCCAAGGATAAATTTGAATTCAGGTTTTAGAAGTGTACAGGCCGGTGGGCTATATACATCTGTATTTTTCAGCTTTGTTGGGAAATTTTGTTTTATTTGTTGTAATTTTATGGTGAAAATTTCAATAAACATATATACACAAAAAAAGAAGAGAAAAACTTTAAGCTCTGCTTTTAAAATCTGTTGCTGACTGAGACGGTTGCCAGAAACAGTTTTTGATTTTTAAAAGATAGGGAGTGGGAACATCTATTCCTGTAATTTGTGAGAGGCAGTCCTCATCCTCGTCCAGAACCAAAACCGGTACCAACAGGTCCTGGCGCTAGGAATCTAGAAGAAAAGAAGAAAACAGACTAATAACTCTTGAACATACACTGGGGATTACAGATATACTTTTTTTGGTTTGCAGTCATAACTATTCCTCAGTTTTTTCTAATCTTTTGGGACTTAAAGGCTTCCAAAAGGAAAGCTTCATTTTTGACTTTTGACTCAAAGGTTCCACAAACTAACTTTATAGAAATACTTACTTGTTTGGGTCCTAGAGAACAAGCCTGTTACTGTTTACCTGAAAGATAAAAAATATTTTTCCTAAAAAATTGTATCGGTTTATGTGACCGAAAGGAAATGTTTGTTACAATGTAAGGTTAATACTTTCCTGAAACAATCTCAGGAGAAATTTACATCTCCAGCATCTTTGCCGATTTGAAAAACTGTTGTATTATCCTATGGGAAGAGTTTAGTTGTTTGATGTTATAGTTTCAATGCTTTATGCATTTTTGAATAATTGCAGCCTACCTATCATTTAAAGTTTGAATAAACATCATTTCTTCTACAAGAAAAAAAAAACCCTCGGCCCAGTGTGCAGCGGCAGCCAAGACAGCAAATAGAATGCTAGGTATCATAAGGAAAGGAATGGAAAATAAAACAAAAGATATTATAATGCCTCTATACCATTCCATGGTGAGACCACACCTTGAATATTTTTATTTAGTATACATTTGTATACCGCTACTTCCAGCGATCAGCAGCGGTTTGATTACAGATTGGAAATTGTCAAATCATGACAGGAAATTTTTGAGGTATAAACACATTGATTAGACAGGAAAGCACAGCACACAGAGAACTACTTTACAGGGAACATGGGCTATGGAGGGTTAAGTGGCTTGCCCAAGACCACAAGGAGCACCTGTGGGACTAGAAACCCCAGTCCTTCCGGCCCACGGTTGCTGTCCTCTAGTGGGATTTGAACCCCCGACCTTCCGGCCCGAAGTACCTTGCCCCAACCACTAGGCCAACCACTATTGTGTGCAATTCTGGTTGCCGTATCTTAAAAAGGATATAGCGTTGTTAGAAAAGGTTCAGAGAAGAGCCACCAAAATGGTAAAGGGGATGGAAGGATACTCCTATGAAGAAAGGCTAAAAAGGTTAGGGCTCTTTAACCTGGAAAAGAGACGGCTGAGGGGAGATATGATAGAAGTCTATAAATTCATCAACGGAGTGGAACGGGTAAACGTAGATCAACTGTTTACGTTATCAGAATATAGAAAGACTAGGGGACATGCAATGAAGCTACAGGGTAAACTATTTAAGACTAATAAAAGAAAATATGTTTTCACTCAACGTATAATCAAACTCTGGAATTTGTTACCGGAGGATGTAGTAAAGGCTGTTAGTGTAGCTGGATTTAAAAAAGTTTGGACAAGTTCCTGGAGGAAAGGTCCATAAACCATTATTAGGAAGGGACCCAGGATATCAATGCTTGACCTAGTACAAGAATTGCAGAACCTGTGTCTTTTGGAGAAACTGTTAGGTACGTATGACCTAGATTGGCCACTGTTGGAAACAGGATACTGGGCTTGATGGACCTTGGTCTAACCCAGTATGGCATATCTTATGTTCTTATGTTATGTTCAAATGTGTGGGGACTTGAAGGTCTTGTGCGTGCTGGTTGAGCAACAAGCTGGGTATTGTGATAAGGTGAGCTGTGTGAATGAGATGGAATGGGAGAGAAGTGAGGAATGTACCTTTAAAGACAGATGTAAACAGGGTTCCCATAGAAACCACAAGACACCGAAGCATACAGTAGCTAGAGCTAAGCCCTGCCCAAGCAGTGACGTAAGAGCTAGGTTGAGCCCTAACAGCTCTCACGTGTGCAGAGAGGAGGGTGTGGCTGGAAAGAAGCACCATTTTAAAACTGCTTCACAGTTTGAGGAAGGAAGTCAGGAGGGAAGGAGTCAGGAGGAGAAAGGAAGCCACGGAAAAAGGGAGTACGAGGAGCGAAGGAGAGGAGAAGGAAGGAGAGCTGATTCTTACTCCCAGAAAGCAGTGGAACCAAGGTTGGAACCTGTCCTAAAGCACCCCAGAGAAAAGAAGCTGGAGAGGTTTGTTTCCACGTGGGGAAGCAGCTCAGAGAGCCAGCCAAGTAAGAGAGGTGGGGAATGCTGTGCTAGCCAAAAGGCAGTGAGAGCAGCTCCAGGCAGGAACAGGAACAATTCAAGTAAGTGCCGTGAATCAGCTTTAGAGGCTGTTGATAAGCTATTCTATGAGAGAGAAACTCCTTCTTTAACCTATGCTGGTGCAGAGCAGAAAGAACACTTTATAGGAAAGCTGAAAGAGTGTCTGCAGAGTGTAAAATTTAAACCTCCTGATATAAGCTCCCAGGAATATGACTCAAGGGAAGCTGTTGAAGAAATGCAGATAGAAATGTATGAAAGTCCTTGTCATAGTGACGTAGCAGAAATTAAATGCTCATTCTGTAAGACAAACAAACTAAACATGTGCTAGGCTCAGGCCATGAGAAGAAGCTTGTTTAACCTGGTTTTTGTCAAGCTTAGTGAGAAAGAAAACTCTTGCTAGAAGTTTTAAGTTTGCCTGATGTGATTAACAGCCATAGCAGTGAAAGGCATTTATCTGAAGAAAGCTGAGTACAGCTGCTGTGGAAAGAATATTCCTGACTTTGATGTTTAAGCCTGTTTTGTTCCTCTTCTTCATTTACTTTGGAGAATTTATCCTTGCCTTGTTTTTGCGCTATGAATTTTGATGCGAGGGAGAAACCCTGAAATAAATTTCTTTGTTTTGCCTCACAAACTGTGTGGTCACACTACTTTGCTTGGAGAGTATCTGAAACTACAAGTCCCAGCATTCAGTGCTGGCAGCCAAAGACTTGGGACAGTACTCAAAAGGGCAAATAAGGCAGCCCTTTTGCCTATCGGCCATTGGCCTAGGCAGGGGGTCACGACAGTATACCAAATATCCTTGTTTTCTGTGTCTATGGGACAGTCGAGACCGACAAAATCACTGGACCAAGAAAGGTTGGCAGCCGAGGGTGCTAACAGTCGGTGAAAAAAATGTCCTCTGAGAAACTTTGGTACCTTCCCATAAAGTTCTTCTACCACCTCTCCACATAAAATTGGGATTGATGAAGCAATTCGTAAAATCACTTCCAAGAGATGGAGAATGCTTCAAATACTTGGTCACCAAGTTTCCAGGCCTGTCGGAGGCAAAATTGAAGGAAGGTGTGTACGTCGGACCAGACGTTAGAAGGCTTATAGTTGATCAAGAGTTTGCCAATACCATGACGGATCCTCAAAAAGTAGGGTGGATTGCATTTAAAGAAGTCGTACCGAAATTTTTAAGCAATAACAAAGATCCTCACTATAAAAAGATCGTCGGACGAATGCTGAAAGCATTTCAAGCTTTAGGTTGCCTGATGAGTTTGAAAGTGCATTTCCTCCAGTCCCACCTTGACTACTTTCCTGAAATTTGGGAGCTGTGAGTGAGGAACAAGGTGAACGATTCCACCAAGACATTAAAGAGATGGAAAGGAGATACCAGGGAAAATGGAGCATTACAATGATGGCAGACTACTGTTGGATGCTTCAGAGAGACATTCCAGATGCTACTCACAAGCGTAAATGCACCAAGAGAAGCCTCACAAGGAAGAAGAATCGAGTTTAGTGTGTGTGGGTGAGCTCATTTCAGTTCAAAAAAGGATTTTGATGAAAATATTGTAATAAAACTTTAATTTTATAAGTCTATTTCCATTTATTTTGAGGTATTGCCTTATTTAACATAGTTATCTAAACTGTCAGGAAACGTGATGTCCTATGACAAAATAGAGGTCATTTTTTGATTCAGCGCACCAAAAAACATAAAGATTACGTGGAATAACCAAAACAGCTCTCGAAAAAAAATTTTTGCAGACCTGTGTTACCAGAGGATGTAGTAAAATCTATTAGTATAGCTAGATTTAAAAAAGGTTTGGACAAGTTCTGGAGGAAAGGTCCATAAACTATTATTAAAAAGGACATGGGAAATCTACAGATTACTCCACGACAAGCATTGTGCAGCCTGTGCACCTTTTTGGGAACCTACCAAGTACTTGTGACCTGGATTGACCAGTATTTGCTGCAAACAGCATACTCGGTTTGATGGATCTTAGTCTGACCCAGTATCACATCTCTTATGTTACCAGTGCAAAGCCTAGGAAACATGCTGCTCAATATGCCAAACAAGAGGGGCTCAACAGCACCCAGGCAGCATCTCCCACATCCACAAAAATAAAAGTGACTTGGCGCCCCAACACAGCACTTCCCACCTTCTGAAAAACAAGAGGGACTTTGTGACCACAACACAATTTCCAGTGCTAGTCCCCCCTCAACACCATTACCAGTGCTTGCCTCCCCTAATCAGCCCATTACCAGTCCTACTCCCCCATCAGCCCATTTCCAGTCCTAGCCTCCACTAATCAGCCCATTACCAGTCCTACTCCCCCATCAGCCCATTACCAGTCCTAGCCTCCACTAATCAACCCATTACCAGTCCTAGTCCCCCCCCCCCGATCTGCCCATTACTAGTGCTACCCCCATCAGCCCATTTCCAGTCCTTGCCTTCACTAATCAGCCCATTACTAGTCCTACTCCCCCATCAGCCCATTACCAGTCCTAGCCTTCACTAATCAACCCATTACCAGTCCTAGTCCCCCCCCCGATCTGCCCATTACCAGTGCTACCCCCATCAGCCCATTTCCAGTCCTTGACTCCACTAATCAGCCCATTACCAGTCCTACTCCCCCATCAGCCCATTTTCAGTCCTAGCCTCCACTAATCAACCCATTACCAGTCCTAGTCCCCCCCGATCTGCCCATTACCAGTGCTACCCCATCAGCCCAATATAATCCTAACCCGCACTGTCTCTCCCCTTTGTCCAACATTTATCCCCTGTCTGTCCATTATATCCCCCATCTCTCCCCTTTGTCCAGCATTTGCCCACTGTCTCTCCCCTTTGTCCAACATTTATCCCCTGTCTGTCCATTATATCCCCGACTCTCCCCTTTGTCCAGCATTTGCCCACTGTCTCTCCCCTTTGTCCAGCATTTAGCCCGTCTCTCCCCTTTGCCCAGCATTTATCCCGTCTCCCCTTTCTCCAGCATTTTCCCCCTCTCTCTCCCCTTTGTCTAGTACTTGTCCCCTTGTCTCACCATTTGTCCTGTATGTCCCTGTCTTCCCTTTGTCCAGAATATTACCCCTTCCTCACCCTTTGTCCAGTATTTGTCCTCTGTCTCCTCTCTTCATCCAGCATGTCCAGTGTCTCTCCTTGTCCTCCTCTTGTCCCCATTCCCTCCACTTGCACCTCTCATCCAGCAGTGGCAGGGGCACTCCTGCTGTTTTTATTTTAGATTTTGCCGCCTCTGGCCTGCTTCTGCCTTCTGAACAGGAAATCAGAGGCAGGCCAGAGGCTGCAAAATCTAAAATTAAAACAGAGCCGGAGTGCCGGCGTCGAAATGCTGCCCCCAACAGAGTGCCGCCTGAGGCGATCCCTTCAGGTGGCCTAATGGAAGAACCACCCCTGCTCTCCCCAGCCACCCAGATTTTACTACTCTTTACTATCCATTTCTCAGTCTCTTTTTCTTTTACGCCATCTACCTACCACTTTTCAAACTTCATTCCAGTCCTTCCATTCCCCAGTTCTTCTTCCCTAGGCCATTATTTCCCAGTCTTTTGCTCCCTCTTTCTCCCCCTCCATGTCTAACATCTCTCCCCCCATCATCCAATGTCTCTCTCTCTCTGGCTCTCTCTTTCCCTCCATCCAGTACCTCCACTCTCTTTCCTTCCATGTCTGCCCTCTCCCTTCCTATTGCACCTGCAACCAGCATTTATCCCATCTCCATACAATACCATCCTACCTCTATTACTCCCCATGTCCAGCACTGTCTCTTTCTCAATCTATTTACCCCATCCATCTTCTCCCTTCACTCACCCCCATGCCCTGCATCTCCTTTTCCCCTTATTACCTTGTGTCCAGCATCTCCCCTCTGTCCACCCCCCCAAGTCCAGCATTTTCCCGTAGTCTCCCTATAACCCCCTGATCAACATCATCGCTCCATCTCCCCTTCTTGCTTCTCCCTTTGCCCCTTTCCATGTCCAGTATTTCCCTAGTCCCCCACCTCAATCTTATCCTCACTGCCTCCCTATCCCCCCCTGCAACCAGCATCTCCCTTCTGACTCACTATGCCCAACCACATCCACCTCACCTTCATGTCCCACAGACAGGGGCTGTGCAAGCAGTCATGGCAAAAAATCTTAGAAAAAGCAGTACAGATCCAATTACAGGACCACGTTGATAACTTCGCTCCACTCAACCTGCAACAACATAGGTTTAGAATAGGTCACGGGGTGGAAACTCTTCTATTAACACTAACAGACAGGCTATTAAAAGGAATGGAAAAACAAAGATCAGGATTCATCCTAATATTCCTACATATAACAGCAGCTTATGATTCCATAATTCACGAATACCTCCTAACCAGACTTTAAGAAATTGGCCTTACTGAAAAAACGCTAATGTGCATCAACTCCTACTTATCCAATTGAACCCAACAAGTGAAAATGGGTAACGACACATCTAGACCATTCAGCCAAAGGTTGGGTATCCCTCAAGGTTCAGCATTATCAGCTCTTTTATTCAACATATATATTCAACATTTATGCAAAATAGTCCAGAGTCATAACATTCATTATCACCTTTATGCAGATGATATCATGTTGTATACTCAATTCGACACCAAGCAACTAACCAACGCAAAAATAGAAGAGGGCTTCAGGGACACTGTCACATGGCTAGCCAACCATAACCTGCGGATCAAATACAAGAAGACAGAAGTCTTGTTCATCGTAAAAGATAACTCTTTCACCCCACTGGATACTATAAAAATAAACAAACAATACTTCAAGTAAAAAATGTCAAGCTGGATCACCAACTCAATTTTTCTAAACATATAAGCAATATATCTAAGACCATATTCTGAAAGCTGAAGATGCTTCAACATCTAAGACTCCTCCTATCAGCAAGTGACCTCAGAACAATAGTCCAGGCTATGATCTTTCCTCACTTAGATTTCTGCTATGGTATACTAATAGGACTCCCTAAGCAAACCATTCACAGGCTTCAGTTGGCCCAAAACACAGCAGCGAGAGTCATCACACAAATGCCAATCAGGGAACACATTACACCAATTTTAAAAGAGCTACATTAGTTATCAGAAGTCAGCAGAATAAAGTTCAAAGCAATGCACACAATATTCAAAACTCTCCAAAATGAATCATCTTCAAGCTTAAAACAGATTACGAAGAAGAGGCAATAAAAATGTATTAACAGTTCCCTGGATCTTCAGAAGCAGCAAGGCATCAACAACAAAGAGAGCATTCTCCTTATATGCTCCAACATTGTGGAACTCGCTCCCACACAGCATAAGGGATACTAAGGAAACAAATACTTTTTGCAAGCTCCTAAAAGCCTTTCTATTCAGAGAACATTTCGGAGAGTCAGTTTCTTAATACAAGTCATACATGACCACCCTTCAGTTTTCACTGCAAACTAAGGGGTATGTTTACTAAACTGCGTTAGTGCAATTTGTGTTAGGAGCCGCGGTAGTGAAAGAAACCCCAAATAAGGACATGGGCGGTACATCGTCACCACTACCGCGCGTTAGAAAAATTAACGAGCGTTACCGGGCGCCGTGCCGCGTTACTGCGCGTTAATCATAAGAAGACGTACAGACACAAAGCACTGAAACAGAGCTGTAGCACAATGGTTACGGTACTGACCGCTGTTACAGGCAGCATGGGTTCGAGTCCCCAGTGTGCCTAACGCAGAAGGCTGTCCCAGGCATCACCCTGTACATCACAGAGGGAAAGAGGAGGCATGCTTTTCGTTACGCTGAGTATTGGTGTCAGGAAAACACCCTTGGAGTGTGCCTAGCCACGTATGTTGGTGCGTGCGAGGTTGCGTGCATTGGTACGTGCGTAGCTGTGCGCGTACGATCGTGCGTGGGTACGTGTGATTTTACGTGCGTGGGTACGTGTGTTTTTACCAGTGTGGGCATCTTATTTTACAGACTCTGTAGGGTGTCTTGCACCTATGCATTATGCTAGCAGATGTACGTATGATGGCCTATGGTTTATCAGAGCCTGTGAGCAGCTGCTGGGGTTTCACAGGGTTGGATTGTGCCAGTCACACCCATGATGCACTGCACATGCAAATCAGCTGTCCACAGATACACACCATGGGGAATGCACCCCCACAGCACCTCGGCCTGGTAGGGGGGACTGACCATGTGCACCCCCACAGCACCTCGGCCTGGTAGGAGGTACTGACCGTGTGTTGTACTGGCACAGAGTAGCTACACACCGTCACATTGTGCAGGTACTGTGCTCACCCTGAAGGTGCAGTGAGGCACCCAGCACCAGGTCCACAGCACCGTCCATGGCGCAGGTCCAAAGCAGTGTTAATGTCTGAGATAGGTAGGTTCTGCAGGACCACCTTGGACATCTCTGTCTGTTTCAGTCAGGTGTAGCCCCCATGCACCACCACCCCCCTCCCCCAGGGCTGAGGGTGGCAAGCAGGGTCTCCCATCAAAAGATCCACAGTCTACCTCACTGCAAAGGTGGCAGTAGAGGGGAACATTAACCCTAGTCCTGCTGAGGAACAGACACCCCACAGGGCAGTCAATGCAGCTCTGTACACAGCCATAACACAATAGCAGACAGACATTAGGCTGCACCCCACCACTATCTGATATTCCCCTGGTGCAAGCCATCAGCCACTCCATCACAACACCTACCAGCTGCAAACAGTCTGCTAGTGCCCAGTGGAGATGCCTGCACCCAGAACTGGGATGTCAGCATACTCAGCAAGCAGATACATCAGTGACTGGGCCCCAAAAGGAAACCCATATTTATCACATGAGAGAATACTAGATAGCACTATGGGAGTGCCTAGCCATGCTGTGGTCACTGCACAGTCAGGGTGAGAGTGATCTCTCAGCAGGATATACTGAGGTCACCTTGTCTGTGTAGGTGGTGGCCGGGCACTGCAATGTGCCTGTCACTGCCCTATGCCCTGTGCAGATGCACCCTGGCCAGGCCACCCTGTCCGGCCTATACCCATGGTACCTTGCTCCTCATTATGCACATTAGCAGCCCAATACTGGCAACATTGCTGGCAGTGTGGGCTGTGGAAGGTGTTTGCAGCCACCACACACTGGATAGACAGACAGCCACCCCCACACCTATGCCAGCATTGTGCTACTATAGAGGTGGTCAGCAGCCATACCCACCACACCAGTCCTGGGCATAGTACAGGCATGGATATGGTACACAAGACTGTTGGGGGGTCACTCCCCAGGGTGGTGAACACTGTCAGAGACCAGACCTGCAGCACACACCGCAGACATCAGAATGATTGTTATGGTGGAGCTCAATGAGCAAAATGTGCTTAACATAGGAATTGATATCTGACAGTTATCATAGGAAACGTTTGATAGCTGTGTACCATATACCCAGGTGTAGGGTGGCATTGCTAAGGTATGCAACTGCTAGTGTTGGGAGATACAGGCAGGGCCCAATGTCTTGCCTCTCCAGGTGGCATTGGCCAATGGGGCCTGTGGGCGGGTGTGTGTCCCTGTTGGCTGCTGCTTTATGGCAGTGTTCCCCAACTCCAGTCCTGGTGTTCCAAACACTGTTCGGGTTTTCATGCTGTCCCTCATAAATATGCATGAGCTACATCTGCATACCATGGGGGTGGTGCATAGCTATGCAGCACAGGCATCTTTATTAGAGGCAGCATGAAACCGGAATGGTGTGGGGCCCTCCAGGACTGCATTTGCGGGACTCTGCTTTAGGTAATGTGCCTGTTTCTGGTGTCTGTGTTTGGTGTGGTAAAATATAGGCCATGCGTATGTTCTCAGCAATAAAGGAGTGTCTTTACTATCACTGTTTAGTGGTGGGTAAAACTATGGGGACTGGGTTGGCAGGAGCCCCAGGTGGGATTTGAACCTGTGACCCTCTGGTCTTACAGGCACTGGCTGTGTCTGTTGCACCACATTGTGGCCACAGAGACAGTGCAGTCCCTGGAGTTAGTTAAACCGGCCTGACAAGTCAGAAACCCTACTCTGCAACAGGTTTACTGTTGCCTCATTTACCTTGTATGCAGACAAAGGTGCACATAAACCTCATAAAGGACCTCAGAAAAGGGGCACACACCCATAACCAAGCTGGGCAACAATGATATCATTGGGAAACATTACACCACACGCCCAGGACAGCTCCATTACAATGTAATGCTCTTTGAAAGGGTCTGCGGAGCGTAGACCCTTCCACACATCATTTCTTTTTATTTTGGTGCTTTCCAGGGAGTGTTGTTCCTTGTTGCCCATTGCTATCACTGTTGCCCAGCTGAATTATGCTTTTTAAAATGTTTCTTGTGGTCATTTTTAACGTTTTATGTGAAATTTTGTTCTGTGCACATGTATCACACTGCTCACGTTTTGTGGGTTTCCCCGGTTTTTCTGTACATTGCTGACGGAAATGGTTTCTCTTCCCTTTAAATGCCTTTAACGACAGGTTTTCATTCGTGTTGGAATTGAGCTCTGAAATTCAGCGCGTTAGTATGAGGGGAGCCTCTCCCCGCCCACTCTCCGCCCATTGACCCCTTCTCTCCGCCCACTCTCCACCTTCTGCGCTGTTTTAACGCGCCGCGGAGCTTTACGATCGTTAACTACGGTTAATGCACGTAGTATGACGTTAACGGTCGTTAGCGCGTCGGTACACGCGTTATACGGCACTTACGATCGTTAACATCGTATAACGCGCGTTAGTCACGTTTACCGCACTTTAGTAAACATCCCCCTAAAAGCGTCACTCAAAACATCACCTGAAACATGACGCACAGCGCAACATTTTTATGAAAATAGATTATGTAACTTAACTGAAGGTTAATAATTAGGTCAGAGCTTTACATATTCTCACACAAATACTACATGTAAATAGTTGGTTGAAATTCTTTATTAAATGCTATACTAAACTTATCTTGTTTATTGACTACTATAGCGCACCCTGTTATCAAAGTTCTATGTAATGTTTGATAGTTGTAATGCTGTTCTTGAGTTCATTGTAAACCGCTTTGATTTAGGAAAGGCAGTATATAAGTGCATATAAATAAATAAAATATTCATCCTCCGTCTCTCAGTCCCTCCAGCATTCACCCCACCCCTCTGCTAGCACTCATTTTCCTCTCTCATTCCCCTAAAGCAGGGGTGAGCAATTCCGGTCCTGGAGGGCCACAGACCAGTCAGGTTTTTATGATGTCCCTAATGAATATTCATGGACCTATTTCCATACAATGGAAGGCAGTGGATGCAAATAGATCTCATGAGTATTCATTAGGGACATCATGAAAACCTGACTGGTCTGTGGCCCTCCAGGACCGGAATTGCCCACCCCTGTCCTAAAGTATTTTACCCTAATGGGTATATTATAGAGGGTAGGCAGGGGGCAACGTACAGGGCTTTTTAATGCTTTCTCATGTATATAGTAGTTGGCACTGGAGGGAGCTCATGTAGAAGTCTGGTAGCCTCTCTCTAACCCCACTGCACATGTAAATGATATTGAAACACTCATACACTTATGAAGATATTGTTGAGACAAAATTCAGAAGCATGAGATACCTTGCATACATAAATTTGAGCTATGAGTCTCAGTAAATTGGTTATTGGTTAGTGTATGTCAGGGTTCTCAATCCAGTCCTTGGGACACATCCAGCCAGTCAGGTTTTCAGGATAGCCACAATAAATATGCATAAGATGGAGGCAGTGTATGCAAATCTCTCTCATGCATATTCACTGAGGTTATCTTGAAAACCTGACTGGCTGGATGTGTTCCGAAGACTGGGCTGAGAGCCCCTGGTTTGGAGTATCTGTAGTGTCTGGTAATGAAAAGGAGATAAAATATGCTGCTGGGGGGGAGGGAGAGTGTCTAGAGAAGAGGATGTGCAAGGAGGAGAGAGCAGGTGAGAGAGTGCAGGGGAGGGAGAAGTTCAGAGATGGGAGAAAGAAAAGACAGAAGGGGACGGAAAGAGAAGTGAATGGGACATAAAGGGGGAACAGAGATTAAATAGGATAAAGAAGAGGGAGGATGTGGGAGGGGTAAAGGAGACATGAGGGGAGAAGAAGGGTGCAGAGGAGAGATGAATGCGAAGAGGTAGAAGCAGAGAGAAGGAAGGAGGGAAATGATGTTGTGGAGAAGAGTAAAGCAGAGGAAGAACTGAGGAGAATATAAGGGAAAGAGATGAAAGGCAGGGAAGGGTGTGTGAGGGAGGATGTGTGAGGGTAAAGGAGACATGAGAGGGGAGAAGAAGGGTGCAGAGGAGAGATGAATTTGAAGAGGTAGAAGCAGAGAGAAGGAAGGAGGAAAATCATGTTGTGGAGAAGAGTAAAGCAGAGGAAGAACTGAGGAGAATATAAGGGATAAAGATGAAAGGCAGGGAAGGGTATGTGAGGGAGGATGTGGGGGCGGGGGTAAATGAGACATGAGAGGGGAGACGAAGGGTGCAGAGGAGAGATGAATGCGAAGAGGTAGAAGCAGAGAGAAGGAAGGAGGAAATGATGCTGTGGAGAAGAGTAAAGCAGAGGAAAAACTCTGGAGAATATAAGGGAAAGAGATGAAAGGCAGGGAAGGGTGTGTGAGGGAGGATGTGGGGGGCGGGGGTAAATGAGACATGAGAGGGGAGACGAAGGGTGCAGAGGAGAGATGAATGCGAAGAGGTAGAAGCAGAGAGAAGGAAGGAGGAAAATGATGTTGTGGAGAAGAGTAAAGCAGAGGAAGAAGTGAGGAGAATATAAGAGAAAGAGATGAAAGGCAGGGAAGGGTGTGTGAGGGAGGATGTGGGGGGGGGGGGAAGGTAAAGGAGACATGAGAGGGGAAAAGAAGGGTGCAGAGGAGAGATGAATGGGAAGAGGTAGAAGCAGAGAGAAGGAAGGAGGAAAATGATGCTGTGGAGAAGAGTAAAGCAGAGGAAGAAGTGAGGACAATATAAGGGAAGAGATGCAAGGTGGGGAAGGGTATGTGAGGGAGGATGTGGAGGGGGTAAAGGAGACATGAGGGAAGAAGAAGAGTGCAGAGGAGAGATGAATGCGAAGAGGTAGAAGCAGAGAGAAGGAAGGAGGGAAATGATGTGGAGAAGAGTAAAGCAGAGGAAAAACTGTGGAGAATATAAGGGAAAGAGATGAAAGACAGGGAAGGGTGTGTGAGGGAGGATGTGGGAGGGGGTAAAGGAGACATGAGGGGAGAAGAAGGGTGCAGAGGAGAGATGAATGCGAAGAGGTAGAAGCAGAGAGAAGGAAGGAGGGAAATGATGTGGAGAAGAGTAAAGCAGAGGAAAAGTGAGGAGAATATAAGGGAAAGAGATGAAAGGCAGGGAAGGGTGTGTGAGGGAGGATGTGGGAGGGTAAAGGAGACATGAGAGGGGAGAAGAAGGGTGCAGAGGAGAGATAAATGTGAAGAGCTAGAAGCAGAGAGAAGGAAGGAGGAAAATGATGTGGAGAAGAGTAAAGCAGAGGAAAAGTGAGGAGAATATAAGGGAAAGAGATGAAAGGCAGGGAAGGGTGTGTGAGGGAGGATGTGGGAGGGGGTAAAGGAGACATGAGGGAAGAAGAAGGGTGCAGAGGAGAGATGAATGGGAGGAGGCAGAAGTAGAGAGAAGGAAGGAGGAAATGATGCTGTGGAGAAGAGTAAAGTAGAGGAAGAAGTGAGGAGAATATAAGGGAAAGAGATGAAAGGCAGGGAATGGTGTGTGAGGAGGAACAATGTGTGTTGGGAGAAAAAGAATAAGGGTTTATGTGCATGAAGGTTCATCCTGAATGCTAGACTATAGGTGGAATAAACAAATACAGGGAAAGGTGAAAACAAAAAAAAAATGGAACCTGTAACACCAGCAAAAGAAAGATGAAACATGATGGAAAAATTTAGAAGAAATGCTGAGAGAATAAAAATAGGTAAGGAGAAACAACAATTAGAACTCATAGGTGAGAAGAAATGTGGAAAGAGCCAAAAAGTAAAGAATAGGGCAAGAGAAAAATAAATCTAAATTAAAAATACAGAAAGAAAAAACAATAGGAATAGATTAGTAAATATAAAGGTTTCAAACTCTTCTAATGTGTCACTGTACTGTAAGGTAAATGATAGAGCCCAAGATGATTGCAGCCTATGGTGCCTCAAACCCTTCACCGCAGCAATGTCTTCAAGAGTTGCACCAAGGCCTCCTCCCTCGCCCCAAATCTGCAACCACATCCCAGCAACACTCTCGCTATCCTGCCACATCTGAGATTCTCTTTCCCACCCAAATTAGCTCTCTCTTCTTAAAGCAATCACCCAAATATTTGTTTTCTCACTACCCAAATGGTTCCCTCTCTCTCCGAGTCCCTCATCCTACCCAAATAGGCCCCCACTGGCCCCGACTCCTTCCTAGAGTTTCAGCTCTAACAATCTTCAGACTCCCTCTTCCCTGGAAAAACATTACAGAACTCTCAACCTTCCCTCAACCCCGCGAAACTCCAGTTTTACCATCTACTCCCCACGTCTTCCTTATTTCTAGAAAAACCTTACTCTACCTCCCTCTCCCACAGAGTCTTAGCCCCTCCTCGCCCCCGACATTTTCCTTGGGCAACATTTCCAAAATTATCACGGACCCACATACTCACATTTCTGGCATTCTGAAATGGAATTACAGCTGAAATATAGCACATACCTCGTCTCTGTCCTGCTGCAGCGCAGCCGCGGTTGCATGTGTAGCTCCCTCTCTCCATCCTGCTGTACTGCGAAGACAGTGGCACGCGCAGTTCCTCTCTCTCCTGCTGCAGCGGGACTAATGTTGCATGTAGCGCCCTCTCTCTGTCTAGCTGCACTGCGAGGACAGCGGCACGCACGGTTTCTCTCTGTCCTGCAGCAGGACTAACGTTGCACACATAGTGCCCTCTCTCCATCCTGCTGCACTGCGAGAAACATGGCATGCGCAATTCCTCTCTCTCTTGCATAGTGGGACTAACTTTGCAAGCATAGCTTGCTCTCCATCTGCTGTACTGCGAGGACAGTGGCACACGCGGTTCCTCTCTCTCCTGCTCAGTGGGACTAACATTGCAAGCGTAGCTCGCTCTCCATCTGCTGTACTGTGAGGACAGTGGCACACGCGGTTCCTCTCTCTCCTGCTCAGTGGGACTAACATTGCAAGCGTAGCTCGCTCTCCATCTGCTGTACTGCGAGGACAGTGGCACATGCGGTTCCTCTCTCTCCTGCTGCAGCGGGAATAACGTTGCAAGCGTAGCACCCTCTCTCCATCCTGCTGTACTGCGAGGACAGTGGCATGCGCGGTTCCTCTCTCTCCTGCTGCAGCGCGACCTCAGTTGTGCACGTTGCCCCTTCCCTTCTTATACATGAAGTTCGGCACGTGTCTCCTGCCGGCCCCCCTACCCGTAGCGACGTCAGTGTTCTGCACGTGGCTCCTTCCCTCCTAGACTGAAGTTTCGCACATGGCTGCCCCCCCAACCTTGTGACTGGAGTTCTTCATGAGACAATCCCCCCCCCCCGACTGAACTTTTGCATTTAGCTCTTTCCGCTCCTGCCTTGTGACTGAAATTGTGCACATAGCTCCTTGCCCCTCTCCCCACCAGTGAGTTCACTCTGATTTCTGCCACTCTCTTTCGGGGTCCAGGGACACAAATCCTTGGTCCTTAATAGAAAAGATCCCCCATATTGCACTGGCTGCTATGAAGACTCCTGCTCAATAACATCTAAATTGAGGGGGACGTTTTTAAAAGGAGTAATCTGCTAACTACATTACTCCCAAGTCCTGCTGGGTGAGATATTTAGCGGCATACAGGGCCAGCCTGTCCACTAAGTGAGCTAGGCAGCCAGCAGTAGCATGGGAAGTCATGTCATACACCCCTCCCCCCCAGCTGCCGCAGATTCCATGGTGGGGGGGGGGAGATCAGCAGCAGCAGCATTTCCAAAAGTGGCGTCAAAAAGTCAGTTTTAGAAATGCTGTCGCTTCCCGCTTCCCCCTTCCGAGATGGAATCACTGGCAGCTGGGGGGAGGGGGGGTGGCAAGACCAGGGATTCTGCCTAGGGCAGCAGAACTCTTGGGCTGGCCCTGGTGGCATATAGCTGATTTCTGCCACTGAATACCCCGACAGTCACTGCTGAGCATCAGGGTTGCTGCCTAGGGCAGCACAACTCTTGGGCTGGCCCTGGTGGCATATAGCTGATTTCTGCCGCTGAATACCCTGACAGTCACTGCTGAGCAACAGGATTTCTGCCTAGGGCAGCAGAACTCTTGGGCTGGCCCTGGTGGCATATAGCTGATTTCTGCCGCTGAATACCCCGACAGTCGCTGCTGAGCATCAGGGTTTCTGCCTAGGGCAGCAGAACTCCTGGGCTGGCCCTGGTGGCATATAGCTGATTTCTGCCGCTGAATACCCCGACAGTCACTGCTGAGCATCAGGGTTTCTGGCTAGGGCAGCAGAACTCTTCGGCTGGCCCTGGTGGCATATAGAGTAGTTACTCACCTGTAACAGGTGTTCTCCAGGAGCAGCAGGA
Source organism: Ichthyophis bannanicus (assembly GCA_033557465.1). Classification (NCBI taxonomy): domain Eukaryota; kingdom Metazoa; phylum Chordata; class Amphibia; order Gymnophiona; family Ichthyophiidae; genus Ichthyophis; species Ichthyophis bannanicus. Next base: position 151,540,564 of record CM066048.1, on the reverse strand, counting down.
ATCAGTCCTCACATATGGGTGTCATCGGCGCCGATGAAGCCCCAGCGGAGCATTTCCCCAGCTTTCTATGAAAGCCTTTGGGAATGCAGGCACCCATGCGCGGTTCCCTTCCCGCCTAAAGGTGCCATCTTACCTCAGTCAAATGACATAGCTAAGAACAGCACACAAAAATGAAAAATGAACTATGTACAACTGCAACTCCAAGGGGAGGAGGGAGGGTTGTGAGGACTGATTCCTGCTATCCCTGTACTCTGTCTCATTACCCTGAGCGGTGGACACACACGCCAATTCAAAACAGTCAGCTCTTAACTGCTGGATTTCTAGGTTAACTCTCTGCATTTCCTGCCCACATTCCTGACGTGCAGCAGCAAGCTGTCTTTCGAGACTAGCCGTTCGCTGTTTTGCTGCAATCAGAGCAGACTCTACAGACTCGAGCTCAGCTATCAAAGCACTCTCTCGCTGCTCATAAAGAGCAGCGAAATCCGTTAGTCTCCTGGTCTGGGCGGCTAGTTCAGAGCTACACACTGTCAGAAATTGCAATTCCGTTTGATCCAGAGCATTCCGCTTCCTGAGAGCGGAAACCTGATCCAACCAGCCCTCTGTGTGAACCATCGTAAATCAATAGCTGAGACTGTCTGTAAAAACAAACACAGGGCACTGCTAGAATTACTCTAATGCAGAGGTCCTGTAATGTGGGTTCCAAAGCCGTCTCACTAGACAATGCTCTCTTTGCCACAAACCTCAGCATAAACAGCTGCTTTGACCACAATAGGACAATTCAGAAATATTACACAAATTCTGAGAGGCATAGCACATTCAGAAATATTCATCCCTTTGGACGAGACCACCATTATTATGTAGGGTATATTCGTAGCACAAGAATAAGTTAGACTCTGTTGTTGTCTAGGGGAGATAGCTACCAATATACAGCCCAAAGTTCGGTGAGTTATTCTGGCAATGAGCCACGAAAGAAGTCTGGTCTGCAGATATATATATTAGACTTTATTATAGGCAACCAGGTATAAAAATATACACACACATATATAATTAGAAACATGAGGTAGAAATTTGTTATAGTACAGATGTACACTTGGACAACGTAATAAATCATTAATTAGTAATCAGACGTCACTGATTCGCTCTGCACTGAGGAAAAGTAAGAAATATATTGCTAACCCCTTTCCCATACGGAGGAGGAGAGATAAGTCAGTACCTTAGTTCCGTCGGGCTCTCAGGAACAATGCAGTCCAAGAAGACAGCTCCTAGCTAATGCGGGCTCTAGCCTCGTCAGGCGAGCCGCAATAAGTCCGAACCGGAGGTATCTCTGAAAGTCTTATCTCAGACCTGTGGAGGACGGCCTAGCCCAAACTTAGTGGCCGTCCTGTGGAAGGGTCAGGTCGCAGTACACAGCAGAGACGAACCAGTGCAGGAGTCTGTATGAACAGGTGGGAAAAGCCCCCAACTCTCTCTCTCACTACTAAAGTTTTCCAGTGCAGAATGCATTATTCTGTGTGAGAATCCTCCGTCATAGGTCCGATGATTGGTTGGCACCAGGCAGTCTGAGGTGTTCTCAGTGAATCAGGAGGTAGATGATGAGCAGCTTCTTGCAAACAAAGGAGCCATAGTAAAAAGTCAGGCAGAGGCAACAGTATGTAACTTCTGGGCATGTACAAGTGTCCAAGGCCAGCCACGGACAATAGCTTCTGTATGCACACTTAGAAACGCTGCTCCAGCAGTTGCTTGAAGGCCGTTTGTAGCTGAACACAGCAAAAGTGAAGTGAAGAATCCATCTTGTCTGTGCAGTTTGGTTCAGGCCTGAGTTGTTGAGAAGGCTGGAGATTTGCATGTAGAATTGCAGGGGTACCAGCCCTACAAGCCCACTACTGTAGCCATTAGCCTATCCTAGACATCCAGAGGGTATAGAGAAGAATGCACTCCATCATCCCTACTACTTGGCACAATGTCAACAACAGCAGCAGTGGGATTAGAACCCTGTGCCCTGTTCCTAGCCCACTTAGTAACCATTAGCTTATGGTAGATATCCAGAGGGCATAGAGAAGAATGCACTCCATCATCCCCAGTACTCGGCACAATGTCAACAACAGCAATAGTGGGATTAGAACCTTGTGCCCTGCTTCTAGCCCACTACTGCAACCATTAGCCTAACCTAGACATCCAGAGGGTATAGAGAAGAATGCACTCCATCATCCCCAGTACTCAGCACAATGTCAGTTACATCAGCAGTGGGATTAGATCCCTGTTCCCTGTTCCCAGCCCACTATTGTAGCCATTAGCCTATCCCAGACATCCAGAGGGTATAGAGAAGAATGCACTCCATCATCCCTAGTACTCAGCACAATGTCAGTAACAGCAGCAGCAGTGGGATTAGAACCCTGTGCCCTGTTCCTAGCCCACTACTGTAACCATTAGCCGATCCTAGACATCCAGAGGGTATAGAGAAGAATGCACTCCATCATCCGCAGTACTCTGCACAATGTCAACAACAGCAGCAGTGGGATTAGAACCCTGGCTGCTCTGTTCCTAGCCCATTTCTGTAGCCATTAGCCTATCCTAGACATTCAGAGGGTATAGAGAAGAAGGCACTCCATCATCCCCAGTACTCAGCACAATGTCAACAGCAGCAGTGGGATTAGAACCCTGGCTGCTCTGTTCCTAGCCCACGAATCTAACCATTAAACTATTCTAGACATCAGGAGGGAATAGAGAAGAATGCACTCCATCATCCCCAGTACTCAGCACAATGTCAACAACAGCAGCAGTGGGATTAGAACCCTGTGCCCTGTTCCTAGCCCACTGCTGTAGACATTAGCCTATCCTAGACATCCAGAGGGTATAGAGAAGAATGCACTCCATCATCCCCAGTACTCCGCACAATGTCAGTTACAGCAGCAGTGGGATAAGAACCATGTGCCCTGTTCCTAGCCCAGTACTCTAACCATTAGCCTATCCTAGACATCCAGAGGGTATAGAGAAGAATGCACTCCATCATCCAAAGGTACTTGTTTTAGATGAAAAAAATCCAGAGGGTAAACAAGAATGCACTCCATCATCCCCAGTACTCATCACAATGTCAACAACAGCAGCAGTGGAATTAGAACCCTGTGCCCTGTTCCTAGCCCACTTCTGTAGCCATTAGCCTATCCTAGATGTCCAGGGGGTATAGAGAAGAGTGCACTCCATCATCCCCAGTACTTAGCACAATGTGAGTTATCGCAGCAGCAGTGGGATTAGAACCTTGTGCCCTGTTCCTATCCCACAACTGTAACCATTAGCCTATCCTAAACATCCAGAGGGTATAGAGAAGAATACACTCCATCATCCCCAGTACTCAGCACAATGTCAGTTACAGCAGCAGTGGGATTAGAACCTTGTGCTCTGTTCCTAGCCCATTTCTGTAGCCATTAGTCTATCCTAGACATCCACAGGGTATAGAGAAGAATGCACTCCATCATCCCAAGAACTCAGCACAATGTCAACAACAGCAGCAGTGGTATTAGAACCCTGAGACCTGTTCCTATCCCACTACTCTAACCATTAGCCTATCCTAGACATCCAGAGGGTATAGAGAAGAATATATTCCATCATCCCCATTACTCAGCACAATGTCAGTTACAGCAGCAGTGGGATTAGAACCCTGTGCTCTGTTCCTAGCCCATTTCTGTAGCCATTAGTCTATCCTAGACATCCACAGGGTATAGAGAAGAATGCACTCCATCATCCCAAGAACTCAGCACAATGTCAACAACAGCAGCAGTGGGATTAGAACCCTGAGACCTGTTCCTAGCCCACTACTCTAACCATTAGCCTATCCTAGACATCCAGAGGGTATTGAGAAGAATGCACTCCATCATCCCAAGTACTCAGCACAATGTCAGTTACAGCAGCAGTGGGATTAGAACCCTGTGCTCGGTTCCTAGCCCATTTCTGTAGCCATTAGCCTATCCTAGACATTCACAGGGTATAGAGAAGAATGCACTCCATCATCTCAACTACTCAGCATAATCTCAGCCTATCCTAGACATCAAGAGGGTATAGAGAAGAATGCACTCCCATCATCCCTACTACTCAGGACAATGTGAACAGCAGCAGTGGGATTAGAAAAATGGCTGCTCTGTTCCTAGCCCATTTCTGTAGCCATGAGCCTATCCTAGACATCCACAGGGTATAGAGAAGAATGCAACCATCATCCCCATTACTCAGCACAATGTCAGTTAAAGCAGCAGTGGGATTAGAACCCTGTGTCCTATTCCTAGCCCACTACAGTAGCCATTAGCTGATCCTAGACATCCAGAGGGTATGGAGAAGAATGCACTCCATCGTCCCAAGTACTCGGCACAATGTCAACAACAGCAGCAGTGGGATTAGAACCCTGACTGTTCTGTTGCTAGCCCACTACCCTACCATTAAACTATTCTAGACATCAAGAGGGAATAGAGAAGAATGCATTCCATCATCCCCAGAACTCGGCACAATATCAACAACAGCAGCAGTGGGATTAGAACCCTGTGCCCTGTTCCTAGCCCACTGCTGTAGCCATTAGCCTATCCTAGACATACAGAGAGTATAGAAAAGAATGCACTCCATCATCCCCAGTACTCAGCACAATATCAGTTACAGCAGCAGTGGGATTAGAACCCTGTGCCCTGTTCCTAGCACTCTGCTGTAGCCATTAGCCTATCCTAGAATTCCAGAGGGCATAGAGAAGAACGCACTCCATCATCCCCAGTACTCAGGACAATGTCAGTTACAGCAGCAGTGCGATAACAACCATGTGCCCTGTTCCTAGCCCAGTACTCTAACCATTAGCCTATCCTAGACATCCAGAGGGTATAGAGAAGAATGCACTCCATCATCCAAAGGTACTTGTTTTAGATGAAAAAAATCCAGAGGGTAAACAAGAATGCACTCCATCATCCCCAGTACTCATCACAATGTCAACAACAGCAGCAGTGGAATTAGAACCCTGTGCCCTGTTCTTAGCCCACTTCTGTAGCCATTAGCCTATCCTAGATGTCCAGGGGGTATAGAGAAGAGTGCACTCCATCATCCCCAGTACTTAGCACAATGTGAGTTATCGCAGCAGCAGTGGGATTAGAACCCTGTGCCCTGTTCCTATCCCACTACTGTAACCATTAGCCTATCCTAAACATCCAGAGGGTATAGAGAAGAATACACTCCATCATCCCCAGTACTCAGCACAATGTCAGTTACAGCAGCAGTGGGATTAGAACCTTGTGCTCTGTTCCTAGCCCATTTCTGTAGCCATTAGCCTATCCTAGACATCCACAGGGTATAGAGAAGAATGCACACCATCATCCCAAGTACTCAGCACAATGTCAACAACAGCAGCAGTGGTATTAGAACCCTGAGACCTGTTCCTATCCCACTACTCTAACCATTAGCCTATCCTAGACATCCAGAGGGTATTGAGAAGAATGCACTCCATCATCCCAAGTACTCAGCACAATGTCAGTTACAGCAGCAGTGGGATTAGAACCCTGTGCTCGGTTCCTAGCCCATTTCTGTAGCCATTAGCCTATCCTAGACATCCACAGGGTATAGAGAAGAATGCACACCATCATCCCAAGTACTCAGCACAATGTCAACAACAGCAGCAGTGGGATTAGAACCCTGTGCCCTGTTCCTAGCCCACTGCTGTAGCCATTAGCCTATCCTAGACATACAGAGAGTATAGAGAAGAATGCACTCCATCATCCCCAGTACTCAGCACAATATCAGTTACAGCAGCAGTGGGATTAGAACACTGTGCCCTGTTCCTAGCACTCTGCTGTAGCCATTAGCCTATCCTAGAATTCCAGAGGGTATAGAGAAGAACGCACTCCATCATCCCCAGTACTCGGGACAATGTCAGTTACAGCAGCAGTGCGATAACAACCATGTGCCCTGTTCCTAGCCCACTACTGTAGCCATTAGCCTATCCTAGACATCCAGAGGGTATAGAGAAAAATGCACTCCATCATCCCTACTACTTGGCACAATGTCAACAACAGCTGCAGTGGGATTAGAACCCTGTGCCCTGTTCCTAGTTCACTACTGTAACCATTAGCTTATGGTAGACATCCAGAGGGCATAGAGAAGAATGCACTCCATCATCCCCAATACTCGGCACAATGTCAACAACAGCAATAGTGGGATTAGAACCCTGTGCCCTGCTTCTAGCCCACTACTGCAGCCATTAGCCTAACCTAGACATCCAGAGGGTATAGAGAAGAATGCACTCCATCCATCCCCAGTACTCAGCACAATGTCAGTTACATCGGCAGTGGGATTAGATCCCTGTTCCCAGCCCACTATTGTAGCCATTAGCCTATCCTAGACATCCAGAGGGTATAGAGAAAAATGCACTCCATCATCCCCAGTACTCAGCACAATGTCAGTTACAGGAGCAGTGGGATTAGAACCCTGGCTGCTCTGTTCCTAGCCCATTTCTGTAGCCATGAGCCTATCCTAGACATCCACAGGGTATTGAGAAGAATGCATTCCATCATCCCCAGTACTCAGCACAATGTCAGTTACAGCAGCAGTGGGATTAGAACCCTGAGCCCTATTCCTAGCCCACTACTGTAGTCATTAGCCGATCCTAGACATCCAGAGGGTATAGAGAAGAATGCACTCCATCATCCCCAGTACTAGGCACAATGGCAACAACAGCAGCAGTGGGATTAGAACCCTGGCTGCTCTGCTCCTAGCCCACTACTGTAACCATTAGCTTATGGTAGACATCCAGAGGGCATAGAGAAGAATGCACTCCATCATCCCCAATACTCGGCACAATGAAAACAACAGCAATAGTGGGATTAGAACCCTGTGCACTGTACAAACAGTTAACAAACAGTTCCATACAAACAGATAACAAACAGTTCCATACACTGTTGGTAACACTCTGTATATAGTTAACCATGATATCCCTTAATAGATAAACCACCATTGTATTTAGTTTCCCCTATTTCGCCAAGTTATACCTCCTGTTAAATGTAATGACCAGACAGATGTAAACTGTTGGATGTTTTCTGTTTAATGTAAACCGCGCTGATGTCTAATAGTGCGGTATATAAGAATTGTCAATAAATAAAATAAATAAATAAATAACTACTGTAACCATTAGACTAACCTAGACATCCAGAGGGTATAGAGAAGAATGCACTCCATCATCCACAGTACTCGGCACAATGTCAAAAACAGCAGCAGAGGGGTTAGAACCCTGTGCCCTGTTCCTAGCCCACTACTGTAACCATTAGCCTATCCTAGACATCCAGAGGGTATAGAGAAGAAAGCACTCCATCATCCCCAGTACTCAGCACAATGTCAGTTACAGCAGCAGCAGTGGGATTAGAACCCTGTGCCCTGTTCCTAGCCCACTACTGTAACCATTAGCCTATCCTAGACATCCAGAGGGTATAGAGAAGAATGCAGTCCATCATCCCCAGTATTCAGCACAATGTCAACAACAGCAGCAGTGGGATTAGAACCCTGGCTGCACTGTTCCTAGCCCATTTCTGTAGCCATTAGCCTATCCTAGACATCCAGAGAGTATAGAGAAAAATGCACTCCATCATCCCCAGTTCTCAGCACAATGTCACTTACAGCAGCAGTGGGATTAGAGCCCTGTGCCCTGTTCCTAGCCCATTACTGTAGCCATTATCCTATCCTAGACATCCAGAAGGTATAGAGAAGAATGCACTCCATCATCCCCAGTACTTAGCATAATGTCATCAGCAGCAGTGGGATTAGAACCCAGGCTATTCTGTTCCTAGCCCAAGACTCTAACCATTAAACTATTCTAGACATCAGGAGGGAATAGAGAAGAATGCACTCCATCATCAACAGTACTCAGCACAATGTCAACAACAGCAGCAGTGGGATTAGTACCCTGTGCCCTCTTCCTAGTCCACTGCTGTAGCCATTAGCCTATCCTAGACATCCAGAGGGGATAGAGAAGAATGCACTCCATCATCCCCAGTACTCAGCACAATGTCAGTTACAGCAGCAGTGGGATTAGAACCCTGTGTCCTGTTCCTAGCCCACTACTGTAACCATTAGCCTATCCTAGACATCCAGAGGGTATAGAGAAGAATGCACTCCATCATCCCCAGTACTCGGCACAATGTCAACAACAGCAGCAGTGGGATTATAACCCTGTGTCCTGTTCCTAGCCCACTGCTGTAACCATTAGCCTATCCTAGACATCCACAGGGTAAAGAGAAGAATGCACTCCATCATCCCCAGTACTCGGCACAATGTCAACAACAGCAGCAGTGGGATTATAACCCTGTGTCCTGTTCCTAGCCCACTGCTGTAACCATTAGCCTATCCTAGACATCCACAGGGTAAAGAGAAGAATGCACTCCATCATCCCAAGTACTCAGCACAATGTCAACAACAGCAGCAGTGGGATTAGAACCCTGAGACCTGTTCCTAGCCCACTACTCTAACCATTAGCCTATCCTAGACATCCAGAGGGTATAGAGAAGAATGCTCTCCATCATCCCAAGTACTACCCACAATGTCAGTTACAGCAGCAGTGGGATTAGAGCCCTGTGCACTGTTCCTAGCCCACTACTGTAGCCATTATCCTATCCTAGAAATGCAGAGAGTATAGAGAACAATGCACTCCATCATCCCCAGTACTCGGCACAATGTCAGTTACAACAGCAGTGAGATTATGACCATGTGCCCTGTTCCTAGCCCTCAACTGTAGCCATTGGCCTATCCTAGACATCCAGAGGGTATAGAGAAGAATGCACTCCATCATCCCCAGTACTCAGCACAATGTCAACAACAGCAACAGTGGGATTAGAACCCTGTTCCTAGCCCACTACTCAAACCATTAGCCTATCCTAGACATCCAGAGGGTATAGTGAAGAATGCACTCCATCATCCCCAGTACTCAGCAGAATGTCAGTTACAGCAGCAGTGGGATTAGAACCCTGTGCCCTGTTCATAGACCACTACTGTAACCATTAGTCTATCCTAGACATCCAGAGGGTAAAGAGAAGAATGCACTCCATCATCCCCAGTACTCAGCACAATGTCAATAACAGCAGCAGTGGGATTAGAACCCTGTGCCCTGTTCATAGACCACTATTGTAACCATTAGCCTATCCTAGACATCCAGAGGGTATAGAGAAGAATGCACTCCATCATCCCCAGTACTCAGCGCCATGTCAGTTACAGCAGCAGTGGCAGTAGAGCCCTCTGCCCTTTTCCTAGCCCTCTACTCTAACCATTAGCCTATCCCAGACATCCAGAGGGTATAGGGAAGAATGCACTCCATCATCCCCAGTAACCCGGCAGAATGTCAACAACAGCAGCAGTGGGATTAGAACTCTGTGCCCTGTTCTTAGCCCACTACTGTAAACATTAGCCTATCCTAGACATCCAGAGGGTATAGAGAAGAATGCATGCCATCATCCCCAGTACTCAGCAGAATGTCAGTTACACCAGCAGTGGAATTAGAACCCTGTGCCCTGTTCCTATCCCACTACTGTAACCATTAGCCTATCCTAGACATCCAGAGGGTAGAAAGAAGAATGCACTCCATCATCCCCACTACTCAACACAAGGCCAACAACAGCAGCAGCAGTGCGATTAGAACCCTGTGCCCTGTTCCTATCCCACTACTGTAACCATTAGCCTATCCTAGACATCCAGAGGGTATAGGGAAGAATGTACTCCATCATCCCCAGTAACCCGGCACAATGTCAACAACAGCAGCAGTGGTATTAGAACCCTGTGCCCTGTTCCTAGCCCACTACTGTAACCATTAGCCTATCCTAGACATACAGAGGGTAGAGAGAAGAATGCACTATATCATCCCCAGTACTCGGCACAATGTCGGTTACAGCAGCAGTGGAATTAGAACCCTGTACAATGTTCCTAGCCCACTACTCTAACCATTAGCCTATCCTAGACATCCAGAGAGTATAGAGAAGATTGCACTCCATCATCCCCAGTACTCAGCACAATGTCAGTTAAATCAGCAGTGGGATTAGATCCCTGTTCCCTGTTCCCAGCCCACTATTGTAGCCATTAGCCTATCCTAGACATCCAGAGGGTATAGAGAAGAATGCACTCCATCATCCCAAGTACTCGGCACAATGTCAGTTACAGCAGCAGCGGGATTAGAACCCAGTGGCCTGCTCCTAGCCCACTACTGTAGTCATTAGCCTATCCTAGACATCCAGAGGGTATAGAGAAAAATGCACTCCATCATCCCCAGTACTCAGCATAATGTCAACAACAGCAACAATGGGATTACAACACTGGCTGCTCTGTTCCTAGACCATTTCTGTAGCCATTAGCCTATCCTAGACATCCAGAGGGTATGGAAAAGAAGGCACTGAATCATCCCAGTACTCGGCACAATGTCAACAACAGCAGCAGCGGGGTTAGAACCCTATGCCCTGTTCCTATCCCACTACTGTAGCCATTAGCCTATCCTAGACATCCAGAGGGTATAGAGAAGAATGCACTGAATCATCCCAGTACTCGGCACAATGTCAGTTACAGCAGCAGTGGAATTAGAACCCTGTGCCCTGTTCCTAGCCCACTACTGTAGCCATTATCCTATCCTAGACATCCAGAGGGTATAGAGAAGAATGCACTCCATCATCCCCAGTACTCAGCACAATGTCAAACAGCATCAGTGGGATTAGAACCTGGCTGCTCTGTTCCTAGCCCACTACTCTAACCATTAAACTCTTCTAGACATCAGGAGGGATTAGAGAAGAATGCACTCCATCATCCCCAGTACTCAGCACAATGTCAACAACAGCAGCAGTGGGATTAGAACCCTGTACCCTGTTCCTAGCCCACTACTGTAAACATTAGCCTATCCTAGACATCCAGAGGGTATAGAGAAGAATGCATGCCATCATCCCCAGTACTCAGCAGAATGTCAGTTACACCAGCAGTGGAATTAGAACCCTGTGCCCTGTTCCTATCCCACTACTGTAACCATTAGCCTATCCTAGACATCCAGAGGGTAGAAAGAAGAATGCACTCCATCATCCCCAGTACCAAACACAATGTCAACAACAGCAGCAGCAGTAGGATTAGAACCCTGTGCCCTTCTCCTAGCCCACTACTCTAACCATTAGCCTATCGTAGACATCCAAAAGGTATAAAGAAGAATGCACTCCATCATCCCCAGTAGTCAGCACAATGTCAGTTACAGCAGCAGTGGGATTAGAGCCCTGTGCCCTGTTCCTAGCCCAGTACTCTAACCATTAGCCTATCCTAGACATCCAAAGAGTATAGAGAAGAATGCACTCCATCATCCCCAGTACTCAGCACAATGTCAGTTACATCAGCAGTGGGATTAGAGCCCAGTGCCCTGTTCCTAGCCCACTACTATAGCCATTATCCTATCCTAGAAATGCAGAGGGCATAGAGAAGAATGCACTCCATCATCCCCAGTACTCGGCACAATGTCAGTTACAGCAGTAGTGAGATTATAACCATGTACCCTGTTCCTAGCCCAGTACGGTAGCCATTACCCTATTCTAGACATCCAGAGGGTATAGAGAAGAATGCACTCCATCATCCCGAGTACTCGGCACAATGTCAGTACAGCAGAATTGGGATTATAACCATGTGCCCTGTTCCTAGCCCACTACTGTAACCATTAGCCTCTCCTAGACATCCAGAGGGTAGAGAGAAGAATGCACTCCATCATCCCCAGTACTCAGCACAATGTCAAGAACAGCAGCAGTGGAATTAGAACCCTGTGCCCTGTTCCTAGCCCACTACTGTAGCCATTAGCCTATCCTAGACATCCAGAGGGTATAGAGAAAAATGCACTCCATCATCCCCAGTACTCAACACAATGCCAGTTACAGCAGCAGTGGGATTAGAACCCTGGCTGCTCTGTTCCTAGCCCATTTCTGTAGCCATGAGCCTATCCTAGACATCCACAGGGTATTGAGAAGAATGCACTCCATCATCCCCAGTACTCGGCACAATGTCAGTTACAGCAGCAGCAGTGGGATTAGAACCCTGTGCCCTGTTCCTAGCCCACTACTGTAACCATTAGCCTATCCTAGACATCAAGAGCGTATAGAGAAGAATGCACTCCATCATCTCCAGTACTCAGCACAATGTCAGTTACAGCAGCAGTGGGATTAGAGCCCAGTGCCCTGTTCCTAGCCCACTACTATAGCCTTTATCCTATCCTAGAAATGCAGAGGGCATAGAGAAGAATGCACTCCATCATCCCCAGTACTCAGCACAATGTCAGTTACAGCAGCAGTGGGATTAGAACCCTGTGCCCTATTCCTAGCCCACTACTGTAGCCATTAGCCTATCCTAGACATCCACAGGGTATAGAGAAGAATGCACTCCATCATCCCCAGTACTCAGCACAATGTCAGTTACAGCAGCAGTGGGATTAGAACCCTGTGCCCTATTCCTAGCCCACTACTGTAGCCATTAGCTGATCCTAGACATTCAGAGGGTATAGAGAAGAATTCACTCCATCATCCCCAGTACTCGGCACAATGTCAGTTACAGCAGCAGCAGTGGGATTAGAACCCTGTGCCCTGTTCCTAGCCCACTACTGTAACCATTAGCCTATCCTAGACATCAAGAGGGTATAGAGAAGAATGCACTCCCATCATCCCTACTACTCAGGACAATGTGAACAGCAGCAGTGGGATTAGAAAACTGGCTGCTCTGTTCCTAGCCCATTTCTGTAGCCATGAGCCTATCCTAGACATCCACAGGGAATAGAGAAGAATGCACTCCATCATCCCCAGTACTCGGCACAATGTCAACAACAGCAGCAGTGGGATTAGAACCCTGTGCCCTGTTCCTAGCCCACTACTGTAGCCATTAGCCTATCCTAGACATCCAGAGGGTATAGAGAAGAATGCACTCCATCATCCCCAGTGCTCAGCACAATGTCAGTATAGAGAAGAATGCACTCCATCCCCAGTACTCCACAATGTCAGGTGGGATTAGAACCCTGTGCCCTGTTCCTCGCCCACTACTGTAACCTTTAGCCTATTCTAGACATCCAGTGTGTATATAGAAGAATGCACTCCTTCATCCCACGTACTCTGCACAATGTCAGTTACAGCAGCAGTGGGATTAGAACCCTGTGCCCTGTTCCTAGCCCACTACTGTAGCCATTAGCCTATCCTAGACATCCAGAGGGTATAGAGAAGAATGCACTCCATCATCCCCAGTACTCAGCACAATGTCATGTACAGCAGCAGTGGGATTAGAACCCTGTGCCCTGTTCCTAGCCCACTACTGTAGCCATTAGCCTATCCTAGACATCCAGAGGGTATAGAGAAGAATGCACTCCATCATCCCCAGTACTCAGCACAATGTCACTTACAGCAGAAGAGGGATTATAACCCTGTGCCCTGTTCCTAGCCCACTACTGTAGCCATTAGCCTATCCTAGACATCCAGAGGGTATAGAGAAGAATGCACTCCATCATCCCCAGTACTCAGCACAATGTCAGTTACAGCAGCAGTGGGATTAGAACCCTGTGCCCTGTTCCTAGCCCACTACTGTAGCCATTAGCCTATCCTAGACATCCAGAGGGTATAGAGAAGAATGCACTCCATCATCCCCAGTACTCAGCACAATGTCAGGGACAGCAGCAGTGGGATTAGAAAACTGTGCCCTGTTCCTAGCCCACTACTGTAGCCATTAGCCTATCCTAGACATCCAGAGGGTATAGAGAAGAATGCACTCCATCATCCCCAGTACTCGGCACAATGTCAACAACAGCAGCAGTGGGATTAGAACCCTGTGCCCTGTTCCTAGCCCAATAATGTAACTAATAGCCTATCCTAGAAATGCAGAGGGCATAGAGAAGAATGCACTCCATCATCCCCAGTACTCAGCACAATGTCAACAACAGCAGCAGTGGGATTAGAACCCTGTGCCCTGTTCCTAGACCACTGCTGTAGCCATTAGCCTATCCTAGACATACAGAGGGTATAGAGAAGAATGCACTCCATCATCCCCAGTACTCAGCACAATATCAGTTACAGCAGCAGTGGGATTAGAACCCTGTGCCCTGTTCCTAGCCCACTACTGTAGCCATTAGCCTATCCTAGACATCCAGAGGGTATAGAGAAGAACGCACTCCATCATCCCCAGTGCTCAGCACAATGTCAGTTACAGCAGCAGTGGGATTAGAACCCTGTGCCCTGTTCCTAGCCCACTACTGTAGCCATTAGCCTATCCTAGACATCCAGAGGGTATAGAGAAGAATGCACTCCATCATCCCTACTACTAGGCACAATGTCAACAACAGCTGCAGTGGGATTAGAACCCTGTGCCCTGTTCCCAGCCCACTACTGTAGCCATTAGCCTATCCTAGACATCCAGAGGGCATAGAGAAGAATGCACTCCATCATCCCCAGTACTCGGCACAATGTCAACAACAGCAATAGTGGGATTAGAACCCTGTGCCCTGCTTCTAGCCCACTACTGAAGCCATTAGCCTATCCTAGACATCCAGAGGGTATAGAGAAGAATGCACTCCATCATCCCCAGTACTCAGCACAATGTCAGTTACAGCAGCAGTGGGATTAGAGCCCTGTGCCCTGTTCCTAGCCCACTACAGTAGCCATTATCCTATCCTAGACATCCAGAAGGTATAGAGAAGAATGCACTCCATCATCCCCAGTACTCAGCACAATGTCAACAAAAGCAGCAGTGGGATTAGAACCCTGTGCCCTGTTCCTAGCCCACTGCTGTAGACATTAGCCTATCCTAGACATCCAGAGGGTATAGAGAAGAATGCACTCCATCATCCCCAGTACTCAGCACAATGTCAGTTACAGCAGCAGTGGGATTAGAACCCTGTGCCCTGTTCCTAGCCCAGTACTGTAACCATTAGCCTATCCTAGACATCCAGAGGGTATAGAGAAGAATGCACTCCATCATGCCCAGTACTCGTCACAATGTCAACTACAGCAATAGTGGGATTAGAACCCTGTGCCCTGTTTCTAGCCCACTACTGTAGCTATTAGCCTATCCTAGACATCCAGGGGGTGTAGAGAAGACTGCACTCCATCATCCCCAGTACTCAGCACAATGTCAGTTACATCAGCAGTGGGATTAGATCCCTGTTCCCTGCTCCTAGCCCACTACTGTAGCCATTAGCCTATCCTAGACATCCAGAGGGTATAGAGAAGAATGCATGCCATCATCCCCAGTACTCAGCAGAATGTCAGTTACACCAACAGTGGAATTAGAACCCTGTGCCCTGTTCCTATCCCACTACTGTATCCATTACCCTATCCTAGACATCCAGAAGGTAGAAAGAAGAATGCACTCCATCATCCCCAGTACTCAGCACAATCTCAGTTACAGCAGCAGTGGGATGAGAACCCTGTGCCCTATTCCTAGCCCACTGCTGTAACCATCAGCCTATTCTAGACATCCAGAGGGTATAGAGAATAATGCACTCCATCATCCCCAGTACTCGGCACAATGTCAGTTACAGCAGCAGTGGGATTAGAACCCTGTGCCCTGTTCCTAGCCCACTACTCTAACCATTAGCCTATCCTAGACATCCAAAGAGTATAGAGAAGAATGCACTTCATCATCCCCAGTACTCAGCACAATGTCAGTTACAGCAGCAGTGGGCTTAGAGCCCAGTGCCCTGTTCCTAACCCACTACTATAGCCATTATCCTATCCTAGAAATGCAGAGGGCATAGAGAAGAATGCACTCCATCATCCCCAGTACTCGGCACAATGTCAACAACAGCAGCAGTGGGATTAGAACCCTGGCTGCTCTGTTCCTAGCCCACTACCCTACCATTAAACTATTCTAGACATCAAGAGGGAATAGAGAAGAATGCACTCCATCATCCCCAGAACTCGGCACAATATCAACAACAGCAGCAGTGGGATAAGAACCCTGTGCCCTGTTCCTAGCCCACTGCTGTAGCCATTAGCCTATCCTAGACATACAGAGGGTATAGAGAAGAATGCACTCCATCATCCCCAGTACTCAGCACAATATCAGTTACAGCAGCAGTGGGAATAGAACCCTGTGCCCTGTTCCTAGCACTCTGCTGTAGCCATTAGCCTATCCTAGAATTCCAGAGGGTATAGAGAAGAACGCACTCCATCATCCCCAGTACTGGGCACAATGTCAGTTACAGCAGCAGTGGGATAACAACCCTGTGCCCTGTTCCTAGCCCACTACTGTAGCCATTAGCCTATCCTAGACATCCAGAGGGTATAGAGAAGAATGCACTCCATCATCCCTACTACTTGGCACAATGTCACTTACAGCAGCAGTGGGATTAGAACCCTGTGCCCTGTTCCCAGCCCACTACTGTAACCATTAGCTTATGGTAGACATCCAGAGGGCATAGAGAAGAATGCACTCCATCATCCCCAGTACTCGGCACAATGTCAGGAACAGCAGCAGTGGGATTAGAACCCTGTGCCCTGCTTCTAGCCCACTACTGCAGCCATTAGCCTAACCTAGACATCCAGAGGGTATAGAGAAGAATGCACTCCATCATCCCCAGTACTCAGCACAATGTCAGTTACAGCAGCAGTGGGATTAGAGCCCTGTGCCCTGTTCCTAGCCCACTACAGTAGCCATTATCCTATCCTAGACATCCAGAAGGTATAGAGAAGAATGCACTCCATCATCCCCAGTACTCAGCACAATGTCAACAAAAGCAGCAGTGGGATTAGAACCCTGTGCCCTGTTCCTAGCCCACTGCTGTAGACATTAGCCTATCCTAGACATCCAGAGGGTATAGAGAAGAATGCACTTCATCATCACTAGTACTCAGCACAATGTCAGTTACAGCAGCAGTGGGATTAGAGGCCTGTGCCCTGTTCCTAGCCCAGTACTGTAACCATTAGCCTATCCTAGACATCCAGAGGGTATAGAGAAGAATGCACTCCATCATGCCCAGTACTCGTCACAATGTCAACTACAGCAATAGTGGGATTAGAACCCTGTGCCCTGTTTCTAGCCCACTACTGTAGCTATTAGCCTATCCTAGACATCCAGGGGGTGTAGAGAAGACTGCACTCCATCATCCCCAGTACTCAGCACAATGTCAGTTACATCAGCAGTGGGATTAGATCCCTGTTCCCTGCTCCTAGCCCACTACTGTAGCCATTAGCCTATCCCAGACATCCAGAGGGTATAGAGAAGAATGCACTCCATCATCTCCAGTACTCAGCACAATGTCAGTTACAGCAGCAGTGGGATTAGAGCCCAGTGCCCTGTTCCTAGCCCACTACTGTATCCATTACCCTATCCTAGACATCCAGAAGGTAGAAAGAAGAATGCACTCCATCATCCCCAGTACTCAGCACAATCTCAGTTACAGCAGCAGTGGGATGAGAACCCTGTGCCCTATTCCTAGCCCACTGCTGTAACCATCAGCCTATTCTAGACATCCAGAGGGTATAGAGAAGAATGCACTCCATCATCCCCAGTACTCGGCACAATGTCAGTTACAGCAGCAGTGGGATTAGAACCCTGTGCCCTGTTCCTAGCCCACTACTCTAACCATTAGCCTATCCTAGACTTCCATAGAGAATAGAGAAGAATGCACTGCATCAGCCCCAGTACTCAGCACAATGTCAACAGCAGCAGTGGGATTAGAACCCAGTGCCCTGTTCCTAGCCCAATTCTATAGCCTTTATCCTATCCTAGTAATGCAGAGGGCATAGAGAAGAATGCAGTCCATCATCCCCAGTACTCAGCACAATGTCAACAACAACAGCAGCGGGGTTAGAACCCTATGCCCTGTTCCTATCCCACTACTGTAGCCATTAGCCTATCCTAGACATCCAGAGGGTATAGAGAAGAATGCACTCCATCATCCCCAGTACTCGGCACATTGGCAGTTACAGCAGCCGTAGAATTATAACCCTGTGCCCTGTTCCTAGCCCACTACTGTAGCCATTAT
Source organism: Ichthyophis bannanicus (assembly GCA_033557465.1). Lineage (NCBI taxonomy): Eukaryota > Metazoa > Chordata > Amphibia > Gymnophiona > Ichthyophiidae > Ichthyophis > Ichthyophis bannanicus. Next base: position 151,522,602 of record CM066048.1, on the reverse strand, counting down.
CCTATCCTAGACATCCAGAGGGTATAGAGAAGAATGCACTCCATCATCCCCAGTACTCAGCACAATGTCAGTTACAGCAGCAGTGGGATTATAACCATGTGCCCTGTTCCTAGCCCACTACTGTAACCATTAGCCTATCCTAGACATCCAGAGGGTATAGAGAAGAATGCACTCCATCATCCCCAGTACTCAGCACAATGTCAACAACAGCAGCAGTGGGATTAGAACCCTGTGCCCTGTTCCTAGCCCACTACTGTAGCCATTAGCCTATCCTAGACATCCAGAGGGTATAGAGAAGAATGCACTCCATCATCCCCAGTACTCAGCACAATGTCAGTTACAGCAGCAGTGGGATTAGAACCCTGTGCCCTGTTCCTAGCCCACTACTGTAGCCATTAGCCTATCCTAGACATCCAGAGGGTATAGAGAAGAATGCACTCCATCATCCCCAGTACTCAGCACAATGTCAGTTACAGCAGCAGTGGGATTAGAACCCTGTGCCCTGTTCCTAGCCCACTACTGTAGCACTTAGCCTATCCTAGACATCCAGAGGGTATAGAGAAGAATGCACTCCATCATCCCCAGTACTCGGCACAATGTCAGTTACAGCAGCAGTGGGATTAGAACCCTGTGCCCTGTTCCTAGCCCACTACTGTAGCCATTAGCCTATCCTAGACATCCAGGGTATAGAGAAGAATGCACTCCATCATCCCCAGTACTCGGCACAATGTCAGTTACAGCAGCAGTGGGATTAGAACCCTGTGCCCTGTTCCTAGCCCACTACTGTAGCCATTAGCCTATCCTAGACATCCAGAGGGTATAGAGAAGAATGCACTCCATCATCCCCAGTACTCAGCACAATGTCAGTTACAGCAGCAGTGGGATTAGAACCCTGTGCCCTGTTCCTAGCCCACTACTGTAACCATTAGCCTATCCTAGACATCCAGAGGGTATAGAGAAGAATGCACTCCATCATCCCCAGTACTCAGCACAATGTCATAAACAGCAGCAGTGGGATTAGAACCCTGTGCCCTGTTCCTAGCCCACTACTGTAGCCATTAGCCTATCCTAGACATCCAGAGGGTATAGAGAAGAATGCACTCCATCATCCCCAGTACTCGGCACAATGTCAGTTACAGCAGCAGTGGGATTAGAACCCTGTGCCCTGTTCCTAGCCCACTACTGTAACCATTAGCCTATCCTAGACATCCAGAGGGTATAGAGAAGAATGCACTCCATCATCCCCAGTACTCAGCACAATGTCAGTTACAGCAGCAGTGGGATTAGAACCCTGTGCCCTGTTCCTAGCCCACTACTGTAGCCATTAGCCTATCCTAGACATCCAGAGAGTATAGAGAAGAATGCACTCCATCATCCCCAGTACTCAGCACAATGTCAGATACAGAAGCAGTGGGATTAGAACCCTGTGCCCTGTTCCTAGCCCACTGCTGTCGCCATTAGCCTATCCTAGACATACCGAGGGTCTAGAGAAGAAGGCACTCCATCATCCCCAGTACTCGGCACAATGTCAAATACAGCAGAAGTGGGATTATAACCCTGTACCCTGTTCCTAGCCCACTACCCTCCCATTAACCGATCCTAGACAAAAAGAGGGAATAGAGAAGAATGCACTCCATCATCCCCAGTACTCAGCACAATGTCAACAACAGCAGCAGTGGGATTAGAACCCTGTGCCCTGTTCCTAACCCACTACTGTTACCATTAGCCTATCCTAGACATCCAGAGGGTATAGAGAAGAACGCACTCCATCATCCCCAGTGCTCAGCACAATGTCAGTTACAGCAGCAGTGGGATTAGAACCCTGAGCCCTGTTCCTATCCCACTACTGTAGCCATTAGCCTATCCTAGACTTCCTAAGGGTATAGAGATGAATGCACTCCATCATCCCCAGTACTCAGCACAATGTCAGTTACAGCAGCAGTGGGATTAGATCCCTGTGCCCTGTTCCTAGCCCACTACTATAGCCATTATCCTATCCTAGAAATGCAGAGGGCATAGAGAAGAATGCACTCCATCATCCCCAGTACTCGGCACAATGTCAGTTACAGCAGCAGCAGTGGGATTAGAACCCTGTGCCCTGTTCCTAGCCCACTACTGTAACCATTAGCCTATCCTAGACATCCAGAGGGTATAGAGAAGAATGCACTCCATCATCCCCAGTACTCAGCACAATGTCAGTTACAGCAGCAGTGGGATTATAACCCTGTGCCCTGTTCCTAGCCCACTACTGTAACCATTAGCCTATCCTAGACATCCAGTTGGTGTAGAGAAGACTGCACTCCATCATCCCCAGTACTCAGCACAATCTCAGTTACAGCAGCAGTGGGATGAGAAGCCTGTGCCCTATTCCTAGCCCACTACTCTAACCATTAGCCTATGCTAGACATCCAAAGAGGATAGAGTAGAATGCACTGCATCATCCCAGTACTCAGAACAATGTCAACAACAGCAGCAGTGGGATTAGAGCCCTGTGCCCTGTTCCTAGCCCACTACTTTACCCATTAGCTTATGCTAGAAATGCAGAGGGCATAGAGAAGAATGCACTCCATCATCCCCAGTACTCGGCACAATGTCAGTTACAGCAGCAGTGGGATTAGAACCCTGTGCCCTGTTCCTAGCCCACTACTCTAACCATTAGCCTATCCTAGACATCCACAGGGTATAGAGAAGAATGCACTCCATCATCCCCAGTACTCAGAACAATGTCAGTTACTGCAGAAGTGGGAATATAACACTGTGCACTATTCCTAGCCCACTACTGTATACATTAGCCTATCCTAGACATCCACAGGGTATAGAGAAGAATGCACTCCATCATCCCCAGTACTCGGCACAATGTCAGTTACAGCAGCAGCGGGGTTATAACCATGTGCCCTGTTCCTAGCCCACTACTGTAACCATTAGCCTATCCTAGACATCCAGAGGTTATAGAGAAGAATGCATGCCATCATCCCAAGTACTCAGCAGAATGTCAGTTACAGCAGCAGTGGAATTAGAACCCTGTGCCCTGTTCCTATCCCACTACTGTAACCATTAGCCTATCCTAGACATCCAGAGGGTATAGAGAAGAATGCACTCCATCAACCCCAGTACTCAGCAGAATGTCAGTACAGCAGCAGTGGTATTAGAACCCTGAGCCCTGTTCCTACTAGCCCACTACTGTAACCATTAGCCTATCCTAGATATCAAGAGTATAGAGAAGAATGCACTCCATCATCCCCAGTACTCAGAACAATGTCAGTTACAGCAGCAGTGGGATTAGAGCCCAGTGCCCTGTTCCTAGCCCACTACTATAGCCATTATCCTATCCTAGAAATGCAGAGGGCATAGAGAAGAATGCACTCCATCATCCCCAGTACTCGGCACAATGTCAGTTATAGCAGTAGTGAGATTATAACCATGTGCCCTGTTCCTAGCCTACTACTGTAACCATTAGCCTATCCTAGACATCCACAGGGTATTGAGTAGAATGCACTCCATCATCCCCAGTACTCAGCACAATGTCAACAAAAGCAGCAGTGGGATTAGAACCCTGAGACCTGTTCCGAGCCCACTACTCTAACCATTAGCCTATCCTAGACATCCAGAGGGTATTGAGAAGAATGCTCTCCATCATCCCAAGTACTCGGCACAATGTCATTTACAGCAGCAGTGGGATAAGAACCCTGTGCCCTGTTCCTAGCCCAGTACTGTAACCATTAGCCTATCCTAGACATCCATAGGGTATAGAGTAGAATGCACTCCATCATGCAAAGTACTCATCACAATGTCAACTACAGCAATAGTGGGATTAGAACCCTGTGCCCTGTTTCTAGCCCACTACTGTAGCCATTAGCCTATCCTAGACATCCACAGGGTATAGAGAAGAATGCACTCCATCAACTCAACTACTCAGCAGAATCTCAGTTACAGTAGCAGTGGGATTATAACCCTGTGCCCTGTTCCTAGCCCACTACTGTAACCATTAGCCTATCCTAGACACCCAGAGGGTATAAAGAAGAATGCACTCCATCATCCCCAGTACTCAGCACAATGTCAGTTACAGCAGCAGTGGGATTAGAGCCCAGTGCCCTGTTCCTAGCCCACTACAGTAACCATTAGCCTATCCTAGACATCAAGAGGGTATAGAGAAGAATGCACTCCCATCATCCCTACTACTCAGGACAATGTGAACAGCAGCAGTGGGATTAGAACCCTTGCTGCTCCATTCCTAGCCCATTTCTGTAGCCATGAGCCTATCCTAGACATCCAGAGGGTATAGAGAAGAATGCACTCCATCATGCAAAGTACTCATCACAATGTCAACTACAGCAATAGTGGGATTAGAACCCTGTGCCCTGTTCCTAGCCCACTACTGTAACCATTAGCCTATCCTAGACACCCAGAGGGTATAAAGAAGAATGCACTCCATCATCCCCAGTACTCAGCACAATGTCAGTTACAGCAGCAGTGGGATTAGAGCCCAGTGCCCTGTTCCTAGCCCACTACAGTAACCATTAGCCTATCCTAGACATCAAGAGGGTATAGAGAAGAATGCACTCCCATCATCCCTACTACTCAGGACAATCTGAACAGCAGCAGTGGGATTAGAACCCTTGCTGCTCTATTCCTAGCCCATTTCTGTAGCCATGAGCCTATCCTAGACATCCAGAGGGTATAGAGAAGAATGCACTCCATCATCCCCAGTACTCGGCACAATGTCATTTACAGCAGCAGTGGGATAAGAACCCTGTGCCCTGTTCCTAGCCCAGTACTGTAACCATTAGCCTATCCTAGACATCCATAGGGTATAGAGAAGAATGCACTCCATCATGCAAAGTACTCATCACAATGTCAACTACAGCAATAGTGGGATTAGAACCCTGTGCCCTGTTTCTAGCCCACTACTGTAGCCATTAGCCTATCCTAGACATCCACAGGGTATAGAGAAGAATGCACTCCATCATCCCCAGTACTCAGCACAATGTCAGTTACAGCAGCAGTGGGATTAGAACCCTCTGCCCTATTCCCAGCCCACTACTGTAGCCATTAGCCGACCCTAGACATCCACAGGGTATAGAGAAGAATGCACTCCATCATCCCCAGTACTCAGTACAATGTCAGTTAAAGCAGCAGTGGGATTAGAACCTGTGCCCTATTCCTAGCCCACTACTGTAGCCATTAGCCGATCCTAGACATCCAGAGGGTATAGAAAAGAATGCACTCCATCATCCCCAGTACTCAGCACAATGTCAATTACAGCTGCAGTGGGATTAGAACCCTGTGTCCTGTTCCTAGCCCACTACTGTAACCATTAGCCTATCCTAGACATCCAGAGGGTATGGAGAAGAATGCACTCCATCATCCCCAGTACTCAGCACAATGTCAACAACAGCAGCAGTGGGATTAGAACCCTGTGTCCTGTTCCTAGCCCACTACTGTAACCATTAGCCTATCCTAGACATCCACAGGGTATAGAGAAGAATGCAATCAATCATCCCAAGTACTCAGCACAATGTCAACAACAGCAGCAGTGGGATTAGAACCCTAAGACCTGTTCCTAGCCCACTACTCTAACCATTAGCCTATCCTTGACATCCAGAGGGTATAGAGAAGAATGCTCTCCATCATCCCAAGTACTCAGCACAATGTCAATTACAGCAGCAGTGGGATTAGAACCCAGTGCCCTGTTCCAAGCCCACTACTGTAGCAATTAGCCTTTCCTAGACATCCAGAGGGTATAGAGAAGAATGCTCTCCATCATCCCAAGTACTCATCACAATGTCAGTAACAGCATCAGTGGGATTAGAGCCCTGTGCACTGTTCCTAGCCCACTACTGTAGCCATTATCCTATCCTAGAAATGCAGAGAGTATAGAGAACAATGCACTCCATCATCCCCAGTACTTGGCACAATGTCAGTTACAGCAGCAGTGAGATTATAACCATGTGCCCTGTTCCTAGCCCTCTACTTTAGCCATTAGCCTATACTAGATATCTAAAGGGTATAGAGGAGAATGCACTCCATCATCCCCAGTACTCAGCACAATGTCAACAACAGCAGCAGTGGGATTAGAACCCTGTGCCCTGTTCCTAGCCCACTAATCAAACCAATAACCTATCCTAGACATCCAGAGGGTATAGAGAAGAATGCACTCCATCATCCCCAGTACTCAGAAGGATGTCAGTTACAGCAGCAGTGGGATTAGAACACTGTGCCCTGTTCCTAACCCACTACTGTAACCATTAGCCTATCCTAGACATCCAGAGGGTATAGAGAAGAATGCACTCCATCATCCCCAGTACTCAGCACAATGTCAATAACAGCAGAAGTGGGATTAGAACCCTGTACCCTGTTCGTAGCCCACTACTGTAACAATTAGCCTATCCTAGACATCCAGAGGGTATAGAGAAGAATGCACTCCATCATCCCAAGTACTCAGCACAATGTCAACAACAGCAGCAGTGGGATTAGAACCCTGTGCCCTGTTCCTAGCCCACTACTGTAGCCATTAGCCTATCCTAGACATCCACAGGGTATAGAGAAGAATGCACTCCATCATCCCCAGTACTCAGCACAATGTCAACAACAGCAGCAGTGGGATTAGAACCCTGAGATCTGTTCCTAGCCCACTACTGTAAACATTAGCCTATCCTAGACATCCAGAGGGTATAGAGAAGAATGCATGCCATCATCCCCATTACACAGCAGAATGTCAGTTACAACAGCAGTGGAATTAGAACCCTGTGCCCTGTTCCTATCCCACTACTGTAATCATTAGCCTATCCTAGACATCCATAGGGTAGAAAGAAGAATGCACTCCATCATCCCCAGTACTCAACACAATGTCAACAACAGCAGCAGCAGTGGGATTAGAACCCTCTGCCCTGCTCCTAGCCCACTGCTGTAACCATCAACCTATTCCAGACATCCAGAGGGTATAGAGAATAATGCACTCCATCATCCCCAGTACTCGGCCCAATGTCAGTTACAGCAGCAGGGGGATTAGAACCCTGTGCCCTGTTCCAAGCCCACTACTCTAACCATTAGCCTATCCTAGACATCCAGAGGGTATAAGGAAGAATGCACTCCATCATCCCCAGTAGTCAGCACAATGTCAGTTACAGCAGCAGTGGGATTAGAGCCCTGTGCCCTGTTCCTAGCCCACTACTCTAACCATTAGCCTATCCTAGACATCCATAGTGTATATTTAAGAATGCACTCCATCATCCCCAGTACTCAGCACAATGTCACTTACAGCAGCAGTGGGATTAGAGCCCAGTGCCATATTCCTAGCCCACTACTATAGCCATTATCCTATCCTAGAAATGCAGAGGGCATAGAGAAGAATGCACTCCATCATCCCCAGTACTCGGCACAATGTCAGTTACAGCAGTAGTGAGATTATAACCATGTACCCTGTTCCTAGCCCACTACTGTAGCCATTACCCTATCCTAGACATCCAGAGGGTATAGAGAAGAATGCACTCCATCATCCCAAGTACTCAGCACAATGTCAACAACAGCAGCAGTGGGATTAGAACCCTGTGCCCTGTTCCTAGCCCACTACTGTAGCCATTAGCCTATCCTAGACATCCACAGGGTATAGAGAAGAATGCACTCCATCATCCCCAGTACTCAGCACAATGTCAAAAACAGCAGCAGTGGGATTAGAACCCTGAGATCTGTTCCTAGCCCACTACTGTAAACATTAGCCTATCCTAGACATCCAGAGGGTATAGAGAAGAATGCATGCCATCATCCCCATTACTCAGCAGAATGTCAGTTACACCAGCAGTGGAATTAGAACCCTGTGCCCTGTTCCTATCCCACTACTGTAATCATTACCCTATCCTAGACATCCAGAGGGTAGAAAGAAGAATGCACTCCATCATCCCCAGTACTCAACACAATGTCAACAACAGCAGCAGTGGGATTAGAACCCTCTGCCCTGCTCCTAGCCCACTGCTGTAACCATCAACCTATTCCAGACATCCAGAGGGTATAGAGAAGAATGCACTCCTTCATCCCCAGTACTCAGAAGGATGTCAGTTACAGCAGCAGTGGGATTAGAACACTGTGCCCTGTTCCTAACCCACTACTGTAACCATTAGCCTATCCTAGACATCCAGAGGGTATAGAGAAGAATGCACTCCATCATCCCCAGTACTCAGCACAATGTCAATAACAGCAGCAGTGGGATTAGAACCCTGTACCCTGTTCGTAGACCACTACTGTAACAATTAGCCTATCCTAGACATCCAGACGGTATAGAGAAGAATGCACTCCATCATCCCAAGTACTCAGCACAATGTCAACAACAGCAGCAGTGGGATTAGAACCCTGTGCCCTGTTCCTAGCCCACTACTGTAGCCATTAGCCTATCCTAGACATCCACAGGGTATAGAGAAGAATGTACTCCATCATCCCCAGTACTCAGCACAATGTCAACAACAGCAGCAGTGGGATTAGAACCCTGAGATCTGTTCCTAGCCCACTACTGTAAACATTAGCCTATCCTAGACATCCAGAGGGTATAGAGAAGAATGCATGCCATCATCCCCATTACTCAGCAGAATGTCAGTTACACCAGCAGTGGAATTAGAACCCTGTGCCCTGTTCCTATCCCACTACTGTAATCATTAGCCTATCCTAGACATCCAGAGGGTAGAAAGAAGAATGCACTCCATCATCCCCAGTACTCAACACAATGTCAACAACAGCAGCAGCAGTGGGATTAGAACCCTCTGCCCTGCTCCTAGCCCACTGCTGTAACCATCAACCTATTCCAGACATCCAGAGGGTATAGAGAAGAATGCACTCCATCATCCCCAGTACTCGGCCCAATGTCAGTTACAGCAGCAGGGGGATTAGAACCCTGTGCCCTGTTCCAAGCCCACTACTCTAACCATTAGCCTATCCTAGACATCCAGAGGGTATAAGGAAGAATGCACTCCATCATCCCCAGTAGTCAGCACAATGTCAGTTACAGCAGCAGTGGGATTAGAGCCCTGTGCCCTGTTCCTAGCCCACTACTCTAACCATTAGCCTATCCTAGACATCCAAAGAGTATAGAAAAGAATGCACTCCATCATCCCCAGTACTCAGCACAATGTCACTTACAGCAGCAGTGGGATTAGAGCCCAGTGCCCTATTCCTAGCCCACTACTATAGCCATTATCCTATCCTAGAAATGCAGAGGGCATAGAGAAGAATGCACTCCATCATCCCCAGTACTCGGCACAATGTCAGTTACAGCAGTAGTGAGATTATAACCATGTACCCTGTTCCTAGCCCACTACTGTAGCCATTACCCTATCCTAGACATCCAGAGGGTATAGAGAAGAATGCACTCCATCATCCCAAGTACTCAGCACAATGTCAACAACAGCAGCAGTGGGATTAGAACCCTGTGCCCTGTTCCTAGCCCACTACTGTAGCCATTAGCCTATCCTAGACATCCACAGGGTATAGAGAAGAATGCACTCCATCATCCCCAGTACTCAGCACAATGCAACAACAGCAGCAGTGGGATTAGAACCCTGAGATCTGTTCCTAGCCCACTACTGTAAACATTAGCCTATCCTAGACATCCAGAGGGTATAGAGAAGAATGCATGCCATCATCCCCATTACTCAGCAGAATGTCAGTTACACCAGCAGTGGAATTAGAACCCTGTGCCCTGTTCCTATCCCACTACTGTAATCATTAGCCTATCCTAGACATCCAGAGGGTAGAAAGAAGAATGCACTCCATCATCCCCAGTACTCAACACAATGTCAACAACAGCAGCAGCAGTGGGATTAGAACCCTCTGCCCTGCTCCTAGCCCACTGCTGTAACCATCAACCTATTCCAGACATCCAGAGGGTATAGAGAAGAATGCACTCCATCATCCCCAGTACTCGGCCCAATGTCAGTTACAGCAGCAGGGGGATTAGAACCCTGTGCCCTGTTCCAAGCCCACTACTCTAACCATTAGCCTATCCTAGACATCCAGAGGGTATAAGGAAGAATGCACTCCATCATCCCCAGTAGTCAGCACAATGTCAGTTACAGCAGCAGTGGGATTAGAGCCCTGTGCCCTGTTCCTAGCCCACTACTCTAACCATTAGCCTATCCTAGACATCCAAAGAGTATAGAAAAGAATGCACTCCATCATCCCCAGTACTCAGCACAATGTCACTTACAGCAGCAGTGGGATTAGAGCCCAGTGCCCTATTCCTAGCCCACTACTATAGCCATTATCCTATCCTAGAAATGCAGAGGGCATAGAGAAGAATGCACTCCATCATCCCCAGTACTCGGCACAATGTCAGTTACAGCAGTAGTGAGATTATAACCATGTACCCTGTTCCTAGCCCACTACTGTAGCCATTACCCTATTCTAGACATCCAGAGGGTATAGAGAACAAAGCACTCCATCATCCCCACTGCTCGGCACAATGTCAGTACAGCAGCATTGGGATTGTAACCATCTGCCCTGTTCCTAGCCCACTACTGTAACCATTAGCCTATCCTAGACATCCAGCGGGTAGAGAGAAGAATGCACTCCATCATCCCCAGTACTCGGCACAATGTCAACAACAGCAGCAGTGGGATTAGAACCCTGTGCCCTGTTCCTAGCCCACTACTGTAGCCATTAGCCTATCCTAGACATCCAGAGGGTATAGAGAAAAATGCACTCCATCATCCCCAGTACTCAGCACAATGTCAGTTACAGCAGCAGTGGGATTAGATCCCTGGCTGCTCTGTTCCTAGCCCATTTCTGTAGCCATGAGCCTATCCTAGAAATCCACAGGGTATTGAGAAGAATGCACTCCATCATCCCCAGTACTCAGCACAATGTCAGTTACAGCAGCAGTGGGATTAGAACCCTGTGCACTATTCCTAGCCCACTACTGTAGCCATTAGCCTATCCTAGACATCCACAGGGTATAGTGAAGAATGCACTTCATCATCCCCAGGATTCAGCACAATGTCAACAACAGCAGCAGTGGGATTAGAACCCTGAGACCTGTTCCTAGCCCACTACTCTAACCATTAGCCTATCCTAGACATCCAGAGGGTATTGAGAAAAATGCTCTCCATCATCCCAAGTACTCAGCACAATGTCAGTTACAGTAGCAGTGGGATCAGTACCCTGTGCTCAGTTCCTAGCCCATTTCTGTAGCCATTAGCCTATCCTAGACATTAACAGGGTATAGAGAAGAATGCACTCCATCAACTCAACTACTCAGCATAATCTCAGTTACAGTAGCAGTGGGATTAGAACCCTGTGCCCTGTTCCTAGCCCACTACTCTAACCATTAGCCTATCCTAGACATCCAGAGGGTATAGAGAAGAATGCACTCCATCATCCCCAGTACTCAGCACAATGTCAGTTACAGCAGCAGTGGGATTAGAGCCCAGTGCCCTGTTCCTAGCCCACTACTGTAACCATTAGCCTATCCTAGACAACAAGCGGGTATAGAGAAGAATGCACTCCCATCATCCCTACTACTCAGGACAATGTGAGCAGCAGCAGTGGGATTAGAACCCTGGCTGCTCTGTTCCTAGCCCATTTCTGTAGCCATTAGCCTATCCTAGACATCCACAGGGTATTGAGAAGAATGCACTCCATCATCCCCAGTACTCAGCACAATGTCAGTTACAGCAGCAGTGGGTTTAGAGCCCAGTGCCCTGTTCCTAGCCCACTACTGTAACCAATAGCCTATCCTAGACATCAAGAGGGTATAGAGAAGAATGCACTCCCATCATCCCTACTACTCAGGACAATGTGAGCAGCAGCAGTGGGATTAGAACCCTGGCTGCTCTGTTCCTAGCCCATTTCTGTAGCCATTAGCCTATCCTAGACATCCACAGGGTATTGAGAAGTATGCACTCCATCATCCCCAGTACTCATCACAATGTCAGTTACAGCAGCAGTGGGATTAGAACCCTGTGCCCTATTCCTAGCCCACTACTGTAGCCATTAGCCGATCCTAGACATCCAGAGGGTATAGAGAAGAATGCACTCCATCATCCCCAGTACTCATCACAATGTCAGTTACAGCAGCAGTGGGATTAGAGCCCTGTGCACTGTTCCCTGCCCACTACTGTAGCCATTAGCCTATCCAAGACATCCAGAGGGTATAGAGAAGAATGCACTCCATCATCCCCAGTACTCAGAAGAATGTCAGTTACAGCAGCAGTGGGATTAGAACACTGTGCTTTGTTCCTAGACCACTACTGAAACCAATTGAATATCCTAGACATCCAGAGGGTAAAGAGAAGAATGCACTCCATCATCCCCAGTACTCAGCACAATGTCAATAACAGCAGCAGTGGGATTAGAACCCTGTACCCTGTTCGTAGCCCATTATTGTAACCATTAGCCTATCCTAGACATCCAGAGGGTATAGAGAAGAATGCACTCCATCATCCACAGTACTCAGCACCATGTCAGTTACAGCAGCAGTGGCAGTAGAGCCCTCTGCACTATTCCTAGCCCTCTACTCTAACCATTAGCCTATCCTAGACATCCAGAGGGTATAGGGAAGGATGCACTCCATCATCCCCAGTAACCCGGCACAATGTCAACAACAGCAGCAGTGGGATTAGAACTCTGTGCCCTGTTCCTAGCCCACTACTGTAAACATTAGCCTATCCTAGACATCCAGAGGGTAAAGAGAAGAATGCATGCCATCATCCCCAGTACTCATCAGAATGTCAGTTACAGCAGCAGTGGCAGTAGAGCCCTCTGCACTATTCCTAGCCCTCTATTCTAACCATTAGCCTATCCTAGACATCCAGAGGGTATAGGGAAGGATTCACTCCATCATCCCCAGTAACCCGGCACAATGTCAACAACAGCAACAGTGGAATTAGAACCCTGTGCCCTGTTCCTATCCCACTACTGTAACCATTAGCCTATCCTAGACATCCAGAGGGTAGAAAGAAGAATGCTCTCCATCATCCCCAGTGCTCAACACAATGCCAACAACAGCAGCAGCAGTGGGATTAGAACCCTGAGACCTGTTCCTAGCCCACTACTCTAACCATTAGCCTATCCTAGACATCCAGAGGGTATAGAGAAGAATGCTCTCCATCATCCCCAGTACTCAGCACAATGTCAGTTACAGCAGCAGTGGGATTAGAACCCTGAGACCTGTTCCTAGCCCACTACTCTAACCATTAGCCTATCCTAGACATCCAGAGGGTATAGAGAAGAATGCTCTCCATCATCCCCAGTACTCAGCACAATGTCATTTACAGCAGCAGTGGGATTAGAGCCCTGTGCACTGTACCCTGCCCACTACTGTAGCCATTAGCCTATCCTAGACATCCAGAGGGTATAGAGAAGAATGCACTCCATCATACCCAGTACTCAACACAATGCCAACAACAGCAGCAGCAGTGGGATTAGAACCCTGTGCCCTGTTCCTAGCCCACTACTGTAGCCATTAGCCTTTCCTAGACATCCAGAGGGTATAGAGAAGACTGCTCTCCATCATCCCAAGTACTCATCACAATGTCAGTTACAGCAGCAGTGGGATTAGAGCCCTGTGCACTGTTCCTAGCCCACTACTGTAGCTATTATCCTATCCTAGAAATGCAGAGAGTATAGAGAACAATGCACTCCATCATCCCCAGTACTTGGCACAATGTCAGTTACAGCAGCAGTGAGATTATAACCATGTGCCCTGTTCCTAACCCTCTACTGTAGCCATTAGCCTATCCTAGACATCCAGAGGGTATAGAGAAGAATGCACTCCATCATCCCCAGTACTCAGCACAATGTCAACAACAGCAGCATTGGGATTAGAACCCTGTGCCCTGTTCCTAGCCCACTACTGTAGCCATTAGCCTATCCTAGACATCCACAGGGTATAGAGAAGAATGCACTCCATCATCCCCAGTACTCAGCACAATGTCAACAACAGCAGCAGTGGGATTAGAACCCTGAGACCTGTTCCTAGCCCACTACTCTAACCATTAGCCTATCCTAGACTTCCACAGGGTATAGAGAAGAATGCACTCCATCATCCCCAGTGCTCGGCACAATGTCAGTTACAGCAGCAGTGGGGTTATAACCATGTGCCCTGTTCCTAGCCCACTACTGTAACCATTAGCCTATCCTAGACATCCAGAGGGTAGAGAGAAGAATGCACTCCATCATCCCCAGTACTCAGCACAATGTCAAGAACAGCAGCAGTGGAATTAGAACCCTGTGCCCTGTTCCTAGCCCACTACTGTAGCCATTAGCCTATCCTAGACATCCAGAGGGTATAGAGAAGAATGCACTCCATCATCCCCAGTACTCAGCACAATGTCAGTTACAGCAGCAGCAGTGGATTAGAACCCTGTGCCCTGTTCCTAGCCCACTACTGTAGCCATTAGCCTATCCTAGACATCCAGAGGGTATAGGGAAGAATGCACTCCATCATCCCCAGTACTCGGCAGAATGTCAACAACAGCAGCACTGAGATTAGAACCCTGTGCCCTGTTCCTAGCCTACTACTGTAACCATTAGCCTATCCTAGACATCCAGAGGGTATAGAGAAAAATGCACTCCATCATCCCCAGTACTCAGCACAATGTCAGTTACAGCAGCAGTGGGATTAGAACCCTGTACCCTATTCCTAGCCCACTACTGTAGCCATTAGCCTATCCTAGACATCCACAGGGTATAGGGAAGAATGCACTCCATCATCCCCAGTACACAGCACAATGTCAACAACAGCAGCAGTGGGATTAGAACCCTGAGACCTGTTCCTAGCCCACTACTCTAACCATTAGCCTATCCTAGACATCCAGAGGGTAGAAAGAAGAATGCACTCCATCATCCCCAGTACTCAACACAATGCCAACAACAGCAGCAGCAGTGGGATTAGAACCCTGTTCCCTGCTCCTATCCCACTACTGTAACCACTAGCCTATCCTAGACATCCAGAGGTTATAGAGAAGAATGCATGCCATCATCCCCAGTACTCAGCAGAATGTCAGTTACACCAGCAGTGGGATTAGAACCCTGAGACCTGTTCCTAGCCCACTACTCTAACCATTAGCCTATCCTAGACATCCAGAGGGTAGAAAGAAGAATGCACTCCATCATCCCCAGTACTCAACACAATGCCAACAACAGCAACAGCAGTGGGATTAGAACCCTGTGCCCTGTTCCTATCCCACTACTGTAACCATTAGCCTATCCTAGACATCCAGAGGGTATAGGGAAGAATGCACTCCATCATCCCCAGTAACCCGGTACAATGTCAACAACATCAGCAGTGGGATTAGAACTCTGTGCCCTGTTCTTAGCCCACTACTGTAAACATTAGCCTATCCTAGACATCCAGAGGGTATAGAGAAGAATGCACTCCATCAACTCAACTACTGAGCATAATCTCAGTTACAGTAGCAGTGGGATTAGAACCCTGTGCCCTGTTCCTAGCCCACTACTCTAACCATTAGCCTATCCTAGACATCCAGAGGGTATAGAGAAGAATGCACTCCATCATGCCCAGTTCTCATCACAATGTCAACTACAGCAATAGTGGGATTAGAACCCTGTGCCCTGTTTCTAGCCCACTACTGTAGCCATTAGCCTATCCTAGACATCCACAGGGTATAGAGAAGAATGCACGCCATCATCCCCAGTACTCAGCACAATGTCAGTTAAAGCAGCAGTGGGATTAGAACCTGTGCCCTATTCCTAGCCCACTACTGTAGCCATTAGCTGATCCTAGACATCCAGAGGGTATAGAGAAGAATGCACTCCATCATCCCCAGTACTCAGCACAATGTCAGTTACAGCTGCGGTGGGATTAGAACCCTGTGTCCTGTTCCTAACCCAATACTGTAACCATTAGCCTATCCTAGACATCCAGAGGGTATAGAGAAGAATGCACTCCATCATCCCCAGTACTCAGCACAATGTCAACAACAGCAGCAGTGGGATTAGAACCCTGTGTCCTGTTCCTAGCCCACTACTGTAACCATTAGCCTATCCTAGACATCCACAGGGTATAGAGAAGAATGCACTCCATCATCCCAAGTACTCAGCACAATGTCAACAACAGCAGCAGTGGGTTTAGAACCCTGAGACCTGTTCCTAGCCCACTACTCTAACCATTAGCCTATCCTAGACATCCAGAGGGTATAGAGTAGAATGCTCTCCATCATCCCAAGTACTCAGCACAATGTCAATTACAGCAGCAGTGGGATTAGAACCCTGTGCCCTGTTCCAAGCCCACTACTGTAGCAGATAGCCTTTCCTAGACATCCAGAGGGTATAGAGAAGAATGCTCTCCATCATCCCAAGTACTCATCACAATGTCAGTTACAGCATCAGTGGGATTAGAGCCCTGTGCACTGTTCCTAGCCCACTACTGTAGCCATTATCCTATCCTAGAAATGCAGAGAGTATAGAGAACAATGCACTCCATCATCCCCAGTACTTGGCACAATGTCAGTTACAGCAGCAGTGAGATTATAACCATGTGCCCTGTTCCTAGCCCTCTACTTTAGCCATTAGCCTATACTAGACATCCAGAAGGTATAGAGAAGAATGCACTCCATCATCCCCAGTACTCAGCACAATGTCAACAACAGCAGCAGTGGGATTAGAACCCTGTGCCCTGTTCCTAGCCCACTAATCAAACCATTAACCTATTCTAGACATCCAGAGGGTATAGAGAAGAATGCACTCCATCATCACCAGTACTCAGAAGGATGTCAGTTACAGCAGCAGTGGGATTAGAACACTGTGCCCTGTTCCTAACCCACTACTGTAACCATTAGCCTATCCTAGACATCCAGAGGGTATAGAGAAGAATGCACTCCATCATCCCCAGTACTCAGCACAATGTCAATAACAGCAGCAGTGGGATTAGAACCCTGTACCCTGTTCGTAGCCCACTACTGTAACCATTAGCCTATCCTAGACATCCAGAGGGTATAGAGAAGAATGCACTCCATCATCCCAAGTACTCAGCACAATGTCAGTTACAGCAGCAGTGAGATTATAACCATGTGCCCTGTTCCTAACCCTCTACTGTAGCCATTAGCCTATCCTAGACATCCAGAGGGTATAGAGAAGAATGCACTCCATCAACCCCAGTTCTCAGCACAATGTCAACAACAGCAGCATTGGGATTAGAACCCTGTGCCCTGTTCCTAGCCCACTACTGTAGCCATTAGCCTATCCTAGACATCCACAGGGTATAGAGAAGAATGCACTCCATCATCCCCACTACTCAACACAATGTCAACAACAGCAGCAGTGGGATTAGAACCCTGAGACCTGTTCCTAGCCCACTACTCTAACCATTAGCCTATCCTAGACATCCACAGGGTATAGAGAAGAATGCACTCCATCATCCCCACTACTCAACACAATGTCAACAACAGCTGCAGTGGGATTAGAACCCTGTGCCCTGTTCCCAGCCCACTACTGTAACCATTAGCTTATGGTAGACATCCAGAGGGCATAGAGAAGAATGCACTCCATCATCCCCAGTACTCGGCACAATGTCAACAACAGCAATAGTGGGATTAGAACCCTGTGCCCTGCTTCTAGCCCACTACTGCAGCCATTAGCCTAACCTAGACATCCAGAGGGTATAGAGAAGAATGCACTCCATCATCCCCAGTACTCAGCACAATGTCAGTTACAGCAGCAGTGGGATTAGAGCCCTGTGCCCTGTTCCTAGCCCACTACAGTAGCCATTATCCTATCCTAGACATCCAGAAGGTATAGAGAAGAATGCACTCCATCATCCCCAGTACTCAGCACAATGTCAACAAAAGCAGCAGTGGGATTAGAACCATGTGCCCTGTTCCTAGCCCACTGCTGTAGACATTAGCCTATCCTAGACATCCAGAGGGTATAGAGAAGAATGCACTCCATCATGCCCAGTACTCGTCACAATGTCAACTACAGCAATAGTGGGATTAGAACCCTGTGCCCTGTTTCTAGCCCACTACAGTAGCCATTATCCTATCCTAGACATCCAGAAGGTAGAAAGAAGAATGCACTCCATCATCCCCAGTACTCAGCACAATCTCAGTTACAGCAGCAGTGGGATGAGAACCCTGTGCCCTATTCCTAGCCCACTGCTGTAACCATCAGCCTATTCTAGACATCCAGAGGGTATAGAGAATAATGCACTCCATCATCCCCAGTACTCGGCACAATGTCAGTTACAGCAGCAGTGGGATTAGGACCCTGTGCCCTGTTCCTAGCCCACTACTCTAACCATTAGCCTATCCTAGACATCCAAAGAGTATAGAGAAGAATGCACTTCATCATCCCCAGTACTCAGCACAATGTCAGTTACAGCAGCAGTGGGCTTAGAGCCCAGTGCCCTGTTCCTAACCCACTACTATAGCCATTATCCTATCCTAGAAATGCAGAGGGCATAGAGAAGAATGCACTCCATCATCCCCAGTACTCGGCACAATGTCAACAACAGCAGCAGTGGGATTAGAACCCTGGCTGCTCTGTTCCTAGACCACTACCCTACCATTAAACTATTCTAGACATCAAGAGGGAATAGAGAAGAATGCACTCCATCATCCCCAGAACTCGGCACAATATCAACAACAGCAGCAGTGGGATAAGAACCCTGTGCCCTGTTCCTAGCCCACTGCTGTAGCCATTAGCCTATCCTAGACATACAGAGGGTATAGAGAAGAATGCACTCCATCATCCCCAGTACTCAGCACAATATCAGTTACAGCAGCAGTGGGATTAGAACCCTGTGCCCTGTTCCTAGCACTCTGCTGTAGCCATTAGCCTATCCTAGAATTCCAGAGGGTATAGAGAAGAACGCACTCCATCATCCCCAGTACTGGGCACAATGTCAGTTACAGCAGCAGTGGGATAACAACCCTGTGCCCTGTTCCTAGCCCACTACTGTAGCCATTAGCCTATCCTAGACATCCAGAGGGTATAGAGAAGAATGCACTCCATCATCCCTACTACTTGGCACAATGTCAACAACAGCTGCAGTGGGATTAGAACCCTGTGCCCTGTTCCCAGCCCACTACTGTAACCATTAGCTTATGGTAGACATCCAGAGGGCATAGAGAAGAATGCACTCCATCATCCCCAGTACTCGGCACAATGTCAACAACAGCAATAGTGGGATTAGAACCCTGTGCCCTGCTTCTAGCCCACTACTGCAGCCATTAGCCTAACCTAGACATCCAGAGGGTATAGAGAAGAATGCACTCCATCATCCCCAGTACTCAGCACAATGTCAGTTACAGCAGCAGTGGGATTAGAGCCCTGTGCCCTGTTCCTAGCCCACTACAGTAGCCATTATCCTATCCTAGACATCCAGAAGGTATAGAGAAGAATGCACTCCATCATCCCCAGTACTCAGCACAATGTCAACAAAAGCAGCAGTGGGATTAGAACCCTGTGCCCTGTTCCTAGCCCACTGCTGTAGACATTAGCCTATCCTAGACATCCAGAGGGTATAGAGAAGAATGCACTTCATCATCCCTAGTACTCAGCACAATGTCAGTTACAGCAGCAGTGGGATTAGAGGCCTGTGCCCTGTTCCTAGCCCAGTACTGTAGCCATTAGCCTATCCTAGACATCCAGAGGGTATAGAGAAGAATGCACTCCATCATGCCCAGTACTCGTCACAATGTCAACTACAGCAATAGTGGGATTAGAACCCTGTGCCCTGTTTCTAGCCCACTACTGTAGCTATTAGCCTATCCTAGACATCCAGGGGGTGTAGAGAAGACTGCATTCCATCATCCCCAGTACTCAGCACAATGTCAGTTACATCAGCAGTGGGATTAGATCCCTGTTCCCTGCTCCTAGCCCACTACTGTAGCCATTAGCCTATCCTAGACATCCAGAGGGTATAGAGAAGAATGCATGCCATCATCCCCAGTACTCAGCAGAATGTCAGTTACACCAACAGTGGAATTAGAACCCTGTGCCCTGTTCCTATCCCACTACTGTAACCATTACCCTATCCTAGACATCCAGAAGGTAGAAAGAAGAATGCACTCCATCATCCCCAGTACTCAGCACAATCTCAGTTACAGCAGCAGTGGGATGAGAACCCCTGTGCCCTATTCCTAGCCCACTGCTGTAACCATCAGCCTATTCTAGACATCCAGAGGGTATAGAGAATAATGCACTCCATCATCCCCAGTACTCGGCACAATGTCAGTTACAGCAGCAGTGGGATTAGAACCCTGTGCCCTGTTCCTAGCCCACTACTCTAACCATTAGCCTATCCTAGACATCCAAAGAGTATAGAGAAGAATGCACTTCATCATCCCCAGTACTCAGCACAATGTCAGTTACAGCAGCAGTGGGCTTAGAGCCCAGTGCCCTGTTCCTAGCCCACTACTATAGCCATTATCCTATCCTAGAAATGCAGAGGGCATAGAGAAGAATGCACTCCATCATCCCCAGTACTCGGCACAATGTCAGTTACAGCAGTAGTGAGATTATAACCATGTGCCCTGTTCCTAGCCCACTAGTGTAGCCATTAGCCTATCCTAGACATCCACAGGGTATAGAGAAGATTGCACTCCATCATCCCCAGTACTCGGCACAATGTCAGTACAGCAGCATTGGGATTATAACCATGTGCCCTGTTCCTAGCCCACTATTGTAACCATTAGCCTATCCTAGACATCCACAGGGTATAGAGAAGAATGCACTCCATCATCCCCAGTACTCGGCACAATGTCAGTTACAGCAGCAGTGGGGTTATAACCATGTGCCCTGTTCCTAGCCCACTACTGTAACCATTAGCCTGTCCTAGACATCCACAGAGTATAGAGAAGAATGCAGTCCATCATCCCCAGTACTCAGCACAATGTCAAGAACAGCAGCAGTGGAATTAGAACCCTGTGCCCTGTTCCTAGCCCACTACTGTAGCCATTAGCCTATCCTAGACATCCAGAGGGTATAGAGAAAAATGCACTCCATCATCCCCAGTACTCAGCACAATGTCAGTTACAACAGCAGTGGGATTAGAACCCTGGCTGCTCTGCTCCTAGCCCACTACCCTAGCATTAAACTATTCTAGACATCAAGAGGGAATAGAGAAGAATGCACTCCATCATCCCCAGAACTCGGCACAATGTCAGCAACAGCAGCAGTGGGATTAGAACCCTGTGCCCTGTTCCTAGCCCACTGCTGTAGCCATTAGCCTATCCTAGACATACAGAGGGTATAGAGAAGAATGCACTCCATCATCCCCAGTACTCAGCACAATGTCAGTTACAGCAGCATTGGGATAACAACCCTGTGCCCTGTTCCTAGCCCACTACTGTAGCCATTAGCCTATCCTAGACATCCGGAGGGTATAGAGAAAAATGCACTCCATCATCCCTACTACTTGGCACAATGTCAGTTACAGCAGCAGTGGGGTTATAACCCTGGCTGCTCTGCTCCTAGCCCACTACCCTACCATTACACTATTCTAGACATCAAGAGGGAATAGAGAAGAATGCACTTCATCATCCCCAGAACTCGGCACAATGTCAACAACAGCAGCAGTGGGATTAGAACCCTGTGCCCTGTTCCTAGCCCACTACTGTAACCATTAGCTTATGGTAGACATCCAGAGGGCATAGAGAAGAATGCACTCCATCATCCCCAGTACTCGGCACAATGTCAGTTACAGCAGCAGTGGGATTAGAACCCTGTGCCCTGTTCCTAGCCTACTACTCTAACCATTAGCCTATCCTAGACATCCAAAGAGTATAGAGAAGAATGCACTCCATCATCCCCAGTACTCAGAACAATGTCAGTTACAGCAGCAGTGGGATTAGAGCCCAGTGCCCTGTTCCTAGCCCACTACTATAGCCATTATCCTATCCTAGAAATGCAGAGGGCATAGAGAAGAATGCACTCCATCATCCCCAGTACTCGGCACAATGTCAGTTACAGCGGTAGTGAGATTATAACCATGTGCCCTGTTCCTAGCCTACTACTGTAACCATTAGCCTATCCTAGACATCCACAGGGTATAGAGAAGAATGCACTCCATCATCACTAGTACTCGGCACAATGTCAGTTACAGCAGCAGTGGGGTTATAACCATGTGCCCTGTTCCTAGCCCACTACTGTAACCATTAGCCTATCCTAGACATCCAAAGGGTAGAGAGAAGAATGCACTCCATCATCCCCAGTACTCAGCACAATGTCAAGAACAGCAGTAGTGGAATGAGAACCCTGTGCCCTGTTCCTAGCCCACTACTCTAACTATTAGCCTATCCTAGACATCCAAAGAGTATAGAGAAGAATGCACTCCATCATCCCCAGTACTCAGAACAATGTCAGTTACAGCAGCAGTGGGATTAGAGCCCAGTGCCCTGTTCCTAGCCCACTACTATAGCCATTATCCTATCCTAGAAATGCAGAGGGCATAGAGAAGAATGCACTCCATCATCCCCAGTACTCGGCACAATGTCAGTTACAGCAGTAGTGAGATTATAACCATGTGCCCTGTTCCTAGCCCACTAGTGTAGCCATTAGCCTATCCTAGACATCCACAGGGTATAGAGAAGATTGCACTCCATCATCCCCAGTACTCGGCACAATGTCAGTACAGCAGCATTGGGATTATAACCATGTGCCCTGTTCCTAGCCCACTATTGTAACCATTAGCCTATCCTAGACATCCACAGGGTATAGAGAAGAATGCACTCCATCATCCCCAGTACTCGGCACAATGTCAGTTACAGCAGCAGTGGGGTTATAACCATGTGCCCTGTTCCTAGCCCACTACTGTAACCATTAGCCTGTCCTAGACATCCACAGAGTATAGAGAAGAATGCAGTCCATCATCCCCAGTACTCAGCACAATGTCAGTTACAGCAGCAGTGGGATTCGAACCCTGTGCCCTGTTCCTAGCCCACTACTGTAGCCATTAGCCTATCCTAAATGTCCAGGTTCTGTGATACCATTCTGGGGATGTCTAGGTAGATATTCCCACAGATGTCCATATCCGGCACGTCCAGGTTTGTGAAATTGCGTCTGCACCTGGACGTGCCTGCATTTTTTTCAGATGTTCTGGCTTAGATGTCCCGGACTACACTTTGATAGATCTTCTAATATTTGCCTCTATATGTCCTGCAACAGGTTTTGTATCTCTTCCCATAAATTCTTGCCAAGAACACCTGGGTGTAGTACCAGCAATATGACATTTTATAATTATTTTCTAACATTACTGGCAATAAATCCTTGGAAGATATTAGTGTACACTCTCTCAAGCCCCCATCCCAATGCTACCATAAATCTTCCTCCTTCAGTTTCTGGAAGGGAAGCTTATTCCTCTCTCCAGTGTCCATAATCTGGTAAAATGTAGCTGTTGCTCTTTTGGTTCCGTGTCCCCAAAAGATCACATCTACAGGTCTAGGTTCTACACCAGCCCATTCCTCATCCTTTTCTGCAGGTAATGTTGCATCTGGCAATACCTAAAGTAGTCTGCCACAGTTAAATCATATTGAGACTTAAGGGACTCAAAACTAATTACACCCTTTTTCCTCCAAAAGTGCCCAGTACTAGTCAGTCCTATACTTTCCCACCTGGTGAATCCCCCTCCTCTAGCTCCAGGGCAAATTCCCTGTTATGCCACAGTATATCTAGAATATTGACCCTCCCCCAAGAAAGAGCTCTGCCACTTTTAGTGCTGTAAAGGGGATTCACTTCCTTTATTTGGGATTTTGCCCCCTGTTGCCAGACTCTGTCCCACTGAATCCCCCTCCTCTAGCTCCAGGGGAAATTCCCAAAATACCACAGTATATCTAGAATATTGAACCTCCCCCAAGAAAGAGCTCTGCCACTTTCCCTAAATCTTAAGGATTAGTGCTCTAAAGGGGATTCACTTCCTTTATTTGGAATTTTGCCCCCGGTTGCCAGACTTGGCCCACAGAGGAGTGTTCCCCACATCCTGACAGTCAATCTGTACCCAGTCTTTTGGATACTCATCCTTCCACTGTAATTATGCCTCAGTTGAGCAGCTTCATAATACCACTTAAAATTACAGATTCCCAAGCTCCCCTTTTCTCTTGCTCTATATAAACTGTGCCTTGCCACCCAGTGTCTCTTTCCACCCCATACCTATGCAGATTTTCAACTGAGGTTTCTTTAAAAAGGCATCTAGGATATCTATAGGAAGAGCCCCAAACAGGTATATAAATTTGGGAAGGGCCATCATTTTAACTCCCATTATTTATTTCACTTTATCCAAAGCAGTTTACTTTGTAACGTAAACTTGGTAATGTGCATTAACAAATTGGATCCTTCTGAGGCAATGGACTTGCACAAGGCCACAAGGAGTGCTAGTGGGAATTGTAGCCTGGTCTCTTGGTTACCAAGCCAGTGGTCTAACCATTAGGCTGCTCCTCCACATGGTCACCTGCTCCACCTGGGATAGATGCAGTTTTACCACCTTTCCAAGTTACCCATTGTTCTTCTAGGGAAGCTTTCAACATTTTCCTGAAAAATCTCTCCTTTCTCTGCCACCAACTTGATCCCTAGATATCTAATTTGGATTTTTGCCCATCTGAATGAAAAGCCCCATTTTAATCTTCCAAGGGCTCTGAACATGAAATGTTCAAAATCTGTGATTTAGGAGGTATTTACTTTAAACCTTGATACCCTACCAAATTCACCTAGCTCCTTTAAAAGTTATCCTAATGATGCTTCCTGGTTTGATACAAAAAAATAAAATACCATCTGCAAATAATGAGATATTTTTGGTGAGAACCCTCGACTTGTTTCCCCCCAGATCCTATGATTCTCCATTATCCTCTGTGCATAAGTTCCATAATTAGCACAAAGAGTTAGGAGGAGAGAGGACAACACTGACGGGCTTCTCTGTATAGTTCAAAAGAATCTGTATACCAAGAATTGCTCTTCAGCCATGACCAGGGACATTTATATATTGCTTTAATAGTACCCAACCAAAAACGTTACTGCTTAGCCCCAATTTATCTAAAACCTTAAACATAAAAGGCCAGTACAGCCTATAAAAAGCATTTTTGGTTTCTAGGGCAAGTAGAAGGCACGGCATCTTGAGTCTTCTCGCCCTCCCAATCAAATTCAGTGTTCGATGCCTCTTTCCTGGCACAAAGCCCAACTAATTTGGATGAATCAAAACCAGTAACCGAGGTGTCACTTGGATTTTCATATGCAACGTTAAGTCTATACCCAGCAGAAAGATGAACCTATATGAGCTTTGCCCTTTCATTTAGTGCTATATATTCTAACTCTCCCATCTTATTTTTTAGACTTCTATGCAAATGCTAGAAGTCTAAAAAATAAGATGGGAGAGTTAGAATATATAGCACTAAATGAAAGGTTAGATATGATTGGAATATCAGAGACATGGTGGAAGGAGGACAACCAGTGGGACACTGTGATACCTGGGTACAAACTATAGCGTAATGATAGAGCTGATCAAATTGGTGGAGGGGTTGCTCTCTATGTTAGAGAGGGCATTGAGTCAGAAAGGATTAAAGTATTGCAGGAAACAAAATCTGCTGTAGAATCTATATGGATTGAAATTCCATGTAAAAGGGGGAAGGCAATGGCAGTGGGGGTGTACTATCGAGCGCCTGGCCAGAATGACCAAATGGATGATGAAATGCTCAAAGAAATCAAGGAAGCTAACAAAAGTTACAGTGCAGTAATAATAATGGGTGATTTCAACTACCCCGGTATCGACTGGGTCAGTGTCACGTCAGGACATGCTAGGGAGATAAAGTTCCTAGATGAAATAAATGACTGCTTCTTGGAGCAGCTGGTTCATGAACCGACCAGAGGGGAAGCCATATTAGACCTAGTCCTTAGTGGAACACCAGATCTAGTGCAAGAGATAAGGTTGTTGGGGCCACTTGGCAATAGTGATCATAGCATGATCGCCTTTGATTTAATTAGTGGAGGAGGGATAGTAAGGAAATCCACAGTACTACCTTTTAAACTTTCGAAAGGGAGACTATGATAAAATGAGGAAAACAGTTAAGAAAAAACTAAAAGGAGCAGTTGCAAAGGTTAAAGACGTACATCAGGCTTGGCTGTTGTTGAAAAATACTATCTTGGAAGCCCAGATCAGCTGTATTCCACGCTTTAAGAAAAGTGGAAGGAAGTCCAAAAAACTGCCAGCATGGTTTAAAGGTGAGGTGGGAGAGGCTGTTGCCAAAAAAGCATCTTTTAGGAAATGGAAAAAAGAGCCAAACGACGAAACCTGGAAACAGCACAAGCACTGGCAAGTCAAATGCAAGGCATTGATAAGGCAGGCAAAGGGAGAATTTGAGAAGAAGTTTGCTGCGGAAGCAAAAACGCGAAGTAAAGACCTTTTCAAGTACATTCGTAGCAAAAAACCTGTAAGAGTTAGTTGGTCCATTAGATGATAAAGGGGTTAAAGGAGCACTAAGAGGCGACAAGGCGATAGCGGAGAGACTGAATGAATGAATTCTTTGCTTCGGTCTTTACTGAGGAAGATGTAGGGATGTTACCCCTGACTGAAGTGGTATTTAAAGGTGTGGAAGAACTGAAGGAAATATCAATACATCGGGAAGATGTATTACAACTATTAGATAAACTGAAGAGTAGAAAATCTCCTGGGCCGGATGGTATACAACCAAGGGTGTTGAAAGAACTGAAATATGAGATTGCAGACCTGCTATTAGTAATGTGTGAACTATCATTAAAATCATCTCTAATACCTGAAGATTGGAGGATCGCCAATGTAACACCAATTTTTAAAAAGGGTTCCAGGGGTGATCCTGGAAACTACAGACCGGTGAACCTGACATCAGTACCAGGAAAAATGGTAGAAACCATCATAATTCACTACACTGTATCCTAACCTTTTTGTAAATAACACCTGTAAATAGAAATGTCAGCTCGCTGCCTATTCCCTGTAAAAAGTTAGAAACTTCTGATCAAGATATACACCTTGTAAATAGTTTTAATAATTTACTGTTCTGTTATATGTAAAAAGTTAAAAAGTTCTTGTTCAATGTAATGTTATACGAACGTATACAAAACTGTTAAATTGTTCCATGTAAACCGCCCCTGATCTCTGGAAGGGGCGGTATAGAAGAAATAGATAAATAAATAAATAAAATAAATAATAAACCATCTCAATAAACTCAGTGCCATGGTCTGACCATAGTCTGATTAGATTCTCATTGCCATCTCACTCCATGACCAACAATCCCCTTATCCCAAATGAACCAATTGCTACTACTTCCAAGCGCTACCTTCCTTTCATCAAAGAGATCCTTGAAAGAGCACAGCCTCTCCTCGAACCACCCGAGCAAAACCTGGATGACATGCTATCCTTATGGAACCAAAGTCTTAATGCTGTAATTGATACACCATCTAGCAACAAAACACCCAGTAAAAGAAAGAAGGCACCCTGGTATTCTAACAGCATCCCTTCGCCGACTTCGGCAGCTTGAAAAATGTTGGCGCCGATCCAGGACAAGTGAATCCTATGACTCATACAACACACATCTTGATGCCCATAGAGCGGCTGTGTCTACAAAAATGAAGCAATACTACGCAGAGATCCTACAACGCTCAATTAACAAACCACATGAGCTCTTCAACATTGTCAAAACCCTATCAAAAGAGCCTTCATCCCACCAATCCAACCTCCCACACCCACAGGAATATGCAGATTACTTATGAGCCAAATCAAGCCAATCTTCTATACCCCCTTCATCACCCACCTCCCCACCAATCTTATCCCCAGCCTCCTTACCATCAACCCCAGATATCCAACTTATCTCCACCCCCCACTTCCCAATAAACTCAGCAATTAATCAATTTACCATTAACTCCTTCTCTCCCCCAACTGCAAAGGATATCCAAAACACCATCTTGGCTATTAGCACCACCACCGCACCAGACGACCCATGTCCCGCGTACTGGATAAAATCTCTCCGGACTGAACTTAGTCCTTTTTTGGCCAAATTTAATAGGCACATCTTTCCTCTCTGGGACATTCCCCAGAACCTAAAGCAAACTTCAATAAGACCGCTGCTAAAAAACAATAAGCTTGACCCCGCAAAAATGGAATCCTACAGGCCAATATCAAGCATCCCTCTTCTCGCCAAAATCATGGAAAAAATAGTTCAATAGCAGCTGACTCACCAAATAGAGGCAAATGCCCCCCTTGACGCTTGCCAGCACGGATTCAGAGAGTCACATGGAGTGGAAACATTGCTGACAACCTTATTTAACACACTAACCATCGGACTCAACAACATTAGACAAGGCTTTGCGCTCATCTTTCTCGACATCGCGGCTACTTTTGACTCGATCAGCCACAAGTGACTCTTATCCCGCCTGGTGGATAAGGGTGTCCACGGGAATGCCCTCGCCTGGTGCGCCTCATATCTCAACAACAGACTGCAATATGTACACACTGGTTCATCTCGATCCACGCATTTCCTACAAGAGAAAGGTGTTCCACAAGGATCATCACTTTCAGCACTATTGTTCAATATATATATGCAACCGATATGCAACCTTATCCGGTCATTCAATATTGACTGTCTACTATATGCTGACGACGTCCTGATGTTCACCCCAATATCCACACTCCAACCAGACCTCTCCCAACTCTCATCTTGCTTTGACACTGTCACAGACTGGTTACAAACCCAAGAACTCAAAATAAATTTCAAAAAGACGGAGGTTCTTTTTATCAGCAGGGACCAGACGTTCTCCCCATCCTCATCACTCAAGGTTCGCAATGCTGAACTCACCTCCAAGATGACGATTCGCTACCTGGGTTTAATACTTGACCAGCGCCTTGACATGCATGCCCAGATAAGCAATACCGTCAAGGCAATCTACCACAAAGTTCGGATCCTAGGACAGATGAAACGGATTCTGGAACCAAGCGACTTCAGAACTATCTTTCAAGCTCTAATACTTCCTCACTTTGATTACGCCAACTCCACCCTTTTCGGCCTTCCAAAGAGCTCACTCAAACCCCTCCAACTTGCAATGAATACCGCAGCCAGAACCCTCTACGGAGCATCAAGAGCAGACCATATTACCCCCATCTTAAAGGAATTGCACTGGCTCCCTGTCCACCTCAGGATCACCTTCAAGGCACTAACGATGACATTTAAAGCAGTTAACAGATGCACATCCACCTCACTCTCAGACCTTTTACATCCCACCCCACCCCACCCCCAACAGAGCGAGAAGATCAACAGCTTGCAACACCTTGCTTCTACCAAAGGCCATCACCAAATGCTCAAAGAGAACGAGCAGCTGTGCTTTTTCTCTTTATGCACCATCCTGCTGGAACTCCCTCCCTGCAGACCTCTGTGCCATAACCAACCTCTCCCAGTTCAGGAAGGCAATCAATCACTACCTCTTCTTACAACATTTCTCCACTCTTGACAACATTGCCATAGCTGCTCGCAGAATTGCTTGGCTCCAAGCTTCTGATCTAGAATCTTGGGTCCAGGATGGCTTGGGAAATCTTCCCTGTACAGGAGAAAACCTGTTTGGCAAAGATTGGCAAATAAAAGCCACTCAAATGGATGCAGAAAATTCTGCTTTGGATAGACTTTCCAAGTCAACCTCCATTCCTGCCAAGAAAAAACCTTTCAAGAAGTCTTTTTTTCCTCAAGAAAGGCAGATTCCATCCTGCTTCTGGCCAGCAATCTTCTACAGGTCGTTTTGCTGCTAAGCGTCAGCAACCTAAGCAAGCCAGGCCTAAGCCTACAGGGGCTGCTGCAACTCAGCAGACCCAGCCTCCTCAGGGCTTTTGACTTCATGCTAGAGAACTTAGCCTTTCTGGCTCTAAAACAGCCAGAGCCTCTCACCATTCCAGGAAGGTTAGCTCATTTTGCTCCCTGATGGGAGCAAATTACAACAGAACAGTGGACCCTCTCCATCATGAGAGGGCTACAAACTTCATTTCTCAAACCTTCCTCCTCACACCATGGTGAGACATTTCAATTCTCCAACATAAGGTGATATAAAATTGGATGCATTGTTTTGTCTTTGTAGTCTGATGTTTTTATGTCTGTATTTCATGTTAACCTGATGTAGTCTTGTAACCGCTTTGATTGTAAGAAAGGCGGTATAAAAAAACCTGTTAAATAAATAAATTAAATAAATAAATAAACATCATCTAATCCTTTTATCTAGCATTGCAACTCCCACAAGTGAACGTACCTTATGCATTAATCACTGTGTTTCAACTACCCCCTCGTCAATCTCTCCCTAAAGACAAACATGCCGAACTGTTCCTATTTCTAAGTTGTACATAGTGTATATAGTTTCCCCCGTTCTCCATGTTTTATTTCCCTGTTCTCTGTAAATGTCAATGTTAGAATGTTACACATTGTACAGTTTTGGTTTTCTGTAAACCGCGCTGATGATAAATAGTGCAGTATAGAAGAAATTGCAAATAAAATAAATAAAGAATAAAGAATAAAATCACTCAGCATGTACACAGTCATGACCTAATGGGAGACAGCCAACATGGCTTTAGGCAAGGAAGATCTTGTCTTACTAATCTGTTATGTTTTTTTTGAAGGAGTGAATAAACAGGTGGACAAAGGTGAGTCGGTTGATATTGTGTATCTGGACTTTCAGAAAGCCTTTGACAAGGTCCCTCATCAGAGACTTTTGGCAAAACTAAAGAGTCATGGGATAGGAGGCAGTGTACTATTGTGGATCAGGAACTGGTTAAAAGATAGAAAGCAGAGGGTAGGGCTAAATGGCCAATTTTCCCAATGGAGAAAGGTGAATAGTGGTGTACCCCAGGGATCTGTGCTGGGTCCGCTGCTTTTTGACATATTCATAAATGACCTGGAAAGTGGAATAACGAGTGAGGTTATCAAATTTGCAGATGACACAAAACTATTTAAAGTTGTTAAAACCCAAGAGGATTGTGGAAAATTGCAAGAGGATCTTGATAATTTGGAAGACTGGGCATCAAAATGGCAGATGACATTTAATGTGGACAAGTGCAAGGTTATGCACCTAGGGAAGAACAACCCAAACTATGGTTACACAATACAAGGTTCCACATTAGGAACTACCACCCAGGAAAACGATTTAGGCGTCATTGTGGATATCATGTTAAAACCCTCGGTCCAGTGTGCAGCGGCGGCCAAGAGAGCAAATAGAATGCTAGGTATGATAAGGAAAGGAATGGAAAATAAAACAAAAGATATTATAATGCCTCTATATCGTTCCATGGTGAGACCGCCCCTTGAATATTGTGTGCAATTCTGGTCGCCGTATCTTAAAAAGGATATAGCTATTTTAGAAAAGGTTCAGAGAAGAGCCACCAAAATGGTAAAGGGGATGGAAGGGTACTCCTATGAAAGGCTAAAAAGGTTAGGGCTCTTTAACCTGGAAAAGAGACGGCTGAGGGGAGATATGATAGTCTATAAATTAATGAATGGAGTGGAACGGGAAAACATAGATCGATTGTTTACCTTATCAGAATATAGAAAGACTAGGGGACATGCAATGAAGCTACAGGGTAAACTATTTAAGACTAATAAAAGAAAATATTTTTTCACTCAACGTGTAATCAAACTCTGGAATTTGTTACCGGAGGATGTAGTAAAGGCTGTTAGTGTAGCTGGGTTTAAAAGAGGTTTGGACAAGTTCCTGGAGGAAAGGTCCATAAACCATTATTAAGAAGGGACCCAGGATATCACTGCTTGACCCAGTACAAGCATTGTGGAACCTGTGTCTTTTGGGGATACTGCTAGGTACATATGACCTAGATTGGCCACTGTTGGAAACAGGATATTGGGCTTGATGGACCTTTGTCTGACCCAGTGTGGCATGTCTTATGATCTTATGTTCTTATGAAGTATAGTCATCCCTGCCTCTTGCATCCTCCAAGATTTTATGGAGCATCCTTGCCAAAACTTCAACTAGCTGTTTGGCATAATTTTTATAGAATTTGGCCATATACCTGTCTAAGGCTGGTGCCTAAACCCGAGTAAGGACTTAATCACCATCAACACTTCATGGGTAGGGATAGGGATAGGTCTGTCCAGAAATGCCCTGTCCTCCTCCCTGACTCTAGTGAGATTAACTCCATCCAGGTATTGTTGGTTCTCCTCCTCCGAGGCCCTATACTCAGGTATATGTAATTCCCGAGAGAAGTTCAGAAAGCATACCTTTCTGCCGCCTCCTCCCTCACCTCCTTTCCATCTTTGTTTTTAATCTTAAAGATGGTGCTATGAGTATATAACTTTCTAAATTTAGCCACTAGCAGTTTGGAAGCTTTATTCCCCGGTTCAAAATGTATTTAACTGTTCCAATGCAAAATGAACCTTCTCTGTGAGCAAGGCTGCAACTGGGTACTTGCTTCTCTTAACTCTACTTTATCTTCTTTCTCTAAAGACCCTTCTTATTTTTTCCTCTCAAGCTTTGATATATGCTCCCTTTCTTTAACCTCTCTTTCTGTTTTTTTTATAACTTCCCACCCACTAAGGGTTTCTCTCTAACCACTGCTTTCAAGCATTCCCATATTATTCCCCATCAATTAATTCTAGGTAGTCTGTAATCTACCTTCCTGCCTGTTCCCTTATTCTTGGATCATCTAACAAAGTATCATTCAGTTTCCAAAACTATAAACTTATTTTTCCAAAGCCCAATTCTACGCTTTTAATGTACACCACCCTAATGTTAATAGAAGGGCAGTATATCAAGTTTTAATAAATCATACAACAATTGGATGCACAGTCAGACCAGATAATTGTTTCTGTCCTCCACTCCTTTACTCAAAGGATAAAACCCAGAGTCTATTTGG
The DNA here is from genome assembly GCA_033557465.1 of Ichthyophis bannanicus. Taxonomy (NCBI): domain Eukaryota; kingdom Metazoa; phylum Chordata; class Amphibia; order Gymnophiona; family Ichthyophiidae; genus Ichthyophis; species Ichthyophis bannanicus. The sequence continues at coordinate 151,489,808 of CM066048.1, read as the reverse complement.
GAGTATGAATCATGGACACTGGAATAAAATGTAAATTCCCGACCCCTTGTATTCCTCTCCCGCCATACAGCTACCAAGCTCACTTGCCCAGCATTTTCCTCCCTGTTTTTGAACTCTGTAACCACCCCCAAGAGTTGTCCAGGAAAGGATGTACAGACATATTGAAATCCCCTCCTAAAATCAAGCTGCCCTTCATAAAGTCTCATATCTTCTCAGCCATCCTATCAAAAAACCCCTCCACTATAACACTTTGAAACATAGAAACATGACAGCAGAAAAAGACCACATGGCCTATCTAGTCTGCCCTTTGGCCGTTTAAGTCCCCCTTTATCATTTTATAGTGCCCCTCTAGATCTTTCTCTACTTGGGTAATGTTAAAGGATAGATTTCTTCACCCCCCTTTCTCATATTTTGAATTTATTGCCCACCATCCCTCATTATTTACGAGTCGTACAAGGGACACACCACAGCCAAACAGGCTCAACCAAGACAACCCACCCAACACACCCTCAAAACACAGACCCAGCCCGGCACACTAGCACTACCAGACCCCCTGGTAGGCACATGTATATAGTCATTGAATTTTGTAAATAGTTGCCAACCAGCCCTTGTCGCCACCAGACAACTGTGTCCTGACAGTCTGGACTGTATATGGTTATTTAAGCAAGCTGCCAAGATGACCTGGTCAACACACTACCCCACGACCTGCTGTGCAGCACTGTACATAGTTACCCCAGTTAGCCCAAGTTACGAAACCTGTTCTTTGTAAATACAGTACAAGTTCTGCCTGCACTGTACAAATTTGTTGTTGACTGTAAACCGAGCTGATCTTAAATACCACGGTATAGAAAAGACTTAAAATGAATGAATTAATTAATTAAGATGTTTCACTGGTCATTCATCTTTCTTGAACAGGTGTGTCTCTTGAATCAACCCTTTCCCCACTTATAGTCTTATAAGCTCTTCAACATTAATTTGATGCTTACAATATAAGCTCAGCCTCTTTACATTCAAGGATACTATTTTTAGATTAGCTATAAGCATAGAACCTTTGTCTTTCCTTTCCCCTACCCACCATCCCTTTTCTTCTTCCGAGCACAGCATAGATCACCCGCCCCCCAACCCTCACCCTCACATACATCAACATGCATACCTGACCTTCCCTTGGTCTGACCCCCAACATGATTAAACTCTATACCTACTCAGGCATACTGACCTTCACATTCTTCATCATCCATGACCTCCACTCACTGCCCATCACCCTTTAAGGTGACCTTGTTGCATTTGCAAATCTGAATCCCAGGATCCTAAAGATCCATTAATGCAAAAGTAGTACTTGTCTTTTTAATACTCAGTCCATGATCATTCTCCTCCACCAGTCTCCTGATAAATCTCTTCCGATTGTCATCTCAGCCTCTTCATCCAGAGCACTGCCATCATGGGCCAGGTACCTTGGCTGCTATTCTTTGATCTTCTCCGTCCACTAGCTTTTTAAGTAGGTTTTCCTTGCCTGCTTTCTTCAGGCCCATTGGGTGTTTTCAAAATTAATTGTTCTGGTAGTTACCCCTGAGATGGTAAATTGTATTCCAAGAATGCAACCATTTGTAGCAAATAATTTCTGATCTTTATCGCTTTGTAATGTCCCTTATCTCCCTCCGCTTCTAAAGACTTAATGCTGATAAATCCAAATACATTTCAAATTTAGAGTCTTCCCACATTATCTGTCCAAGTTTGTTGCCTGCTTTTAGGACCACTTCCTTAGCTGGTTATTCATAATAAAGAGCCACTATATCCCGAGGCCTGCTCTCAGGGCAGATTGAACACCAGCTCAGCTTATAAACAATAGACTGGAGTGCTTAAGCCTCCCGCTTGTAAGATTGCCACACTTATTTTTTGGCCTGGCCGCAGTAGTCCAAACACTCATCCTTTTCAGGAATTCCTCTTATTCTGAGGTTGTTGCATGTGGCTTGATTTTCTGCATCCTCCAACTTATTCCGTAACTCCATCGGGCCTTTTTTCATCTCCTCCTTCTTTTTATTCAAGTGCAGAATGGCTTCATTTTGCTCCTCAGCCTTGCCCCTAGCCAGTTCCCAATCTTGTTCATATCTGACTTTAATTCTTCTACCCCAAAGCATATTTCTGTTTGGAAGCCTGCATTATCATTTTGCAGTTCCTTAAACCATGCCTGCATTATTACACAAACTTTGCACTACTGGGAAGAAAACTATGCACAGGTCTCAAGGGCACTTACACGGTTTGTAGACCTGCAAACTGTGTAAATGCCACTCTGTGGGTTGTTCAGCAGCACTTGGGCACAGTTAACATCGGGGCATGCCGGGTGAATTCCAGGGTGGCACCTGTTGCTAACTGGGCAGCGGCGACATTGTGCTGCTGCCCAGTTAGTGCCACACAGCAAAAGGCAGACTCAACAAATGCTGGCCATACTTCCGCTGCAGAAGCTAACCAAGCAGTGCGTCAATATTGCTGGATATGGCCCCGGCATTGAACGTTCGAGTCTAAGATTCAGCTCCAGTGATTAGCCACTGCAGGAACACCAGTTGCCAGCACTGAATATTGGGCCCCACTGCATATATTTTCTGTTACCACGCTAACCCCTCAACATTCAGTCCTGGTTAAAAATGCACATGCTGTGAAACAAAGCGCATACTTTCACACTAAATTTAAAAAGCTGGATTGTCTCTGTCCTTGTTCCTCTGCCGCAGTGCTTCTCAACCCAGTTCTCGGGGCTCCCCATCCAGTCGGGTTTTTAGGGTATCCACATGAACATGCATGCGATAGATTTGCATACACTGCCTCCTTGGTATACAAATCTGTCTCATGCACATTCATTGACTATCCCGACAATCCGACTGGATGGCTGTGCCCAAGGACTGGGCTGAGAACCCCTGTTCTACTGTTCTGTGAGCTTAAATGTTGTTGTTCTTGTTGTTATTCTGTGCTGTGAAGTCATAATGAGATGGAAACTCAGCTCATACGCAGAAAGGGAAAGAGGGAATGGAATAGCTCCCCACTTTATGATGTGTCAGGAGGATGGGGTTAGGTCCGCTCCTTAAAATTGATCAGAAGAATGAGGTTAAATTCCCAGCTGACAACTGGCCCGAGAAGATGTCCCAGTGGCTCCCCAGCCAGTTGGGCTTTCAGGATATCCATAATGAATACGCATATGAGACAGATTTGCATACAAAGGAGGCAGTGTATGCAAATATCTCTCATGCATATTCATTCTGTATCTCTTGAAAACCCAACTGGCAGGGGAGCCTCCAGGACAGGTTTGGGAACTACTGGGTTAGATCTCCGTTTATGATTGGCTGGGAGGATAGTGTTACTTAAAATCCCAGCTTACAATTAGGCAGACTAGGGGGCTTAGATCTTCTTATGATAAAAGGAAGGATTAAGATCTTCTGCTTATGACAGCTGATTAATGTGAATATTGTAAATAATTAGTAGAGATTTTACCATGCAAATGGGCTGTCTGAAAATTGTGTTGCCTCAGTATGGCATGAATAATGGATTCTGTCTAGAACAGAATAAAAATTCAAGAACTAAAATGAAATGTGCGGATTTGCAGTCGCGTTTAGAGGCAAATGCCCATGTTAAAGTTGGGCAAAGTACAGACATAAAAAGCAGATGCAAAGCATTCATGAGCAGCGGTGGGCACAAAGTGAAGCACATTCATACTTCTGCTTTCAAATGCGATTCAAAATTCCTGGCTAAAACGAGCCACAGACTTTGATCAAATGCGGACAATTTGAAAATGGCATTTAGGTCATAGAAAAAAAGATAGAAATTATAACACATTTATATAGGAACATAAGTCTTTATTCATATACTTTTCAGTTTGAAAAAAGGACAATCACATAAAACCTCCCTGCCTTCAGCAGTGTCCTTCATTTGGTAATTTGAAGTATGGTAACCTCATGTATACTGCTCAGCTATCTCACTACTCCAGTGGTATTTACAGACGGGCCCCAAAGGCCACAGCATGTCCTTAGGGCACATACAGATAAGTCGTCTATCCAGGACAACCACATGCACTTCCTTGCAACAGGAAATCATGGTCTCTGCACCAGGGCAAAATTCACACTGTGACATGAGGCTTTTACTGTTATATCAATGCACAAGCAAGTTACAGTTGTTCCAGCATCTGTTCACATGTCTTGGAAAGTTCTCCCAATTTAACCCGTGCATAATCAGCACAGTTCAAAGCCATCTGACAGTCCTTCCGGGCAGAGTAACTCGAGCCTTCATGGGGTTGTCCCGTTGCCACCTGTTTGAAACACAACCAGAACCACATTTAATTCCATAAAATGGTAAATGACTCTTGCTTTATTTCGCCAGCAGGTTCCTCCTTACTTTCCCCACATCAAAAAGAAAAAAACAACAACTTATAATGTCTGAGGTTCCTCCTATTATATGAACTCCCTTCAACTCTACTCTTCACTACACTAGTGATTATACCTTATGCTGTCAATGTCGTTGCAGGATATGAATAAACACAGGTAGCATCTTGATGCAAGATCATGGACACAGATACAAACTTAGATATATGTGAGAGTATGTTCTCACATGTACAGTGGTTGGGTGTGTATGTATCAATATTCAAGACAAGCGCGAGAGCTACTAGTTTCTATAGGGACACTGGACGCATGCATTATAATACAGATAAATATAAGAGAAAGTCCCTTCTTTTTGGAGCTCATAATCTAATCAACATTTAGATAAGGCAAAGAAGAGATGATTGAAGGATAAGGTGGTATAGAAAACTGGATAAATAAAATAAATAAATGTGGTTAAAATTAACACGGCTATAATTAGGGAGAGCAAGGATTTAAGATTTAGAAGCCGCCTGAAAAGGGATTTTGAAGAGAGCCAAAACAGAGCTGAAAAAATTCAACATGCCAGGATGCTAAGTTACCACAAAGGTGGGCATTAGCAGCTGAAGGAAGAGATGTCAGGAGGCCTGGGAGAGCAGCAGCTACAGCAAAGCCTGGACTGCAGAGAGCTGCCACCAGCAGGGCCCTATAGTTGGTCCAAGAGGTTGAATTGAGCTGGAAGGGAAGACAATGGAGTAAGATGAGGCGTGTCTGAAGAGGAAGTAAGCGCTTGGAAGCAAGGAGTGAGGAGAGCCAGGTGGGCAAGATCCTTGAAAACAGGGGCTGCAAAGGAAGAAGTAATTCTACTGTAAAAGAGATAAAAATAAAGAGCAAATTAGCTGAAAACTCCCCAGCAAAAACAATATTTCCTTGGCTTCTGTACACTCTTGATTGGCTTCTAAAGTGAAATTAGACCTTACCTGTTCATTTTCTTTCCTTGAGTCCCTCCAGTCCAGATAGAAACATGGAAACATGATGACAGAAAAAGACCACATGGCCTATCTAGTCTGTCCTTCCATAACAACAACTACAACAGTCCATGTTTTACCTTTAGAGATCCTCTGTGTTTGTCCCATGCTTTTTTGAATTCAGTTACTGTCCTCATCTCTACCACCTCCACTTGGAGACTATTCCACGGATCCACTACTCTTTCCGTAAAGAAATATTTCCGCATATCACTCCTGAATCTAATCTCCCTTCACCCTCATCCCATGTCCCCTCGTAGCAGAACTTGCTTTCAATTGAAAGAGGCTCTCTCCCTGAACATTTATGCCACGGAGGTATTTAAACATCTCAATCATATCACCTCTATCCTGCCTTTCCTCTAAGGTGTACACATTAAGATCCTTAAGTCTGTCCTCATATGCTTTATAATGAAGCCCACTAATCATTTTAGTAGCCACCCTCTGCACCGACTCCATCCTGTTCACATCCTTTTGAAGGTGCGGTCTCCAGAATTGCACACCATACTCCAAATGAGGTCGCACCAAAGACTTATACAGAGGCATTATCACTTCCTTTTTTCTGCTAGCCATTCCTCTCCGTATGCAACCAAGAATCCTTCTAGCTTTTGCCATCGCCTTTTCTACCTGTTTAGCTACTTTAAGATCATCAGACACAACCACGTCTAGGTCTCGCTCTTCTTTAGTGGACAAACGTACTTCACCTCCTATACTGTATTGCTCCCTTGGATTGCTGCAGCCCAAATGCATGACCTTACATTTTTTAACATTAAATCCCAGCTGCCAAATTCTAGACCATTCTTCAAGCTTAGCTAGATCCCTCCTCATGTTATCTACACCTTCCTGGGTGTCTACTCTATTGCAGATTTTGGTATTATCTGCAAAGAGGCAAACCTTACCCAACAGCCCTTCCGCTATATCACTAACAAAGATGTTAAAAAGAATCGGACCAAGGACAGATCCCTGGGGCACACCACTGGTAACATCCTTCTCCTCAGAGTGAGCTCTATTTACTTGTACTCTCTGCCGCCTCCCACCCAACCAATTTCTAACCCAAGCAGTAACTTTAGGGTCCATCCCTAGGGTGCTCAGTTTGTTTATAAGTCGCCTATGAGGAACAGTGTCAAAGGCTTTACTGAAATCTAAATACACCACATCTAGAGCTCTCCCTCGGTCCAACTCCCTGGTCACCCAGTCAAAGAAATCAATCAGATTTGTCTGACAAGACCTGCCTCTGGTGAATCCATGCTGCCTCGGATCCTGTAATCCGCTGGACTCCAGAAACCTCACTATTTTCTCTTTCAGCAGCGTTTCCAATAATTTACTCACCACCGAAGTTAAACTAACTGGCCTGTAGTTTTCAACCACATCCTTACTTCCGCTTTTGTGTAAAGGCACCACATGAGCCTCTCTCCAGTCCTTTGGCACCACTCCTGACTCCAACGAGGCATTGAAAAGGTCAGTCAGAGGAGTTGCTAGAACGTCCCCAAGTTCCCTCAGTATTCTAGGGTGTATCCCATCCGGTCCCATCGCTTTGTCTACTTTAAGATTAGCTAGTTTCTCACGAGCACAGTCTTCTGAAAATTGTTCAATATGTCCCTCGCTTCTGTTCTTATTTGTGGGTGTTTTCTGAGGTCCTGCTCCTGGTTCTTCATCTGTAAACACAGAACAAAAATATTTGTTAAGCAATTCCGCTTTATCCTTATCAGCTTCTACATATCACCCCCCCCCCTGCACCCTTGAGTCTGACAATACCACTTTTGCCCTTCCTCTTCTCACTAATATATCTGAAAAATGTCAAATCCCCCCATTTTATTGCATTGGCTATTTCCTCCTCCTTCTGAATCTTTGCCTTCTTGACTACTTTGCTAGCTTCTCTAAGTTTTTCCAAATACAGATGCCTGTCTTCCTCTCTCTGTGATCTCTTGTATTTCATGAAGGCCTCCCTCTTTTTCTTCACTTTTTCAGCTACTTCCTTCGAAAAACATAGCGGTCTCCTTTTCCTTTTGCCTTTATTTCCCATTTTAACAAAAAGGTTGGTTGCCCTTAAAATACCCCCTTTCAGTTTTGCCCACTGTTTTTCTACATCCTCCAGCTGTTCCCATCCCACTAACGACTCCCTGAGGTATTGACCCATCTTCGCAAAGTTAGTCTTCCTAAAGTCTAAGATCCTTACCTTGGAATGGATTCTAACAGCCCTAGTCCTAATACTGAACCACACCATCTGGTGATCACTGGATGCAAAATGATCTCCCACTACAACATCAGAAACACTTTCACCATTGGTAAGCACCAAGTCCAGTATGGCCCCTTCACGTGTGGGGTCTGTTACCAATTGCCTGAATAGTTCTCCCTGTAGAGAATCCAGGATCTCCTTACTTATAGATGATACTGCAGCAGGAATGTGCCAATCAACATCTGGCATATTGAAATCTCCTATCAGTAGCACTTCCCCTTTCCTAGCAATGCTGCATATGTCTTCAATTAACTCTCTGTCCACCTCTTCCTCTTGTGAGGGAGGTCTGTATATCACACCAATGCAAATAGATTTCTCTTTCCCTCTTTCTAGTTTAACCCACAATGCCTCCTCTCTCCCTTTTAAGCTCTGTAATTCCAAAGCTTTAATAGTAGTTTTTACATATAGTGCCACTCCTCCTCCCCTTCTTCCTACCCTGTCCTTTCTGAATAAAGTATAGCCAGGTATAGTTACATCCCAGTCATGGTTTTCTGTGAACCACGTTTCTGTAACTGCCACTAAATCCAAGTCAGCCACTCCCACCAAAGCTTCAACTTCAGGGATCTTATTTCCCATGCTACAGGCATTTATACACACTGCTTTCCATATGTTACCCCTGTTACCTATTTCCATAAAGGTATTTAATGTATCACCTACCTGGGGGCTTTCTTCACCCATCCCCAATGAATCTAGTTTAAAGCCCTCTCAGTAGATTAGCCAGTCTACTACCGAAGATGCGTTGACCTCTCTTGGACAGATGGGTTATGCGTGGGTTATGCACTTCCCCCAGCAGAAGGAAACTGAGAACAAACTGGTTTGACGATGACGACATCCTATAAAGATCCTGTGCAATCCTCCTCTGACCATTATTTCTGTAACAAAGCAGACTCCAGAAGAAATGATTATTAGGCATACTTTCATTGTCTACTCCACAAAATACAGTTACAGAATAATCACTCTAGATTGAAAACAAACCTGGAACAGAGGATATAAACCATTGCTTCTCATCCTTAAGACCTAAATATGGTCCCCAGACAAACTCATTACCTCGTTACCTGTTGGCTACATTAAACAAACATGTTGCAGAATCACCATCACCGCCTGCTGACACCGTATTAGCTTACTCACACACTGCACAAGATGGCCACATATGAGAAAAATATATATATGTGGCAGATGCGTGCACGTGCTCAGCCAAAGCCAGGCTAGAAACAGAAAATTTAGGGCAGGTTGTGGACTGGACTGGAGAGACTCAAGGAAAGAAAATTAGCAGACAGAGTCGAATTTCACCTTCCTCATCATCCCTCCAGTCCAGTACAGACGCGCGGGATATAACAAAGCAGGAAATCGGACCATGTAACACCTCTTCTCCTGCATCTTCACTGGCTGCCGCTTCGTTATAGATTCAAATATAAGCTTCTCATTCTAACGCACAAGGTCATTTACACATCAAACATGCTTTATTTATGCAATCTTATTTCTCTTCACACTCGACCTATAATTTAGGTAAACTAACCCGAAACTGACACCTGCAACCAGTTTCTGTGGGAACATGCCAGAGTCATCTGAAAAAACATTAAAGCTTGTTAACTTGAATGTAAAAGGAACTACGAATACTCAGGACAGTCAAGTTCCCTGACAGATTGTTTTTGCACCGAATTGACTATTGCTCTGTCTTGTCTCAACTAGATTGTAAGCGCTGATGAGCAGGGACTGTCTCTTGTATGTATACCTGTACAGCGCTGCATGCATAGCGCTATATAAGTGCTAAATTGTAGTAGTAGATTAATGATCCCCGCCGCCCCACTTAAAGGTTAAGGAAGCAGAGCTACAAACAAAATCCACAATTCGATACCTTGGCGTCACATTAGACCAGCGCTTAGACATGAAGATGCACATAGGCAACACAGTGAGAGTAATCTACTACAAGATCCAGACGCTCAGGCATTTACGCTCCCTGCTAGAACCAGAGGACTTCTGGACAATCTATCAGGCATTGATTATACCTCACTTTGACTATGCTAATGCTATCTTACAAGGCCTCCCACAATCCACCCTGAACCCCTTGCAGCTCGCGATGAATGCTACAGCGAGAATTCTGTATGGGGCCACTAGGAGCGACCATGTGACCCCCATCCTGAAACAGCTCCACTGGCTCCCTCTACAAGGCAGGCTCACTTTCAAAACCTTACTGCTGACCTTCAAGGCCATCAATGGGCTCTCCTCCTCCTCACTAACAGAACTCATCCACACCATTTCACCAAATAGATCCAGAAGATCTACTGCAATTAATACACTAACAACTCCGAAGGCATTAACAAAATGCACCATGGCAACAGCAAACAGGGCCTTCAAATTCTGCGCTCCAAGATGCTGGAACGCTCTACCACCTAATATCCGGGCAATCTCTAGCTTACCCCAGTTTAGAAAGGCACTCAAACATCACCTCTTCCTCAAACACTACCCAGACAACGTGTCAAGACGACGCCCCAATGAAGGTAGTTATACCAACATTCCCAGCAAGTTATCCATGACCATTGAACTCTGTGTAACATGTGATGTTGTGATGCCTGTATGTATATAGTTACCCCTAAGTTATCCAAGTTTCATGTCCCCTGTTCTCTGTAAACACAGAACGGCTTGTTGTTCTGATGATTTCGTTGTATGTAAACCGAACTGATGCCGAATAGCGCGGTATAGAAGAAAATGTAAATAAATAAATTAAATAAATAAATAAAAATTTTAAATTACCACAAGCATCCTGTTACCATCAGCCTCTGCTAAAAGGTCTTCACCATCCTGTATCCTTACTTTACTACTGATTTTATTTCACTAAATTTTATTTTAAAGGAAAAAGCCATGCTAGTATGATATGACCCCTGCAGGTTCTATGGTCTCAATATGGAGAAAAATTCCATTCTCCAGGCCAATGTATTCCTTTGCACAAAAGGCAGCCTAAGGCCCAGTCCGGGGAAGGGCAGCCCTTTGCTTTTAAGGTACTCTGCCTCAGCCCCAGACACTTTACAAGCAGCCCCACCAACCTACCAATACAGAGGGCAGATCTCAAAACAAAAATGGCAGCCATTCATGCTGAAATCCCTCAGCCATCCAAGGATCACAGCCTGGCCCAGCATGGCGGTCACTCACTGCTGAACTGCCTTCACCAACCTGTCAGCTGCTGCAGATTTTCTTTGTCTTTTTTAATTTTATTAAGACGCTATCCCTATGCCCTGTCAGCAAGCAGAGCTCATGATGATGAGTCCAGGACTAAAACGTTCCTGTTCCCGCCAAAAAATGGCACTCGACAGCCTGCCACAGCTGCAGCTGCTCTTGGCCCCGCTCCTGCCACATGCAAGAAGAACAAACGTGATTGTTGCAGTGCAAAGACAACAAAAACCCAGGCCCCATGCTTCAGCACAACAGCTGATATACTCAAAGGCCCTTGTTGGGATACGTTCCTGCACACCCCTGGCAGAGCTCTGCTTTCCTTGAAGGGAATGGAAGATAGACTTCCCAAGATACTCAGCCTCCTCCCCACTAAAGGGGATGTCAGCCACAGAGCTTTCCCGGATCTACCTTCTCCCCACTAAAGGGGATGTTGGCCACAGAGCTTTCCCTGATCCACCTTCTCTCCACTAAAGGGGACGTCGGCCACAGAGCTTTCCTGGATCCACCTTCTCCCCACTAAAGGAGATGTCGGCCAGAGATCCCCATTGAGCTGGCTAGTGGAGGTGATGTAAGTCTTACTTACTGCACTCTTCTCTATTTTTTAATCTCCCCTTGCAGCATATCTCTCCTAGCCTCCTCTGCTCAGTTAACAAAGAAGGGAGACGACCAAACATAGTAACAAGAGTATATGTTGGCAGATAAAGACCAGTATGGCTCATCTAGTCTTCCCTGTAAGGTGGCAAGAGTGGCCATAACCACAGCTCCTTGTGGTCACCCCGTCTATGCCTGTGTTTAAGGTTGTACCTGCTGCTCTGTGAAAGTCACTCCCCCTCTATTTATTTAAGTTTGCTTTGATTTTATTCTCTTGCTATAAAGGGATCCACTGTGTCTGTTCCATGCCATCACTGTATTTGCCCCCACCACCTCCATCAGGAGGCATTCCAAGCATCCACCACCATTTCAGTGAAGAAATATTTCATGATGTTACTTTTAAGTTTACCGCCTTGCAGCTTCATTGTGTGCCCTCTAGTTTTACAGCTTCTCCTTCTTTGAAAAAGGTTTGTTTGTTCATTGATAACCTTTAAGTATTTAAAGGTCTGCATCATATCTCTTCTGTCCCCCCTCTCCTCTAGGGTATACAAATTTAGGTCTTCAAGTCTCTTCTCATATGTCTTTTGGAGCAGGCTCCAAATGATTTTGGTCGCCTTCCTCTGAAACAGTTCAAGTCTTTTTATATACTTTGGGAGATATGGTCTCCAAAACTGAACACAATACTCCAAGTGAGGCCTCACCAGTGGCTTGTACAGGGGGCATTAATACCCCCTCCTTTCTGCTGATTACTCCTCTCTATGTGTGCAGCCCGGTATCCTTCTGGCTTGTACAGGGGCATTAACACCTCCTCCTTTCTGCTGGTTATTCTTCACTGTATGCAGCCCAGTATCCTTCTGAGTTGTACACAGGGCATTAATACCTCCTCTTTTCTCCTGGTTATTCCTCTCTCTGTATACAGCCCAGTATCCTTCTGACTTGTACACGGGGCATTAATACCTCCTCTTTTCTCCTGGTTATTCCTCTCTCTGTATACAGCCCAGTATCCTTATGACTTGTACACGGGGCATTAATGCCTCCTCTTTTCTCCTGGTTATTCCTCTTTGTATGCAGTCCAGCATCCTTCTGACTTGTACAGGGGCATTAATACTTCCTCCTTTCTGCTGGTTATTCCTCTTTGTGTGTAGCCCAGTATCCTTCTGACTTGTACAGGGGCATTAATACCTCCTCCTTTCTGTTGGTTATTCCTCTTTGTGTGTAGCCCAGTATCCTTCTGGCTTGTACAGGGGCATTAATACTTCCTCCTTTCTGCTGGTTATTCCTCTTTGTATGCAGCCCAGTATCCTTCTGGCTTGTACAGGGGGCATTAATACCTCCTCCTTTCTGCGTATGCAGCCCGGTATTCTTCTGGCTTATATAGGGGGCACTAATACCTCCTTCTTTCTGCTGATTAGTCCTCTCTCTGTATGCAGCCCGGTATTCTTCTGACTTGTACAGGGCATTAATACCTCCTCTTTTCTGCCGATTACTCTTCTCCTGTATGCAGCCCAGTATCCTTCCGAATTGTACAGGAGCATTAATTCCGCCTCCTTTCTGCTGATTACTCCTCTCTCTGTATGCAGCCCGGTATCCTTCTGACTTGTACAGGAGTATTAATACCTCCTCCTTTCTGCTGATTACTCCTCTCTCTGTATGCAGCCCGGTATCCTTCTGACTTGTACAGGAGCATTAATTCCGCCTCCTTTCTGCTGATTACTCCTCTCTCTGTATGCAGCCCGGTATCCTTCTGACTTGTACAGGGGCATTAATACCTTCTCCTTTCTGCTGCTTACTCCTCTCTCTGTATGCAGCCCGGTATCCTTCTGCTTCGGCTACTGCCTTGTGGCATTGTTTCACCACTTTGAGATCCTTAGACACTAGCACTGCAAGGTCCCTCTCCTAGTCTTTGCACACCGTCTCTCACCCTATTGCATACGATTCCTTCGGATTTCTGCATCCTTCCACTGTGCCTTCTCCCAAATTTTGGGAAGGAGGAAGGGGGGACCTTCATCAAAGCTATTCACAGCCTGCTTTTCAAATCCATGAGAAAGGGGAGAATGAAAGTTGGGAATCGAACATGACCAAAACTGAGCTTCTTATTTTTCCCTGTAAAACCTCCTCTCCTCTTCCTCCTTTCTCAGTTTCTATGGATAACTCTATTCCTCCGTTTCCTCGGCTCACAACCTTAGGGTTGTCTTTGATTCCTCTCTCTCCTTCTCTACACACATTCATCTGATAGCTAAGACCTGCCGTTTCTTTCTCTATAACATCAACAAATTTGCCCACAACAGACCAGGCAGTTGCCTTCCTGGATGTAATGCAAGCTCTTGAATTCGAACAATTGGTGATGTCCCCCACACACCAGAAAGGAAGCCTACTCAACCTAATCTTCGCCCCCATCTCTGCGGTGAGACACAAACCTGACCTCAACCTATCCATCACCCCTGTTCCTTGATCCGACCATAACTTGATAACTTTCCAAATCCCCTTGCAGCACGACTGAACATCTCACACTGCGGCCACAAATGCCGCGAACACCACACGCCCCAGACCTCTTCTCACAGATGAGTTCTCCAAAAATGTACTTCCGACCCTCCAACAAAAGCCATCCAACCTGGAAGAAGCAATCCTCAACTGGAACAGCACTTTAAAAGCCTTTGCCTATCCTACCTCTTCAGACAACTCAGGAACTCACAAGAGCAACAAAAGTAAAAGACGGCAAGCTCCATGGTTTTCAGCTGAACTCCGCGCTTCCCTCATCGCACTCAGGAAGCATGAAAGAAACTGGAGACGCTCTCACTCCCAAGACCACAAAACAGCATACCTTGAACACCTGAAGTCCCACTGTGAAACAATATACCGCAGAATGAGCGATTACCATGCCCGGTTCCTACTCCGCTCTATTAACAAACCCAGAGACCTATTCACCCTAGCGAAATCCCTAATTAAAGAACCATCCCCCACCCAACCGGACCCAATAACCCCTTAGTCATATGCTGACTTCCTCCATTCCAAGACCCGCTCAGCAAATAAACCCCCAATATCAACCGCGCCCACCCCCTGCCAAACACCCACCTTGCAACCACCACTCACAGAATTTTATCCACCTGCAGTGAAGAATATCCAAGACCTCATTGCTAGCATCAACACGTCCACAGCCCCAAACGACCCCTGCCCAGCTTACTGGATTAGAACACTTCGGGTTGAACTCAGCCCAATCTTGCTGAACATCATTAGCCTATCATTTGCAACAGGATCATTCTCGCCACTCCTCAAACAAACCTCAATAAGACCACTTATAAAAAACAGCAGACTCGATCCTAAGAAACCAGACTCCTACCGCCCAATCTCGAGTATTCCTCTACTTGCCAAAATAATCAAGAAGGTGGTCTATAGACAGATCCAACAACACATAGACATGGCAGCCCCTCTTGACCCCTGCCAGCACGGGTTTAGAGAATCACATGGAGTAGAAACACTTCTCACCACCCTCATCAATGACCTTAACAAAGGAATTGACAGTGCAGAAAATGGATTTGCTCTTATATTCCTGGACATCTCAGCAGCCTTTGACTCCGTCAACCACAACCAGCTACTCACCCGCATCCACGAAAAGGGTAGTCACGGCCTCGCTTGGGAGTGGTGTAAATCTTATCTATCTGACCGCTGGCAACAAGTCCGGTTCGACTCTCACACCTCGGCACCTTTTCACCAACAACAAGGTGTTCCACAGGGCTCATCCCTATCCGCTCTACTTTTCAATATCTACATGCAGCCGATATGCAATCTCATCCGTTCTTTCAATATTTCTACACTAATTTATGCTGATGATGTGCTACTACTTACTCCGTTCAAAGTCAAACACCCGGATCTATCCAACCTTGTCAACTGCTTCATTGCAATTACAGACTGGCTATTCACCCAAAACCTCTAAATAAATTTCAAGAAAACTGAAGTTCTATTTATATCAAGGAACAAGAATTTCTCCCCTCCACCCATCCTAAGAGTAAGAGATGCAGAGCTTCCAGTTTGAAGTACCATACGATATCTCGGAATCACACTGGACCAGCGCCTTGACTTTAAGGAACACATTAAAATTATAACCAGATCCATCTACAACAAAATCAGAACGCTGTGACACCTCAAACCCATGCTACCCCCTAAGGACTTCCGCACCATCTTCCAGGCCCTCATACTACCACATTTCGACTATGCAAACGTAATTCTATATGGTTTATCAAAGAACACCCTCAACCCCCTTCAACTAGCTATGAACACGGCTGCCCGTGTCCTCTGTGGTATATACAGATCTGACCATATCACGCCAATACTTAAAGACCTCCACTGGTTACCAATATACTGCAGG
The DNA here is from genome assembly GCA_033557465.1 of Ichthyophis bannanicus. Lineage (NCBI taxonomy): Eukaryota > Metazoa > Chordata > Amphibia > Gymnophiona > Ichthyophiidae > Ichthyophis > Ichthyophis bannanicus. The sequence continues at coordinate 151,474,094 of CM066048.1, read as the reverse complement.
CTAACATACAAGATCCTGCTGATCACATTTAAGATTAACAACAACATAGCCCCCAATTCTCTCAAGAACCTTATTACACCAACTCCACAAATCAGATCTAGAAGGACAGCAACTACCAACACATTGACCTTTCCTAAAGACTCCATAAAGTGCACCCAAACAACCAGGAGAAGAGCTTTCGCATACTATGCACCAAAATGCTGGAATGACCTCCCACCAGAAATAAGATCAATCAAAGACCTCCTACAGTTTAGGAAGGCAATAAAGCACCATTTCTTTTTGCTACATTTTGCTCAATCAGCTACCCCGCCCCAGAGAAATCTCCCCCCATCCCCCACAAATACCTCACTCACAACATAGCACTCATGCTTTAAGCAATTACACTCATGCCCGTAAACACTTCACGTCTATTCACACCATGAAATATTTACTACTCCATGTCAACCTGTTTATACTTGCCATGTATTCTCTATCTAGCCTTACCAAACTCAGTGAGTATATAGTTACTCTGCATTTGTATCGTTTAAAGATATCGCAACATGTAAATAGTTACCCTGTATTGTCCAAGTTCTAACTCCTGTTATAATGTAAACTCAAACAGTCTTGTCTGCACTGAGCTCTCGTTGTTGAATGTAAATCGCACTGATAACAAATAGCGCGGTATATAAGACTTGTTAAATAAATAAATAAAATAAATTCCTTTCTGAACACACTACTAAAGACACTTATCCACTTTTTAATCACCTCCCATCTTGACTACTGTAACCTACTCCTTGCTGGTCTCCCTTTGAATCATTTCTCTTCCATTCAATCTATTCAACACTCTGCTGCGTGGCTGATCTTCTGCCAGCCTCGTCATGCCCACATTACTCCTCTTCTCAAGTCACTTCATTGGCTCCCTACCCATGTCTGCTTCCATTTCAAACTTCTCCTGCTGACCTACAAGTGCATTCACTCCTCAGCTCCTCACTACCTTTCTTCTCTTATCTCTTCTTACACCCCCCTCCTCGGGAACTCTGCTTTTCTGGCCAACTGCTTCTATCTCTGCCCTTCTCTTCTACTGCTAACTCCAGACTTCGCTCCTTTCACCTTGCTGCACCTTATGCCTGGAACAAACTACCTGTGTCTGTACGCCAAGCGCCTTCTCTGACCCTTTTCAAATCCAGGCTGAAAACTCACATCTTCGCTGCTGCTTTTGGATCTTGACTCATCTGATCTCCTTGTTTCTTTACCATTCCCCCTAGTTTTATCCCTGTCTACACCTTCTGTGTTGTCTGTCTTGACTAGATTGTAAGCTCTGATGAGCAGAGACTGTTTCTTACATGTCTGTGCAGCGCTGCATACGTCTTGTAGCGCTATACAAATGCTCAGTAGTAGTAGGAAGGGGGAGGGCCCTGGCACCATCAGGTTCTGCACTATGGGCTCTGCTGCTAGCAACAGCCAACCAACACCTGAAATCCTTATCCTATTCCTTCACTCCAATTCAGCCTGCATAGGGTAAGACAACCTCCATCTACTGGAGACTGAGAAATACTGGTCAGAGAAGGACTGCACAGGATCCTTATGGGGTGACATCATCAAACCAGTTTGTTCTCTGTCTCCATCTGCTGGTGGAAGTGGACTGGATTGGAGAGACGATGAGGAAATGATTTTTCCGCTCCTATCTCCAGAGAAGGAGCATGGTGCACCAGTTATCTGAGCCTATTCCAGGCACATGGTACAGAAAAAAGGGAAGTGAGAGTCAGGAGTTAACAGTGGAGGAGAAGGATAACAAAAGCTTGTGGGATGAAGGGTGTTCATGAGGAGGGGTATGAGGAAAGAAGGATCATGAGCAGCTCTGGAGTAAAACAGCTTGTAGGTAAATAGAAAAAGCTTGAGCTGTACCGAATGACTTGAAAAGGGAGGTAACTTGGGTATAATGATACCAGAGAAAGGCAAGGCATGCAGCTGAATTCTGCACAGATGCTAGAAGAAGCCAGGACTCAACAAATCCTGGATGTCTAGAAATTGCAAACTGACTCACAGAATTTTGTAACTCTGCATAATCCTTCCTCCTTATAGCTGGTGATGCCAAACATCTATTTTTTTCAGACATCATGTGGTTGTCAGAAAGCTTCTTAGAAATAGAGCTGTCTATCTCCAGGAACAAGCAGGAATGAGTCTTCACATATGGGTATGTCGGTACCGACGGAGCCTGCACGGAGCCAATCAGAAAGCTTTTGACAGCATCCCTCGCGCCTGCGCACTGACTTCCCGCCTTCTCCAGAGCCTCTCTTCAGTTTTCGTTTTTCCGCGGAGCCAACAGGACGTCCTCCTGTCACCGCAGAAACTTTTCTTTTTTCTTACTTAAAATACTTTACTTTTTTGTTTTCTTGTGGTCGCGGCTGTATTTCCCACCGGTACCGCCGGTGGATTTTTGACTAAATTCTGAGACATTTTTTCTTCAGTTTTTGTGCTTAACTTGTTGGGCCTACCAGGCCTCTTCATCATGGAGCCTTCTTTTCCTAAGAAGTGCATTCGATGTGGAAACACCTGTTTCCTTTTAGACTCCAATAGTTGGTGTCTCAATTGTGTGGGTCCTGACCCTTTTTCCCCTGACTTGTCAGGTGATAATTTGGTGAGGAAACCTTCAGTTTTTAGAGTTTCCCTCGATACCGTTTTTTCCTCGGCAGTGAGGGTACCCGGTTTCTCCACTTCACAGGATCAGGTAACCCACAAACAGTCTGTTAAGACTAGTCAGTGCTTGAGTGGTATGTCCCATGCCCAGCATGGTGACGGCTCCGGCCTTACCCTCAAGAATCCATTGGCATTACCCCTGCGGGAGTCTTCGGGCTCCAAAGCGTTAAAGGGGTTTCAGATTGTTCCTGGGGCTCACCCCTCACAGAACATACCTGAGCCATGCTCGGGGGTGGTATCCGCTTTGAGCGGTACCGATCCTCCAGCATCGGCACCGGTGTCGAGTATTCCACTCTTCACCAGGGATCGTCATCGGGCATCCTCGGTACCTTCAGGACCGATCGATATGCACCGGATTGACTTCCCTCGATCCCAGCCGTGTACGGTGCGGGTATCCGCTTCGAGCGGTACTGATACGCCGGCATCGGCTTCGGTGTCGAGTGTTCCACTCTTCACCAAGAATCGTCCTCTAGCATCCTCGGCGCCTTTGGGGCCGGTCGATACGATACGGATGGACATTTCCCTATCTCAGCCATGCTCCGGGACGTTACCAGCTTCGATCGATTCCGATACCCCGGCATCGGCACCGGTGTGGAGTAACGTACTCTCAGCAAGGGGTTGTCATCGGGTATCCTCGGTACCTTCGGGACCAATCGATGTAACCCAGACTGCTTTACCGGTATCGGCATCGCCAATACTACCACCGACGTCGGTACCCTCGAGACATGCATCGATAGACTCGCTTCCTTCGATGCCGAGTCTTGAATCAATATCTAGTCTCGAGGACTGGGTACCGACGCGTCCCAGAACTGACTCCTGTCATTTCCAGATAAGCAGTTCTGAAGATCCTAGCCATAACTCTCTCATGATCTCGGTACCACTGCAGCAGTCCCCGATGGCAAAGGCAACTTCAACTGCTGGTCCCGTATCAGTATCGATGTCTGTTCTTGCACCGATTCCACCGATGCCTACTTTGGAACCGATACCTGGCAATGCTGATGCAGTACCCACTGCCTCTAAGTTAACATGCCAGTATCCCTGTCCATCTACTAGGTTTCTCTCTTCACACCACTGTACGTCCTCTGGTGCTCAGCCTCTTTCTTTAGCCTTACCAGGAATGGTTCCTATAGGAGATCAGTCTTTTCAGGCTTTTCTCCTGGATATGGCAACCTTTCTTAATATCTCTATCCCTGGTTGTGATGCTACTCATGGCTCACCGGCACAAATGGAAAATATGATGCTTCCTTTACATCCTGCTCTGCAGGATCTCCTTCTGAGGGTCTGGAAATCACCCTTACGGCTTCCTCTAGTTTCTACAGCCACTGAGGTTCGGTACCGGGTGCCTCCCTCTCCAGGGTTTCAGAAGCCTCAACTTCCTCATCGTTCCCTTGTAGTGGAATCAGCACTGAGGAAGGTTAAGAGCAAGAAGAAGCATTCTTCTTATCCGCCAGGTCGTGCTTCAAGAACACTCGATGCTTTTGGTCGTCAAGCCTTCCAAACATCTATGCTGGCCTCCAGAATTCTTTCATATATTTTCCACATGAGTCTAACACTCCAGGAGGTCACAGAGAGATTCTCTTTTGACCCCTTTTTTGCCAGAGCCCAAGGCTACTGATTATTCCTTGCTCATCAATCATAGCCGGAATATATCTTGGTTCCTTTCTCGTGCTTCTATAGACTCTTTTGAGTCTGTTAGCAGATCCTCTGCTATTGCCATTGCAGCACGTCGCAGAGCCTGGCTCGAAGCTTCAGACTTGAGCAGATGGGCACAAACTATACTGGCTCATTCTCCTTGTACAGGAGACGGTCTCTTCAATAAGGAGGCTTTACGTAAGGTTGCTCAATGCTCCACTGACTCTCCTTCCACTAAAGGCCATTCTAAGCCACCTCCTTCTTCAAGGGGTAGGAAATGTCCTACCAAACCTTCTTTCCCTAAGAAAAGAAAGTTTCATTCATCTCCTGCCCATCATTCGGCTGTACCTAAACAAGGGACCCCTCAGCCTAGTCTGAAGTCCTCCAGCTCTGGCCAGTCTCAGCATCCCCAGCAACCATAGGGGCTGAGAATTGTAATCTACAGTTCACTTCTACCCATTAGAAGTTTCTTCACTGTGCTTTTCTTTTTCAGTGTACTCAGATGTCGGGAAATTCTTGTTCAGGGACTACAAACTTCTCCTCTTAAACTCTCTAGAAGAGCAGTTGCAACTATCCCCTGTCCCACTTTGAACATTTTTTCCTTCAGTTGACTTACCCTAAAGGTACGTCACCCTCCACTTACTTGCTCTACCCTCTCTACATGACTTTTTTCCTGGTTGAGTGGTACCATACTGAAAAGCTTCTCTAGCAAGCTTATTCCTCAGAAAGGAAGAAGGAATGTCTCCTCTCCTTTCTTGTCTCTTATTCTCAGTATGCACAGTACAATCTCTCTGCTGTTTCTGTCAGCAGCTGTGCCTGCAGGAGTTACAGTGATTATATTACTGGTACTTTTTTTAAGTTCCAGTCCCTTGTTCAAATTTTTGTCTAGCCTCAGTAGTGATTCCAAGCTACTCCTCAGCTATCTTGGATCCTCCTACTCTTTCGGGCTTTTTCACATTGTTCTCACCATCTCCTCTCTTAGGATATGGCTACACACCTGACTTCAGTCAGTTTATCTCATATATATATATATATATTCCATCCACATATATATATCTGTATATATATGTGTCTGTTGGGAGGCTTCTTAAGGGTTGATATGTCTTACACACTATCACCCTCTCTGTCTATACTAAATATTTTACCTTCTAGAGGTTTTAGACAGTCTGTCGACCTACTTTGCATACCATATTACGATGCAGGAACTGTTATGCACCAACGACTATTGTGGTGCTAACATCTTCCATTTTTTCTTTAAGTCCTTGAAGCATCAAGCTTCAATATTTTTCCTATCTCTCACCAGCTAGGAAAAAATAGTGTACATCTTTATCTTTGAGTACACAGCTGTTCTCCTTGGGAATACGGTTTTTTCCAATCCCCCTCTTCCCGCCAGGACTGGGCTAGTTCTCCAACTCCGTCAGTCTTCTTCCTTTAGTCCTCAATATTAATGACTCTATGCCTAAAGGAGTTTTCAGCTTTTTCCCATAAAGCTTTCCATTGAAGACCTGACGTCTAATCCTACCCAGTTGACACCTGCATCGTCTGCTACCTCCAAGTCTGGACCTTCATCCTCACTGCTGTGAGGTCACCTTGAAGATTCCGCCACTGCTTATCCAGTAGACTCCATCATGCTCTCTACTTCCTACAATACAGTAGGTAAGCTGCATATTTTAAATGTACATTAAATGTGTTTTAATGCTACTTATCATATATACCAAGGACTTCTCCCCTGTAGTCCTTGGCTATGCTGTTTCTTCCTCACAGCTCCTTTATTGTCAACTCCTACCCTCCATCCCACATTGGATGCCGGGGATTCCTGGAGACAAAATGCACCCCTGGTCCAGGCTCCTGCATTTTTATGGGATCTCCCCCTGGCATCTCTAGCTAGGGAGTCCCCATATGTGAAGACTCATTCCTGCTTGTTCCTGGAGATAGCACAGTTACTTACCTGTAACAGGTGATCTCTGGGAACAGCAGGAATTAGTCTTCACAACCCTCCCTCCTCCCCTCGGAGTTGCATCTCTTTATCTTCTTCCTTTTCTCTCCTCGCCTTTGTCTCAGCTTTGAAACTCAACTGAAGAGAGGCTCTGGAGAAGGCGGGAAGTCAGCGCGCAGGCGCGAGGGATGCTGTCAAAAGCTTTCTGATTGGAAGCTGGGCAGCATTCCCGTGCAGGCTCCGTCGGTACCGATGTACCCATATGTGAAGACTAATTCCTGCTGTTCCCGGAGATCACCTGTTACAGGTAAGTAACTGTGCTTTCTGCGGGGGAATACGAGAGAGGAAGGTAGAGGGTCAGGGATAAAGCTGTAGGGGTAATGGGTTGATGTGCGCAGATGGGGTTGAAAGAGTGGGCCATAGTGAGCCATGATTGGGAATGATATCACCAGAAATCATTATTAAAGAGGACTGGAGAAATCCACTGCTTACCCCTTGGATAAGCCGTATGAACTCTGTCTACTTTATGGGAAACTGACAGATACTTGTGACCTGGATTGGCCACTATTGGAAACAGGATACGGAGCCTGATGAACCTTTGATATGTCCTAGTATGGCAGATCTTATGTTCAGCTGAGAACAATGAGAATGAAGAGAAGAGCAGTGGACATGGGGAGTAAGACTGGGGAGGGTTAGCATGTTTATGTTTTATTAAACTTGATATACCGCTCCTTAACTAGGTAGCAAGGCGGTTTACAAACTAAAACAATAAAAGCAATCAGAAGGTTAAAAAGAACACCATAGTAATATATGAAAGCCAAGCATTCATACTGGGAATAGAGGGGGGGGGATCAGAGAGGGAGGGGTAGAGAGGAGTCAGGGGTTAGAGGAGGGAAGGTTAGAGGAGGGAAGGTCAAAAGCCAGCTGAAAAAGACATGTCTTAAGTTTAGCGAACTTTGGGAAGGAGGGTTCCAGGCGGAGGTCAGGGGGAGGGAGTTCCAGAGGGCAGGACTGAGAAAGTAAAGAACAGAAGTGTGAGTGGATTCAAGCCTTGTTTGGGAAACTGAGGGTAGGTGGAGGCGGTTGAAATGTATATTACAGAGGACATGATGGGGGGGGGGGGGGGGTATGGAAATGCAAGAAGTCGGAGTGACAAGTGGGGGCATTAGTAAGTAGTGCCTTGTGGACTAGGATCAAGAGTGTGTACCGAGGACAGTATTTATTTTAATTTATTTAACAGGTTTTTTTATATAGCGCCTTTGTACCAAAGCAGTTTACAATGAACAGCAGCATATAATCTCTAGATATTTGTTATACATTGAACAAGGGGTACACAACTTGGAGTTAAACATGGGGGTTATGCTTGCATTAACGGATCGTAGGCAGTTATTGTATATACACTTATGTAATGTCATTTGGCCCAAAATGTTCTACGAAGAGGTGCATTTTTAGTAGTTTCTTCATATCTTTGGTGGATTGTGCAGATAGAGGAATTAGACTTACCTGTTAATTGTGGTTCCTTGAGGAACTCCAGTCCAGTCCCGCACCTCTGGGTAGTGTACCTATTCCAGCAGCTTGGAGACTGAGCATGTCATCCTTTGATGACAGCAGTGTACTTAAGCAGCTGGCACCACCCACCACCTACCAGCTCCAGTAACCTATTGACAAAGCAGACTCATAGGAGCAACCAATGGGTAGTTAAACAAGAGAAAAAAACAATTTGACTTCTAATGATCTGACCCCCTCACCTCCAGGAAGGAATCCCTCATCCCCCCTTTCAAAAGGATTAGGACGCTTACCTGTGGCAACACCATCCCACATGAGCGAAAGACCGACAGTTCTTCCGGTCCATCCCCCACTGCCAACATTGTCATTCTCCCTGTCCTTCCCCTGCTCCAAGGAAACCCATCTTCAGGACTGGGGTGCACTAACCTCTTACAGAAACAGATTCCGGGAGGGTTCCGGGACGGGACTGGAGTTTATTTATTTGTTTGTTCATTCTTATATACCGCGCTATTACAGATCAGTGCGATTTACATAAAACATATGAACGTGGTTTACATATAAGATATGAACAATAAACTAGTTTACATTGAACAGGTTTACATCGAACAGAGGGAGGAGTGTCTCAGTGGTTGGGACAGGTTACCTCAGGCTGAAAGGCCGGGGGTTCAATTCCCACATGGGGACAAGCAACTTCAGGCCGGAGGGAATGGGGTCTCTAGTCCCAAGGCCACTCCTTGTGGCTTTGGGCAAGCCACTTAACCCTCCATTGCTTCAGGTACACTTAGATTGTGAGCCCTTCGGGGACAAGGGAATAAAAAGTACCTGTTAGTATACATGTAAACCGCACTGATTCTAAATGGCGCGGTATAAAAAAAGAAATAAATAAAATATGATAAATTTGAAACAAGTTGGTATAACTAGGCACATATTTACATTAAAAACAGGATTAAGTTGGCAACATTAAGAATTTATTTGTATGTGGTTGGCATTAATGTGAACAGTTGAACGTGAACATTAAAATGTAATTACAACAGCTTGGTTTTGTCAGGGGTTAAAGCTCAGTGTTTAGCATGAGCCGTCAGCTGTTTGTACGACTGATCTAGGTTGGATGGTTATACACTAGTTGGAAGAGGGGGGGTAGTGCATTCCATTGGGTTGGCGCAAATAGAGAAAAAGCACGGTTTTCAGTTGATTGGGTACAGGTTCTTACTGTAGAAGGGGTCATGAGAGAGTTTACCATACATAAATGGTTCTCCTCCTATATAACAAACCGAATGCAGCAGGTCAATTTCAACAACGACAAAGCAACTCCCTTCCCACAAACCCAGGGCATTCCGCAAGGTTCCGCCCTCTCCTCTCTCTTATTCAATCTATACCTGCAACCAGTGTGCAAAATATTCCAGACCCACGGCATCAACTACCATATCTACGCTGATGACCTAATGCTCTACACACAACTGGATGCAAACAACCCGAACATCAGTAAGCTTGAAAATTGCCTACTCGAGCTTCAAATCTGGCTCCAACGAAATAACATGCTCATTAACCATAAGAAGACAGAAGCAATGTGCATCTCCAGGAAACCAGGTTTTGAGCCCCCTAAAACTGTCACCATGAACAACAATATTTACAACATAAAATCAGAAATAAAATACTTAGGTGTGATGCTTGACAACAACCTAAATATGGACAGGCACCTGCGAAACACCAATCGAGCCATATTCCACAAACTAAGAATACTGCAGCCTTTACGTAACATCCTTGATCATGATGACTTCAGATCTGTCGCTCAGGCCCTCATCATTCCACACCTAGATTACTGCAATGCCATACTGCAAGGCTTGCCGAAGAAAACTACAAATATTCTGCAAATGGCACAACATGTTGCAGCCAGAATCATCATGCAAAAAAACCCTCTCTGAACACATTACACCCACCCTAATTGAGCTGCATTGGCTCCCCATCACGGCCCGCATCCAGTACAAATTACTAGTCACTACATTCAAACTTATCCATAATATAGCACCCTCTCACCTCAACAGCTTGATTTCCAATCCACCAAACAACAGAAGTAGGAGAGCAGCGAACCTCAACACCATCTGCCTCCCGAGATCATTCACAAAGGCTAATGCCTGTACCACTAACAGAGCTTTCTCGTTTACAGCTCCTACACTCTGGAATCGGTTGCCAAGTGATCTGCGTGAAATCTGTGATCTAAAGGACTTTAGAAAAGAGCTTAAGACACACCTTTTCAAGTCCCATTACAACCTAACATTTATTTATTTATTTGCAAATCTCTTATATACCGCCACTTCCGAAGATCAGTGGCGGTTTACATTAAACAACAACAAATACATAAAACATTGTTATGGTAAGCAGTTACATCGAACAGTGTTTAAACTATATACAGGTATATTGAACAGTGTTCAAAACTATATACAGGTAGTTAATATCAAGTACTAAGAACAGAAATCAGTACTATATATAGATAGATTTGAATAATATTTGAAACTATTTACATATATATATTGAGGTTTTATCAATGGGTTTCTATTGGAAGTAGTTTTGCAAGTGTTAGGGCGAGCATATTATGGAGATCTAGGATAGCATTGCAATAATTATAGGGAACGTTCATAGATCTAAGGAGGATGAGAGGTCTTAGCCAGTTCTTTGTCTGTGTTGGAATAATATTGGGTGAACAAGTAGGTTTTTAGATCTTTTCTGAATTGTTTCAGGTCTTTTATTTCCCTTAGTTGATCCGGGAGATTATTCCATAGAGAAGGTGCTACATATGAGAAGGCACCTGTACTTGTTATGTGTTTAGTTTTTCTTATTGAGTCAGGGACTGCAATAGTATGCAGACATGAGCTACACGCAACCGCGTGTAAATATACATATACATATGCAGACCACTTATAAAGTTTTACAGTTTAGTCAATTGTAAATATGTATATAACAATCATGTGTAAATATGTATATAGCAATCAACTGTAAGCCTGTAACCTGTATTCTGCTGTGCCCCCCCCTCTAATCAGAGTGTTTTTAATCTAATTCCTGGCCAGTACAGCCAACATCACCATGTGTAACAACCGCTGCTGATCACTGGAAGCAGCGGGATACAAATGTACGCTAAATAAATAAATAAATAAATAAATATTCTCCTGGTCCTGGTCTCCGGCGTTCGTTGTATGAGTTCTGAGAGCGAAGTTGCCGACATTCTATGCAGGGCCTTAAAAGTAGCAGTGCTTTGTAGGGCAGGCAACTTGCTATGGGGAGCCAATGCAGCTGAATCAGAAGAGGAGTGATGTGGTCGTATCTGGATGCAGACAAGATTGTACGGGCAGCTGTGTTCATGGCGAGTTGTAGAGGCTGGAGAGTGTGCTTCGACATACCATGAAAGATGATGTTGGAATAGTCCAGATGAGGGAGGAGGAGAGCTTGAGCAACTGTGCGGAAGTCCGAGGATTCGAGGAGAGGACGTAATTGCCGGAGGGTTCTCAGTTTATGATATAGACTGCTTTGGCGATATTTTGGAAGTGGGTCTCCCAGCACAGGCGTTGGTCGATTGTTATTCCCAGATAGCGGACTTCTTGTTTGGTTATGAGGTCGAAGTCTTTCACTTTGAGGGAAGGCGGTGGGGTAAATGTGGGGTCTTTGGATATGAATAAGACCTCGGTCTTATTGTTGTTGACCATCAGGTTGTGGGTTATGAGCCAATCTGAGACTGTATTGAAGCATTCTACTATGGACGAGTAGTCTGGCTTGTCAATGAGGAATGGAGTGTACAGTATCACATCATCGGCGTAGATGTGGTAGAATATGTTGAATGAGTGAATAATAGAACAGATTGGCTGGATGTAAATGTTAAAGTGTAGGGCTCAAGGAACCACAATTAGCAGGTAAGTCTAATTTCTCTTTCCTTATCATCCCACCAGTCCAGTCCTGCACCTCTGGGATGTAACAGAGGAGTTCCACTAATGGGAGGGACCAGCATAACCGGCCTGAAGCACCGCCAATCCGAAACAAGCATCCCCCGTCGCCTGGCCATTCAACCAATAATGTATAGCAAAAGTATGAAGCAAAGACCATGTTGCTGCCCTACAGATCTCTACTGGTGGCACTAGACTGTACTCCCCCCACAAGACCGCCTGAGCTCTCATGGAGAGCGCTCATAATCCCGCCAGCACCAGTTTATCCTTCAAAAAAATGCACCGACACAATTGCTTCCCTGATTCACCTGGAAAAGAAGGCCTTTGCCGTTATTTCTCCTCTATGCAGCCCCACAAACTGCACAAACAAAAAAAATCCGATTTTTATTTATTTATTTAACATTTCTTATATACTGCCTTTCATGATATCAAGGCGGTTTACATTGAACAGGGCATTATAACTTGAAGATAACTATTTTACAGGGAACATGGGCAATGGAGGGTTAAGTGGCTTGCCCAAGACCACAAAGAGCACCTGTGGGACTAGAAATGATAAGGAACTAATGGCTTTGGGTAGAGAGTTCCAGATCGTAGGGGCATATATCGAGAAAGTCCTGTTGCTTGTCTGTTGTGTGCATTTGGTCTTGAGAGGAGATAATGGCCAAGAGATTTTGGGTTGCAGATCTTCTTGGTCTTGTCATGGATGCTCTTGTGATTTGATCCTTGAGACAGGGAGTAGAGAGGTTATGGAGGATTTTGTAGGTGGTGGTTATGGATTTGTATTTAATCCATTGGGCGATTGGGAGATAGTGTATATGAGGGGAAGCCAATGAAACCAAATCAATAGAGAGGTGATGTGTTCAAAAGGGAAGGCGTGTGCTATGAAACAGGAGACAGTGTTCTGTATACGCTGCAGATGATGGATCTGATATTGAGGTTGACCAAGAAACACAACATTACAGTAGTCTAGTTTGGACATTAGCGGAGTGAGGAAGCATAAAAGAAGCAAAGAAAAGAACTGGTTCTGCTTGAAGTAGCCAGAATGTCTTATTCATAATTCACAATGATCTGACCCTCATCCTTTCTGAAGGTGCATAAGGTGGCAAAAGCCAAAATTCCCATCTTCCGTAGATGCCCAAAGACAAGATAGCTGGAGAAATATGTAAACCAGCTAGTCTCCTCAGTAACCACATAGGCTCATAAACACAGGTTACACACACACACACATGCACATAGTTCAACTTGGCATTTATGATAAGCTTAGCACAATATAAGCTCAACGCAAAGTAGAAAAATATATATATTATGTGAAATTATAGGAAAGAGTTGGCAAGTGTCTTCCATCTTTAGAGATCCCAAACTTATGCAAATCTCAGACCAAGTAGGTGCTGCATCTCACCTGTGTCAGATAGCGGATCTGGCTGGACAGCTCCGATTCCACTTTTTGTACAGAGGCCGCAAATTGAGCTGCCTGACGGTCCAGCAACCGCTCATTGGGTTTCTCCTTTGAGAGCTCAAGAGTCACATTTCCTGGGCAAAAAGACATATGTAAAGAGAAGGGACAAAGTCATGATGGAAAAGGGAAGGGAGACAACAGGAATCAGAAGCCTGCAGGTGTGGATCGCAGGTAATAGGCTACAGAAGGACAGGGGGGGGTCACAGTCAGACTTGGAGGAGGGGGCAATCCATGGATAATAAGCCTGAGGGTGGCAAAGAACAGCTGTCAAAAGCATGGACAGGGAGGACAGGAATAAAGGATAAAAAGCCAGGAGGGGTAGGGACAAGGTTGCAAGTAGCAAGCAGGGGTATGGAAGAAAGCATCTGCCACAGGTAAGATCAGGAAGGGAAGGGCCAGGGCTCCAGATGATAGAAGAGGGGAGAAAAGCAATTGTTACTAGTCTGGCGAGGGGGGAGAGCAAGGGTCTCAAGTAACAGACTTGTTGGGAGGAATAGCAATTACAGCTAAGAGGCCAAGAAGAGGAACAGGGACACAGTTAACAGGCAGGAATGTAGAAGGAAAAGGATCAAAAATGGTAAGTGTGAGGGTGCAGAAGAACAGCTGTCATAATAGGCCTGGGAAGGGAGGGCAGGGATCCCAGGTAAAAGGCCGGTGGAGGGGGGGCAGAAATCACAGCTAAAGACTAGGCGAGAGGGTTATATGTTTGGAGGGAGAAGAGAGATCACAGCTGACATAATGGGAAAGGGGGAGGAGTCACAGCTAAAGGCTAGGTGAGAAAGTTACAGGTTGGGAGGGAGAAGAGAGATAGCTGAGTTACTTACCTGTAACATGAGTTCTCCAGGGACAGCAGGATAAGTCAGTCACAAGTGGTGACATCATCCGACGGCGCCATAGACGGAAGTACTCTCAGTAGCCCAGAAGGCTTTTAGGCCCTCTGGGCATGGCTAGTAGCCCCACCTCTAGGACCGCCCCTAGCTAGCCAGAGTTTCCCCAGCTGAGGCGCTGCCAGGAGCTAGGAGGCGACAGAAGCCGTGAAACGGCCTCCTCCCCCCACCCCCTCCCGGGGAGGTGGGTGGGAATGTGTGGCTGACTTATCCTGCTGTCCCTGGAGAACTCATGTTACAGGTAAGTAACTCAGCTTTCTCCTAGGACAAGCAGGATGAGTCAGCCACAAGTGGTGCCTCTCAAGCTACACGTTCAGCGGAGGGGGGCAGATTCATTTGTATGCAAGAAAAGCCGATTCATTCCATTTGGATGCAAACAAGTCAGATTTAATGGCATAACAGGTACTGTGCAAAAAACTAATCACGTGTGGGAGACAGTGAATATGTGCAGACTAGCAAAGATCGATCAACCATTGTGCCAACATGCACATATTGTGTAAACATCAGAGGTCGTGCAAACATGCAATTATCGTGCAAACATAGCAGCATTGCCCAACAGGTTCAGCCGGTGTGGGGTTACAGCACCGTATGAAAATTCACAGCACACTACAACATAACAAGACCGTATCAAACAGTATCGCATAACATACTACAACATAACAGGATCGTATAAAACAGTATCGCATGACACAGGTCAGAGTCCCTTGGGCAGGTGTCGGGGAGGGCAGCTGTGGCTATGACCGCCCTGCCGAAGGCAGCGTTGTCCTGACCTGCCTGATCCAAGCATTAGTGTCTCTGAAAGGATTGGATGGAGGCCCAGGTGACTGCATTGCAGATCTCTGGTATCGGAATGGAGCGTAGGTTGGCAATCGTGGCGGCCAGCGCCCGCAGGTGATGCGCCTGCTTGCGATAGGCAAAAGGCGATGCACGAGGAGATCCAGATAGAGAGTGTTCGTTTGGACACTGGGCGACCAGGCTTGTTAGGATCATAGGAGACAAAGAGCTGCGACCCTTTTTGGCTAGAGGAGGTCCGGTGTAGGTAGCAGCGTAAGGTCCTGACACAGTCCAGGGTGTGTAGTCTCTCCTGTTCTTGGTTGGTGTGCGACTCTGGTTGGAAGCAGGGCAACTCAATGGTTTGGTTGATGTGGAAGGCGCTCGCCACCTTCGGGACAAATCTAGGATGTGTCCGTAGACAGGCACAGTCGTGATGGAGTATGGTGTAAGGCGGGTAAGCCACCAGGGCATGTAGTTCGCTGATGCGCTTGGCAGAGGTGATGGCTATGAGAAAGAGTGCCTTCTAAGAGACAAATTTGAGCTCTGCTGATTGCAGTGGTTCGAATGGTTCCCGTGAGCTGGTTAAGGACAACATTCAGGTCCTATGCCGGAACGGGCGCTCGAATGGGGGGGCCGTGGAGAGGCCTTTCATGAAGCGAACCACCAGCGGCAGCGTTGTTATGGAGACGTCTCCAAGGCGGTTGTGGAATGCTGCTATGGCGGACAGGTGGACTCTAATGGTTTGCGTTTTCAGCCTGAGCGCCAAGAGATATTGGAGGATTTGAGAAACGGGGCACGAAAAGGGATCCAGATGATGTGACGCGCACCAAATGTTGAAACGCCGCCACTTCAGGCTGTAGGATTTCCTAGTAGATGGATACCGAGCTGCCAGTATGACCTGCTGGACCTCGGTCGAAAGATCCAGGGATGCGAGGGTCATCCTTTCAGCCTCCATGCCGTTAGCGATAGCATCTGCAAGTTGGGGTGGAGGATCATGCCGTTGTCTTGGGAGACTAGGTCCGGCCTCAGAGGCAGGCGTACCGGAGGTTCCAGGGCCAGGCACTGCAGGTAGGGGAACCAGACTTGCCTGGGCCAGTGGGGGACCACCAGGATGGCTTGCGCCCTGTCCCTGATCAGGCGCTGTATAGTCCATAAAATGAGCAGCATGGGGGGAAAGGCGTAAATCAGAGGCCATCGGTCCCAGGTCACGTCGAAGGCGTCCGCAGCTACTCTGTTGCGTGCAGGCCTTTTCGAGCAGAACAGGGGGGATTTGGTATTCTGCTGGGTCGCAAAGAGGTCTATCAGTGGCTGGCCCCATTTTGTGAAGAGGGCCGATGCCACTTCCTCGTGGAGCACCCACTCGTGGGGACTCAGCTGTCTGCTGAGGCAATCCGCTAGTTCGTTCTCTATCCCTGGCAGGTAGCAGGCCTGCATGGTGCACCGATGAGAGTGCGCCAGGTGCCAGGTTCTGAGCGCCTCCCTGCACAGGGGGCATGACCCTCTCCCCCCTTGCTTGTTGATGTAGAACATGGTTACTTGGTTGTCGGTTTGTATCCTGACGGCCTTGCCCGTTATCTGATCTTGGAAGGCCAGAAGTGCGTAGCGGACAGCTCTGAGCTCGAGGACATTGATGTGCAGGCCCCTCTCTGCTGCTGGCCAGGGGCCCTGTGTGTGGAATTCTAGACAGTGGGCTCCCCACCCAAGTGAGGACGCATCTGTGGTGATGGTGATTTGGTGTGCTGGGGACTGAAGATGCCTGCCTTGCGAGAGATTGGCTGGGTGCATCCACCAGCGGATTGCTCTGGCCGCCGACATGTCGATGGGGATGCCTGTAGACAGAGGTTGGGAGTGTTGGCACCAATGGGAACGAAGATGCCACTACAGAAGTCGCATGTGCAGCCTCGCGAATGGAAGGACATGGGTGGCAGCCGCCATGTGACCAAGGAGGCGCAGGAGGGTCCTTGCGGTTGAGTGCGTGGAGCTGAGTATGTGGAGGGCAAGGTCGATGATGACTCTCTTCCTGCCTCGTGGAAGGAAGGCCTTGGCCAAAGTTGTGTCTATCCATGCTCCTATGAATTACAACTTCTGGACCGGAATGAGGTGGGACTTCGAGTGATTGATTAGAAACCCCAAGGACGAGAGGAGGGAGGTAGCTTCCTTAACTGCCGCCCGGAGCTCCTTCGGGGAGGCCGCAGAAATCAACCAATCATCCAGGTAGGGGAAGACACATATGCCGTGCTTGCGAAGGTGCGCCGCTGCCACTGCTACACATTTTTTGAAGACCCGTGGGGCAGGTGAGAGTCCGAAGGGGAGGACTCTGTATTGGTAATGATTCCCCAGAATCTGAAAATGCAAGAACCTCCTGTGCCGCTTGTGGATGGGCACATGAGTGTAAGCGTCCTGAAGATCCAGCGAGGCCAGCCATTCCTTGGGTTGGATGAGGGGCAGGATGGAGGTCAGTGAATGCATTCTGAATTTTTCTTTTACAATGAATTTGTTGAGTTTTCGAAGGTCGAGTATGGGACGGATGCCTCCTGACTTCTTGGGGACGAGGAAGTATCTGGAGTAAAACCCTGTATTGACTTCGTCGGGCGGAACAGGTTCTATAGCCCGGGATGCTAGGAGGGCTACAATTTCCGAAGTCATGGGGAGAAGGTGGTGCGGTGGCACGTTGCTCACAGGCGGTAAACATTGCGTCGGAGCTGAAGAGAATTTTAGGCAATAGCCTCGCTTGATGATGCTGAGAACCCATTGGTCCGTCGTGATGGTCTCCCAAAAATGCAGGAAAACAGATAAACGGTCCCCCATGGGCAGGTGGTGTTTGGACGGCGAGTCAAAAACTAGGATTGTTTTTCGCCGGCGCAGACAGGTTTTTCTTTTGAGTGCGCTCACGCTGACGTGGTTTCTGTCGGTAGGGAGCTTGATAGGGTTGCTGCTTGTACCGTTGTTGTTGTTGCCACTTACGGTACGTGTGGTAACACTTAGAGGATTTTTGGGTATGTGCTTTGCGGAAATGGTGAGTGCGCTCCAAGCCCTCTTCAGCGAAGGTCTGGAGGGTGGTGCAGTGTTCGCGCATGTCGTTGACAGTGTCCTTGACCTTATCCCCAAAAAGAGGGAATCTCCCGTGCAGGGGATGTCGGGGATCCTGTCATGGGTATCTTCGCGCAACCCAGAGGCTCGTAACCAGGCCAGCCTGCGGGCCGAAATGGCTGTTCCTGCAGTTCTGGCAGCTGCCTCGAAGGCATCATAGGCTGCCCGGCCCTGGTGTTTGGTACAGTCCTCAAGCTCCGCCAGAGTTGATGTGATGCGGGCGGAGGCTCAGTGAGCAGGTAGATGGCGGCCTTGAGGTTGGCTAGTATAGGGCATGTTGAAATTGGTGTGCCGCTACCCTGGCATTCAACATGGCACCTTGGTAGACTCTTTTTCCTACATCGTCGAGGAGTCTATTGTCCTTTCCTGGAGGAGCATTGGCCGTATTTCGTGAGGATTTCGATCGTTTAAGGGCAGACTCCACCACAATGGATTGATGGGGAAGTTGCTGTTTTTCGATGCCTGGCAATGGTTATACCACGTTTTTTGTGTCCAATTTGCATGGGCAGGCTTGGTTGGAGGCTGGGGTCAGCCACATCTTGGCGAGGTTGTCTCGGAGAAGCTGATGGACGGGCAGGGAGGTTATGGTCCTGGGAGCATCCATGAATTTGAGGGCGCTCTGCACCTCGGTGCGTTGGTCTGTAGTGTTGGCAGGATCAATGGACAGTGCAGAAGTGACCTTACGTAAGAATTTGGGGTAGGTGAGGTCCTCCTGTGGGTTGGTGAGGGCTGAGGAACCCTCCGTGGCGGGCGTCACGAGAGTCCCCGGGGTGTGATGACTCCTCCGTCTGTGATTGATCATCGCTCCCATCCTCCTCCGGTTGTGTGGTGGGGGATGGTGGTGGAGCTGCTGCAGGCTTGGAGGGCAAGAGCTCCACTAGCTGAGCAGAAGAAAGGGTAGAGGCCCACTGCTGAAGCATATTAGAGAGAAGCTTGAGGGTCTCCGGTGGGTTAGCAGGAGTAGGTGGCACGGTGGGGGGATGCGGAGGCAGGGCAGACAGTTCTGTGCCACCTTGCTGTTCTCCGTCTGTTCCCAGAGTGGAGGAAGGGGAGTTAGGTAAATCCTCGTCCCCGTAGGAGTAGTGGCTGCTGACGTAGGAGGTGCTGCTGTGCCGGTGGGGTCGCTTTGTGTGGGTTGCATTCCTGGAACGGTCTCTGTGGCGGCGGTGAAGCGAGCTGTTGCTGTAGCGGTGCCCCGAGTTGCTCTGGTCCCGTTGCCTCTTGCTTCGGTTGCGGCTCCATCCCTGGTGCCGTTTGGCAGTGTGTGTTGTGCTCCTGCTGCTGCTTCGGTGCTGCTTGGGGCTCCGGTGCCGTCTGGTGCTGTGGGCGAGCTCCTGCTGCCCGAGGTGCTGCGACGGTGTCATTGCTTGTGCCGTTTGCCCCGGCTCCGGCTTCTGCTCCGATGTGCATCCCGACGGCTGCCCTCCGGCATGTAGAGGCTCCGAGATTCTCTGGGCCGGGCTCCAGGGCTGAGTCTGCTGCGCGTGCCAGAGGCCCCTGTCATGTGATATGAAGCCGGAAGTCCAAAGTTAGCGTCGGAAGAGGAGGTCATCCTGGAAGTGATGTCGGCCATGGAGACCGCATGGAGAGGATCGCACATGGAGGGCGAAGGGAGTTTGTCACGGCGGGAGACAGAGGCCTAAGCAGGCGCGTCTCCAGCCGGAGCAGCGGCAGGGGTTGCCGGAAGACTCTGAGCCGCATCTTGGGCCGCATCCAGAGACAGCATCGTGGAGAGCATAGGAGATACCGGGGTTGGAACAGGAGCGAGGAAGTCAGAAAGGGCATGACGGCAAGACTTTAAAGCCCTGGGAGACATGCGGGCGCAGATATCGCAGTCCTCCACCGGATGCTCCTTACCCAGGCATCAAAGGCAGACTCGATGAGCGTCGGAGTTGCTCATCTTCCTGGAGCACTCTGGGCAATTCTTGAAACCCGGTTTTGAAGGCAAATTTTTCATAGTTGATTGTAGTTCTTCTGAAGGTGATCTTCTTGGGGAATTCTTCTGAATACCCAATTGTAGTATTAATTTTAATGGAGAGTGAGAGTGAAACGTCTTGCTGGCAAGGCGGAAGACAAAGACTGGCTACCTAGGGGCGGTCCTTGAGGTGGGGCTTCTAGCCATGCCCAGAGGGCCTAAAAGCCTTCTGGGCTACTGAAAGTACTTCCGTCTATGGCGCCGTCGGATGACGTCACCACTTGTGGCTGACTCATCCTGCTTGTCCTGGCAGAACACAGCTAACATAGTGGGAAAGGGGGAGTGGGGGCCAGGTGTCACAGTTAAAGGCTAGGATAAGAGGTTACAGATTTGAAGGGAGAAGAGACATCACGGCTGACAAACTGAGAAAGAGGGGGGAGTAACAGCTAAAGGCAAGGACAAAGGGTTACAGGTTTGCAGGGTGGGAGGGAGAGATCACTGCTGACATACTGGGAAAGGGAGGGACAGGAGTCACAGCTAAAGGCTAGGAGAGAAGGTTACAAGTTGGGAGGGAGAAGAGAGATCACAGCTGCCATAATGGGGAGGGGGAGGAGTCACAGCTAAAGATTAGGAGAGAAGGTTACAGGTTGAGAGTGAGAAGAGAGATCACAGCTGACATACTGGGGGAGGGGAAGGAGTCACAGCTAAAGGCTAGGAGAGAAGGTTAGAGGTTGAGAGGGAGAAGAGATCACAGCTGACATCCTGGGGGAGGGGGAGCAGTCACAGCTAAAGACTAGGAGATAAGGTTACAGGTTGGGAGGGAGAAGAGAGATCACAGCTGACATAATGGGGGAGGGGGACAGGAGTCACAGCTAAAGACTAGGAGAGAAGGTTAGAGGTTGGGAGGAAGAACATAAGATATGCCAAACTGGGTCAGACCAAGGTCCATCAAGCCCAGTATTCTGTTTCCAACAGTGGCCAATCTAGGTCATACGTACCTAGCAGTTTCCCCAAAAGACACAGGTTCCACAATGCTTGTACTGGGTCAAGCACTGATATCCTGGGTCCCTTCTTAATAATGGTTTATGGACCTTTCCTCCAGGAACTTGTCCAAACCTTTTTTAAAACCAGCTACACTAACAGCCTTTACTACATCCTCCGGTAACAAATTCCAGAGTTTGATGACACGTTGAGTGAAAAAATATTTTCTTTTATTAGTCTTAAATAGTTTACCCTGTAGCTTCATTGCATGTCCCCTAGTCTTTCTATATTCTGATAACGTAAACAATCGATCTAAGTTTACCCGTTCCACTCCGTTCATTAATTTATAGACTTCTATCATATCTCCCCTCAGCCGTCTCTTTTCCAGGTTAAAGAGCCCTAACCTTTTTAGCCTCTCCTCATAGGAGTATCCTTCTATCCCCTTTACCATTTTGGTGGCTCTTCTCTAAACCTTTTCTAAAATCGCTATATCCTTTTTAAGATACGGCGACCAGAATTACACACAACACACGGCTTTCCATCCTGGATACAGAAGACTATATTTATGTAAATATTCAGGCATCTATGTCTCTTTAAAAGGCTTACCTGTGATCTGATAAAATGTATATATTCTACCCCCCTTGCTCATCTACAAATCTAATATTCTACCCCACTGATCAAATGTATAACCTGTACCATATTTTGTTGATGTGTGCTCCTCCCTGAAATCAGATTTGTATACTTAAATTGTACTGTACATCCACCCTTGTTTCACAAGTAGACCGCTGCTGATCGCTGGAAGTAACGGTATACAAATTTATGCCAAATAAATAAATACAAATATTCAAGGTGCGGTCTCACCATGGAACGATATAGAAGCATTATAATATCCTTTGTTTTATTTTCCATTCCTTTCCTTATCATACCTAGCATTCTATTTGCTCTCTTGGCCGCCGCTGCACACTGGGCCGAGGGTTTTAACATGGTATCCACAATGACACCTAAATCTTTTTACTGGGTGGAGGTTCCTAATGTGGAACCTTGCATCGTGTAACCATAGTTTGGGTTGTTCTTCCCTAGGTGCATAACTTTGCAGTTGTCCACATTAAATTTCATCTGCCATTTTGATGCCCAGTCTTCCAATTTATCAAGATCCTCTTGCAATTTTCCACAATCCTCTTGGGTTTTAACAACTTTAAATAGTTTTGTGTCATCTGCAAATTTGATAACCTCACTCGTTATTCCACTTTCCAGGTCATTTATGAATATGTCAAACAGCAGCGGACCCAGCACAGAATCCTGGAGTACACCACTATTCACCTTTTTCCATTGGGAAAATTCCCAGAAGTATATACTCACAATTGCAGATCTCTCTCCAGAAGTAATAGTCCCCTTTTCTAGTCCTTCAAGAGAGTGAGAGATTACAGCTGACATACTGGGGGAGGGGGAGGAGTCACAGCTAAAGACTAGGAAAGAAGGTTACAGGTTGGGAGGGAGAAGAGAGATCACAGCTGACATACTGGGGGAGAGGGAGGAGTCACGGCTAAAGACTAGAAGAGAGGGTTAGAGGATGGGAGGGAGAAGAGAGATCACAGCTGACATACAAGGGGAGGGGAGGGGGAGGAATCACAGCTAAAGACTAAGAGAGAGGGTTACTGGTTGGGAGGGAGAACAGAGATCACAGCTGACATACTGGGGGAGGTGGAGGAGTCACAGCTAAAGACTAAGAGAGAGGGTTACTGGTTGGGAGGGAGAAGAGAGATCACAGCTGACATACTGGGGGAGGGGGAGGAGTCACAGCTAAAGACTAAGAGAGAGGGCTACTGGTTGGGAGGGAGAAGAGATCACAGCTGACATACTGGGGGAGGGGGAGGAGGAGTCACAGCTAAAGACTAAGAGAGAGGGCTACTGGTTGGGAGGGAGAAGAGATCACAGCTGACATACTGGGGGAGGAGTCACAGCTAAAGACTAAGCGAGAGGGCTACTGGTTGGGAGGGAGAAGAGAGATCACAGCTGACGTACTGGGGGAGGAGGAGTCACAGCTAAAGACTAAGAGAGAGTGCTACTGGTTGGGAGGGAGAAGAGAGATCACAGCTGACATACTGGGGGAGGGGGAGAGATCACAGCTGACATACTGGGGGAGGGGGAGGAGTCACAGATAAGAGACTGGGGGCCACAGGCTAAGAAGATCAGAGACTAGGTGCGGTATCGGGGGGCCAGTACCAGCACTCTGCAGTACCGTCGCGATCTCCTTCTCGATGTCTTCCAGGGTGCGCAGCCTCTCGCTCGCTAGACCGTGCGTCGCCATTAGTGACTACATAGAGGCTTGCACCGGAAGTGATACGCAGGGTACTTTTCGGCACCGGAAATGACGCCACTACTGGATTCCCTTCCGGGGTGTCAGCGGACTATGCACCTGTTAGTTTTCTAGCTGAACTCTGGCTATCTTCTCCCACAGCGCAGCCTCGACTATTGTATCAGCCTCTTTTATTTATTTTTGTTTTCACTTTTTCCTATTCACGCCCTGCTAGATTTGTGATTCCTTATGAAGTTTTTCCTTATGTTGATAGTGGCTAATATTTCTAATACTAGATTAACTAATTAGACTGATATAGTGACAGCAGGAGACTTCATACAGTGAACATGTGATGGAGCCAAGCCCCGAGTCTCTCATTACCCCAGTAGTGACAGCAGGAGACTTCATACAGTGAACATGCGATGGAGCCGAGCCCCGAGTCTCTCATTACCCCAGTAGTGACAGCAGGAGACTTCATACAGTGAACATGCGACGGAGCCGAGCCCCGAGTCTCTCATTACCCCAGTAGTGACAGCAGGAGACTTCATACAGTGAACATGCGACGGAGCCGAGCCCCGAGTCTCTCATTACCCCAGTAGTGACAGCAGGAGACTTCATACAGTGAACATGCGACGGAGCCGAGCCCCGAGTCTCTCATTACCCCAGTAGTGACAGCAGGAGACTTCATACAGTGAACATGCGACGGAGCCGAGCCCCGAGTCTCTCATTACCCCAGTAGTGACAGCAGGAGACTTCATACAGTGAACATGCGACGGAGCCGAGCCCCGAGTCTCTCATTACCCCAGTAGTGACAGCAGGAGACTTCATACAGTGAACATGTGAAGGAGCCGAGCCCCGAGTCTCTCATTACCCCAGTAGTGACAGCAGGAGACTTCATACAGTGAACATGCGACGGAGCCGAGCCCCGAGTCTCTCATTACCCCAGTAGTGACAGCAGGAGACTTCATACAGTGAACATGCGACGGAGCCGAGCCCCGAGTCTCTCATTACCCCAGTAGTGACAGCAGGAGACTTCATACAGTGAACATGTGAAGGAGCCGAGCCCCGAGTCTCTCATTACCCCAGTAGTGACAGCAGGAGACTTCATACAGTGAACATGTGACAGAGCCGAGCCCCGAGTCTCTCATTATCCCAGTAGTGACAGCAGGAGACTTCATACAGTGAACATGTGACAGAGCCGAGCCCCGAGTCTCTCATTACCCCAGTAGTGACAGCAGGAGACTTCAAACATTGAACATGTGACAGAGCCGAGCCCCGAGTCTCTCATTACCCCAGTAGAGACAGCAGGAGACTTCATACAGTGAACATGTGATGCAGCTGAGCCCCGAGTCTCTCATTACCCCAGTAGTGACAGCAGGAGACTTCATACAGTGAACATGTGATGGAGCCGAGCCCGGAGTCTCTCATTACCCCAGTAGTGACAGCAGGAGACTTCATACAGTGAACATGTGATGCAGCCGAGCCCCGAGTCTCTCATTACCCCAGTAGTGACAGCAGGAGACTTCATACAGTGAACATGTGAAGGAGCCGAGCCCCGAGTTTCTCATTACCCCAGTAGTGACAGCAGGAGACTTCATACAGTGAACATGTGACGGAGCCGAGCCCCGAGTCTCTCATTACCCCAGTAGTGACAGCAGGAGACTTCATACAGTGAACATGTGACGGAGCCGAGCCCCGAGTCTCTCATTACCCCAGTAGTGACAGCAGCACACTTCATACACTGAATATGTGATGGAGCCGAGCCCTGAGTCTCTCATTACCCCAGGAGTGACTGCAGGAGACGTCATACAGTTAACATGTGACAGAGCCGAGCCCCGAGTCTCTCATTACCCCAGTAGTGATAGCAGAAGACTTTATACAGTGAACATGTGACAGAGCCGAGCCCCGAGTCTCTCATTACCCCAGTAGTGACAGCAGGAGACTTCATACACTGAACATGTGATGCAGCCAAGCCCCGAGTCTCTCTTTACCTCACTAGTGACAGCAGGAAACTTCATACATTGAACATGTGACAGAGTCGAGCCCCGAGTCTCTCATTACCCCAGTAGTGACAGCAGGAGACTTCATACAGTGAACATGTGAGAGAGCCGAGCCCCGAGAATCTCATTACCCCAGTAGTGACAGCAGGAGACTTCATACAGTGAACATGTGAGGGAGCCGAGCCCCGAGTCTCTCATTACCCCAGTAGTGACAGCAGGAGACCTCTTACATTGTACATGTGATGCAGCCGAGCCCCGAGTCTCTCATTGCTCCAGTAGTGATAGCAGGAGATTTCATACATTGAACATGTGAACGAGCTGAGCCCCGACTCTCTCATTAACCCAGAAATGACAGCAGGAGACTTCATACAGTGAACATGTGATGCAGCTGAGCCCCGAGTCTCTCATTACCCCAGTAGTGACAGCAGGAGACTTCATACAGTGAACATGTGATGCAGCCGAGCCCCGAGTCTCTCATTACCCCAGTAGTGACAGCAGGAGACCTCTTACATTGTACATGTGATGCAGCCGAGCCCCGAGTCTCTCATTGCTCCAGTAGTGATAGCAGGAGATTTCATACATTGAACATGTGAACGAGCTGAGCCCCGACCCTCTCATTAACCCAGAAATGACAGCAGGAGACTTCATACATCTAGGACTGTGATACCCTAGATAAACAGCAATACGGGTTCAGAAGAAATCATGGAGTTGAGACGCTTTTGATAGCACTAATGAACAACCTCATCCAAGGCCTAGAGAACAGAGAGAAAATGTTTATACTCATTTTCATTGACATCTCTGCCGCCTTCGACACAGTACACCATAAGATCCTCCTCAACAAACTAGAAGATATAGGAATTGTGGGAACTCCCCTCAAATGGTTCTCCTCCTACATAACGAACAGAAGGCCGCAAGTACAATTTAATGGCGAAAAAGCTGAACCTTTCGCTCAAACGCAGGGCATACCCCAGGGTTCTGCCCTCTCGGCACTTCTGTTCAACATATACATGCGACCCCTCTGCGACATCTTCAAAAGACATAATATTAAATACCACATCTATGCGGATGATATTATGCTTTATACGCAACTAGATACGGCCGACCCTCAATATACACTACTCGAAAAATGCCTGGATGAGATGTTAGGCTGGCTACAGAAAAACAACATGACAATAAACCATAAGAAAACAGAAGTCATGTACATATCCAGCAAACCAGACTTCACCCCCCCCCCCCCCCTACAATCACACTGTGCAATAACACGTACAGCACGAAAAATGAAATAAAATATCTGGGAGTCACACTCGACTGCAACCTGAAAATGGAGACACACCTACGCAAAACGAATAAAGCCATCTTCCATAAACTAAGAGTGTTACAACCACTAAGGAAAATAATAGAACCCGGTGATTTTCGGTCGGTAGCACAAGCTCTCATTATACCGCACTTGGATTACTGTAATGCCATCTTACAAGGGCTGCCTAAAAAATCTCTAAATATCCTGCAGATGGCCCAGAACGTAACAGCCAGGATCATAATGGGAACAAGCATTGCTGAACACATTACCCCCATTTTAATAGAGCTACACTGGCTACCAATTGCAGCCAGGATTCAATACAAGATATTAATGACCACCTTCAAGCTAATAAACAACTTATCCCCATCATTCCTATCCTCACTTATCAGCATGCAACCCACAAATAGGGACAGAAGAACCATCAACTCAGGAACCCTGCAAGTCCCCATCAACATCAGGACAGTGAAAACAATTACGAGTCATAGAGCCTTCTCTTTCTCTGCACCAACTATCTGGAATCAACTCCCCTGTGAGCTGCGCCTAACCAAGGACATCACCAAATTCAGAAAAGAGCTAAAAACACACTTATTCCGATGTCATTACAATCAAATATAACCTTCTACTGCTAGTGATTTGTAAAAACTGATATATGTTTAAATATGTTTTAAATATGTAAATATGTATATATAAATGTAAAAACGTATGATTCGTCCCCGAAGACGCCAATCATGTGTGCTGTGACCTCAGATCTATGTATATACCCCCCCCCCCAAGTCTTGATTGACTACCCCACAAAGATTAATCAAACCGCTGCTGATCGCTGGAAGTAGCGGTATATAAATGTGTAGTAAATAAATAAATAAATAAAATACAGTGAACATGTGATGCAGCCGAGCCCCGAGTCTCTCATTACCCCAGTAGTGACAGCAGGAGACTTCATACAGTGAACATGTGACGGAGCCGAGCCCGGAGTCTCTCATTACCCCAGTAGTGACAGCAGGAGACTTCATACATTGAACATGTGATGCAGCCGAGCCCCGCGTCTCTCATTACCCCAGTAGTGACAGCAGGACACTTCATACAGTGAACATGTGATGCAACTGAGCCCCGAGACTCTCATTACCCCAGTAGTGACAGCAGGACACTTCATACATTGAACATGTGAGAGAGACAAGCCCCGAGTCTCTCATTAGCCCAGTAGTGACAGCAGGAGACTTCATACATTGAACATCTGACAGAGCCGAGCCCCGAGTCTCTCATTACCCCAGTAGTGACAGCAGGAGACTTCATACAGTCAACGTGTGATGCAGCCGAGCCCGGAGTCTCTCATTACCCCAGTAGTGACAGCAGGAGACTTCATACAGTGAACATGTGATGCAGCCGAGCCCGTAGTCCCTCATTACCCCAGTAGTGACAGCAGGACACTTCATACACTGAACATGTGATGGAGCCGAACCCCGAGTCTCTCATTACCCCAGTAGTGACAGCAGGAGACTTCATACATTGAACATGTGACAGAGCCGACCCCGAGTCTCTCATTACCCCAGTAGTCACAGCAGGAGACTTCATACACTGAACATGTGACAGAGTCGAGCCCCTAGTCTCTCATGAACCCAGTAGTGACAGTAGGAGACTTCATACAGTGAACATGTGATGCAGCCGAGCCCCGAGTCTCTCATTACCTCAGTAGTGACAGCAGGAGACTTCATACATTGAACATGTGACAGAGCCGAGCCCCGAGTCTCTCATTACCCCAGTAGTGACAGCAGGAGACTTCATACATTGAACATTTGACTGAGCCGAGCCCCGAGTCTCTCATTACACCAGTAGTGACAGCAGGAAACTTCATACATTGAACATGTGAGAGAGCCGAGCCCCGAGTCTCTCATTACCCCAGTAGTGACAGCAGGAGACTTCATACAGTGAACATATGATGCAGCCGTGCCCCGAGTCTCTCATTACTCCAGTAGTGACAGCAGAAGACTTCATACATTGAACATGTGATGCAGCCGAGCCCCGAGTCTCTCATTACCCCAGTAGTGACAGCAGGAGACTTTATACAGTGAACATGTGATGCAGCCGAGCTCGGAGTGTCTCATTACCCCAGTAGTGACAGCAGGAGACTTCATACATTGAACATGTGAGAGAGCCGAGCCCCGAGTCTCTCATTACCCCAGTAGTGACAGCAGGAGACTTCATACATTGAACATGTGATACAGTTGAGCCCCGAGTCTCTCATTACCCCAGTAGTGACAGAAGGAGAGTTCATATATTGAACATGTGACAGGGCCGAGCCCCGAGTCTCTCATTACCCCAGTAGTGAGAGCAGGAGACTTCATACATTGAACATGTGACAGAACCGAGCCCCGAGTCTCATTACCCCAGTAGTGACAGCAGGAGACTTCATACAGTGAACATGTGATGCAGCCGATCCCCGAGTCTCTCATTACCCCAGTAGTGACAGCAGGAGACTTCATACAGTGAACATGTGATGGAGCCGATCCCTGAGTCTCTCTTTACCCCAGTAGTGACAGCAGGAGACTTCATACATTGAACATGTGACGGAGCTGAGCCCCCGAGTCTCTCATTACCCCAGTAGTGACAGCAGGAGACTTCATACAGTGAACATGTAATGCTGCCGAGCCCCGAGTCTCTCATTACCCCAGTAGTGACAGCAGGAGACCTCTTACATTGTACATGTGATGCAGCCGAGCCCCGAGTCTCTCATTACCCCAGTAGTGACAGCAGGAGACCTCTTACATTGTACAGGTGATGCAGCCGAGCCCCGAGTCTCTCATTACCACAGTAGTGACAGCAGGAGACTTCATACAGTGAACATGTGACGGAGCCGAGCCCGGAGTCTCTCATTACCCCAGTAGTGACAGCAGGAGACTTCATACATTGAACATGTGATGCAGCCGAGCCTCGAGTCTCTCATTACCCCAGTAGTGACAGCAGGACACTTCATACAGTGAACATGTGATGCAACTGAGCCCCGAGTCTCTCATTACCCCAGTAGTGACAGCAGGACACTTCATACATTGAACATGTGAGAGAGCCAAGCCCCGAGTCTCTCATTAGCCCAGTAGTGACAGCAGGAGACTTCATACATTGAACATCTGACAGAGCCGACCCCCGAGTCTCTCATTAACACAGTAGTGACAGCAGGAGACTTCATACAGTGAACATGTGATGCAGCCGAGCCCGTAGTCCCTCATTACCCCAGTAGTGACAGCAGGACACTTCATACACTGAACATGTGATGGAGCCGAGCCCCGAGTCTCTCATTACCCCAGTAGTGACAGCAGGAGACTTCATACATTGAACATGTGATGGATCCGAGCCCCGAGTCTCTCATTACTCCAGTACTGACAGCAGGAGACTTCATACATTGAACATGTGACAGAGCCGACCCCGAGTCTCTCATTACCCCAGTAGTCACAGCAGGAGACCTCATACACTGAACATGTGACAGAGTCGAGCCCCTAGTCTCTCATTAACCCAGTAGTGACAGTAGGAGACTTCATACAGTGAACATGTGATGCAGCCGAGCCCCGAGTCTCTCATTACCTCAGTAGTGACAGCAGGAGACTTCATACATTGAACATGTGACAGAGCCGAGCCCCGAGTCTCTCATTACCCCAGTAGTGACAGCAGGACACTTCATACACTGAACATGTGATGGAGCCGAGCCCCGAGTCTCTCATTACCCCAGTAGTGACAGCAGGAGACTTCATACATTGAACATGTGATGGATCCGAGCCCCGAGTCTCTCATTACTCCAGTACTGACAGCAGGAGACTTCATACATTGAACATGTGACAGAGCCGACCCCAAGTCTCTCATTACCCCAGTAGTCACAGCAGGAGACCTCATACACTGAACATGTGACAGAGTCGAGCCCCTAGTCTTTCATTAACCCAGTAGTGACAGTAGGAGACTTCATACAGTGAACATGTGATGCAGCCGAGCCCTGAGTCTCTCATTACCTCAGTAGTGACAGCAGGAGACTTCATACAGTGAACATGTGATGCAGCCGAGCCCCGAGTCTCTCATTACCCCAGTAGTGACAGCAGGAGACTTCATACATTGAACATGTGATGCAGCCGAGCCCCGAGTCTCTCATTACCCCAGTAGTGACAGCAGGAGACTTCATACATTGAACATGTGATGCAGCCGAGCCCCGAGTCTCTCATTACCCCAGTAGTGACAGCAGGAGACTTCATACATTGAACATGTGATGCAGCCGAGCCCGGAGTCTCTCATTACCCCAGTAGTGACAGCAGGAGACTTCATACATTGAACATGTGACAGAGCCGACCCCGAGTCTCTCATTACCCCAGTAGTCACAGCAGGAGACTTCATACAGTGAACATGTGATGCAGCCGAGCCCCGAGTCTCTCATTACCCCAGTAGTGACAGCAGGAGACTTCATACAGTGAACATGTGATGCAGCCGAGCCCCGAGTCTCTCATTACCCCAGTAGTGACAGCAGGACACTTCATACATTGAACATGTGAAGCAGCCGAGCCCCGAGTCTCTCATTACACCAGTAGTGACAGCAGGAGACTTCATACATTGAACATGTGACTGAGCCGAGCCCCGAGTCTCTCATTACCCCAGTAGTGACAGCAGGAGACTTCATACAGTGAACATGTGATGCAGCCGAGCCCGTAGTCTCTCATTACCCCAGTAGTGACAGCAGGAGACTTCATACAGTGAACATGTGATGGAGCCGAGCCCCGAGTCTCTCATTACCCCAGTAGTGACAGCAGGAGACTTCATACATTGAACATGTGATGCAGCCGAGCCCCGAGTCTCTCATTACCCCAGTAGTGACAGCAGGAGACTTCATACAGTGAACATGTGATGCAGCCGAGCCCCGAGTCTCTCATTACCCCAGTAGTGACAGCAGGAGACTTCATACATTGAACATGTGACGGAGCCGAGCCCCGAGTCTCTCATTACCCCAGTAGTGACAGCAGGAGACTTCATACAGTGAACATGTGATGCAGCCGAGCCCCGAGTCTCTCATTACCCCAGTAGTGACAGCAGGAGACTTCATACATTGAACATGTGATGCAGCCGAGCCCCGAGTCTCTCATTACCCCAGTAGTGACAGCAGGAGACTTCATACAGTGAACATGTGATGCAGCCGAGCCCCGAGTCTCTCATTACCCCAGTAGTGACAGCAGGAGACTTCATACATTGAACATGTGACAGAGCCGAGCCCCGAGTCTCTCATTACCCCAGTAGTGACAGCAGGAGACTTCATACATTGAACATGTGATGCAGCCGAGCCCCGAGTCTCTCATTACCCAGTAGTGACAGCAGGAGACTTCATACAGTGAACATGTGATGCAGGCCGAGCCCCGAGTCTCTCATTACCCCAGTAGTGACAGCAGGAGACTTCATACATTGAACATGTGACAGAGCCGAGCCCCGAGTCTCTCATTACCCCAGTAGTGACAGCAGGAGACTTCATACATTGAACATGTGACAGAGCCGAGCCCCGAGTCTCTCATTACACCAGTAGTGACAGCAGGAGACTTCATACAGTGAACATGTGATGCAGCCGAGCCCCGAGTCTCTCATTACCCCAGTAGTGACAGCAGGAGACTTCATACATTGAACATGTGATGGAGCCGAGCCCCGAGTCTCTCATTACCCCAGTAGTGACAGCAGGAGACTTCATACATTGAACATGTGATGGAGCCGAGCCCTGAGTCTCTCATTAACCCAGTAGTGACAGCAGGAGACTTCATACATTGAACATGTGATGCAGCCGAGCCCCGAGTCTCTCATTACCCCAGTAGTGACAGCAGGAGACTTCATACATTGAACATGTGATGCAGCCGAGCCCCGAGTCTCTCATTACCCCAGTAGTGACAGCAGGAGACTTCATACAGTGAACATGTGATGCAGCCGAGCCCCGAGTCTCTCATTACCCCAGTAGTGACAGCAGGAGACTTCATACAGTGAACATGTGATGCAGCCGAGCCCCGAGTCTCTCATTACCCCAGTAGTGACAGCAGGAGACTTCATACATTGAACATGTGATGCAGCCGAGCCCCGAGTCTCTCATTACCCCAGTAGTGACAGCAGGAGACTTCATACATTGAACATGTGATGCAGCCTAGCCCCGAGTCTCTCATTAGCCCAGTAGTGACAGCAGGAGACTTCATACATTGAACATGTGACAGAGCCGACCCGAGTCTCTCATTACTCCAGTTCTGACAGCAGGAGACTTCATACATTGAACATGTGACAGAGCCGACCCGAGTCTCTCATTACCCCAGTAGTGACAGCAGGAGACTTCATACAGTGAACATGTGATGCAGCCGAGCCCCGAGTCTCTCATTACCCCAGTAGTGACAGCAGGAGACTTCATACATTGAACATGTGATGCAGCCGAGCCCCGAGTCTCTCATTACCACAGTAGTGACAGCAGGAGACTTCATACATTGAACATGTGATGGAGCCGAGCCCCGAGTCTCTCATTACCCCAGTAGTGACAGCAGGAGACTTCATACAGTGAACATGTGATGCAGCCGAGCCCCGAGTCTCTCATTACCCCAGTAGTGACAGCAGGAGACTTCATACAGTGAACATGTGATGCAGCCGAGCCCCGAGTCTCTCATTACCTCAGTAGTGACAGCAGGAGACTTCATACATTGAACATGTGACAGAGCCGAGCCCCGAGTCTCTCATTAACCCAGTAGTGACAGCAGGAGACTTCATACAGTGAACATGTGATGGAGCCGAGCCCTGAGTCTCTCTTTACCCCAGTAGTGACAGCAGGAGACTTCATACATTGAACATGTGATGGAGCCGAGCCCCGAGTCTCTCATTACCCCAGTAGTGACAGCAGGAGACTTCATACATTGAACATGTGATGCAGCCGAGCCCCGAGTCTCTCATTACCCCAGTAGTGACAGCAGGAGACTTCATACAGTGAACATGTGATGCAGCCGAGCCCCGAGTCTCTCATTACCCCAGTAGTGACAGCAGGAGACTTCATACATTGAACATGTGATGCAGCCGAGCCCCGAGTCTCTCATTACCCCAGTAGTGACAGCAGGAGACTTCATACATTGAACATGTGACAGAGCCGAGCCCCGAGTCTCTCATTACCCCAGTAGTGACAGCAGGAGACTTCATACAGTGAACATGTGATGCAGCCGAGCCCCGAGTCTCTCATTACCCCAGTAGTGACAGCAGGAGACTTCATACAGTGAACATGTGATGCAGCCGAGCCCCGAGTCTCTCATTACCCCAGTAGTGACAGCAGGAGACTTCATACAGTGAACATGTGATGCAGCCAAGCCCGTAGTCCCTCATTACCCCAGTAGTGACAGCAGGAGACTTCATACATTGAACATGTGACAGAGCCGACCCCGAGTCTCTCATTACCCCAGTAGTCACAGCAGGAGACTTCATACACTGAACATGTGACAGAGCCGAGCCCCGAGTCTCTCATTACCCCAGTAGTGACAGCAGGAGACTTCATACAGTGAACATGTGATGCAGCCGAGCCCCGAGTCTCTCATTACCCCAGTAGTGACAGCAGGAGACTTCATACATTGAACATGTGATGCAGCCGAGCCCCGAGTCTCTCATTACCCCAGTAGTGACAGCAGGAGACTTCATACATTGAACATGTGACAGAGCCGAGCCCCGAGTCTCTCATTACCCCAGTAGTGACAGCAGGAGACTTCATACATTGAACATGTGATGCAGCCGAGCCCCGAGTCTCTCATTACCCCAGTAGTGACAGCAGGAGACTTCATACAGTGAACATGTGATGCAGCCGAGCCCCGAGTCTCTCATTACCCCAGTAGTGACAGCAGGAGACTTCATACATTGAACATGTGATGCAGCCGAGCCCCGAGTCTCTCATTACCCCAGTAGTGACAGCAGGAGACTTCATACAGTGAACATGTGATGCAGCCGAGCCCTGAGTCTCTCATTACCCCAGTAGTGACAGCAGGAGACTTCATACATTGAACATGTGAGAGAGCCGAGCCCCGAGTCTCTCATTACCCCAGTAGTGACAGCAGGAGACTTCATACATTGAACATGTGATGCAGCCGAGCCCCGAGTCTCTCATTACCCCAGTAGTGACAGCAGGAGACTTCATACAGTGAACATGTGACGGAGCCGAGCCCGGAGTCTCTCATTACCCCAGTAGTGACAGCAGGAGACCTCTTACATTGTACAGGTGATGCAGCCGAGCCCCGAGTCTCTCATTACCACAGTAGTGACAGCAGGACACTTCATACAGTGAACATGTGATGCAACTGAGCCCCGAGACTCTCATTACCCCAGTAGTGACAGCAGGAGACTTCATACAGTGAACATGTGATGGAGCCGAGCCCCGAGTCTCTCATTACCCCAGTAGTGACAGCAGGAGACTTCATAC
Organism: Ichthyophis bannanicus; assembly: GCA_033557465.1. Lineage (NCBI taxonomy): Eukaryota > Metazoa > Chordata > Amphibia > Gymnophiona > Ichthyophiidae > Ichthyophis > Ichthyophis bannanicus. The sequence continues at coordinate 151,439,297 of CM066048.1, read as the reverse complement.
ATTGAACATGTGACGGAGCTGAGCCCCGAGTCTCTCATTACCCCAGTAGTGACAGCAGGAGACTTCATACAGTGAACATGTAATGCTGCCGAGCCCCGAGTCTCTCATTACCCCAGTAGTGACAGCAGGAGACTTCATACATTGAACATGTGATGCAGCCGAGCCCCGAGTCTCTCATTACCCCAGTAGTGACAGCAGGAGACTTCATACATTGAACATGTGATGCAGCCGAGCCCCGAGTCTCTCATTACCCCAGTAGTGACAGCAGGAGACTTCATACATTGAACATGTGACGGAGCTGAGCCCGGAGTCTCTCATTACCCCAGTAGTGACAGCAGGAGACTTCATACATTGAACATGTGATGCAGCCGAGCCCGTAGTCCCTCATTACCCCAGTAGTGACAGCAGGAGACTTCATACAGTGAACATGTGATGCAGCCGAGCCCCGAGTCTCTCATTACCCCAGTAGTGACAGCAGGAGACTTCATACATTGAACATGTGATGCAGCCGAGCCCCGAGTCTCTCATTACCCCAGTAGTGACAGCAGGAGACTTCATACATTGAACATGTGACAGAGCCGAGCCCCGAGTCTCTCATTACCCCAGTAGTGACAGCAGGAGACTTCATACAGTGAACATGTGATGCAGCCGAGCCCGTAGTCTCTCATTACCCCAGTAGTGACAGTAGGAGACTTCATACAGTGAACATGTGATGCAGCCGAGCCCCGAGTCTCTCATTACCCCAGTAGTGACAGCAGGAGACTTCATACATTGAACATGTGATGCAGCCAAGCCCCGAGTCTCTCTTTACCTCAGTAGTGACAGCAGGAAACTTCATACATTGAACATGTGACAGAGCCGAGCCCCGAGTCTCTCATTACCCCAGTAGTGACAGCAGTAGACTTCATACATTGAACATGTGATGCAGCCGAGCCCCGAGTCTCTCATTACCCCAGTAGTGACAGCAGGAGACTTCATACAGTGAACATGTGATGCAGCCGAGCCCCGAGTCTCTCATTACCCCAGTAGTGACAGCAGGAGACTTCATACATTGAACATGTGACAGAGCCGAGCCCCGAGTCTCTCATTACCCCAGTAGTGACAGCAGGAGACTTCATACAGTGAACATGTGATGGAGCCGAGCCCTGAGTCTCTCATTACCCCAGTAGTGACAGCAGGAGACTTCATACATTGAACATGTGATGCAGCCGAGCCCCGAGTCTCTCATTACCCCAGTAGTGACAGCAGGAGACTTCATACAGTGAACATGTGATGCAGCCAAGCCCCGAGTCTCTCATTACCCCAGTAGTGACAGCAGGAGACTTCATACATTGAACATGTGACAGAGCCGAGCCCCGAGTCTCTCATTACCCCAGTAGTGACAGCAGGAGACTTCATACAGTGAACATGTGATGGAGCCGAGCCCTGAGTCTCTCTTTACCCCAGTAGTGACAGCAGGAGACTTCATACAGTGAACATGTGATGCAGCCAAGCCCGTAGTCCCTCATTACCCCAGTAGTGACAGCAGGAGACTTCATACATTGAACATGTGATGCAGCCGAGCCCCGAGTATCTAATTAGCCCAGTAGAGACAGCAGGAGACTTCATACATTGAACATGTGACAGCCTAGCCCCGAGTCTCTCATTACCCCAGTAGTGACAGCAGGAGACTTCATACAGTGAACATGTGATGCAGCCGAGCCCCGAGTCTCTCATTACCCCAGTAGTGACAGCAGGAGACTTCATACAGTGAACATGTGATGCAGCCGAGCCCCGAGTCTCTCATTACCCCAGTAGTGACAGCAGGAGACTTCATACATTGAACATGTGATGGAGCCGAGCCCCGTGTCTCTCATTAAAACAGAAGTGACAGAGGCAGAAATCATACAGTGAACATGTGATGCAGCCGAGCCCCGAGTCTCTCATTACCCCAGTAGTGACAGCAGGAGACTTCATACATTGAACATGTGATGCAGCCGAGCCCCGAGTCTCTCATTACCCCAGTAGTGACAGCAGGAGACTTCATACATTGAACATGTGACAGAACCGAGCCCCGAGTCTCTCATTACCCCAGTAGTGACAGCAGGAGACTTCATACATTGAACATGTGATGCAGCCGAGCCCCGAGTCTCTCATTACCCCAGTAGTGACAGCAGGAGACTTCATACAGTGAACATGTGATGCAGCCGAGCCCCGAGTCTCTCATTACCCCAGTAGTGACAGCAGGAGACTTCATACATTGAACATGTGATGCAGCCGAGCCCCGAGTCTCTCATTACCCCAGTAGTGACAGCAGGAGACTTCATACATTGAACATGTGATGCAGCCGAGCCCCGAGTCTCTCATTACCCCAGTAGTGACAGCAGGAGACTTCATACAGTGAACATGTGATGCAGCCGAGCCCCGAGTCTCTCATTACCCCAGTAGTGACAGAAGGAGAGTTCATATATTGAACATGTGACAGGGCCGAGCCCCGAGTCTCTCATTACCCCAGTAGTGACAGCAGGAGAATTCATACATTGAACATGTGACTGATCCGAGCCCCGAGTCTCTCATTACCCCAGTAGTGACAGCAGGAGACTTCATACAGTGAACATGTGATGCAGCCGAGCCCCGAGTCTCTCATTACCCCAGTAGTGACAGCAGGAGACTTCATACAGTGAACATGTGATGCAGCCGAGCCCCGAGTCTCTCATTACCCCAGTAGTGACAGCAGGAGACTTCATACAGTGAACATGTGATGCAGCCGAGCCCCGAGTCTCTCATTACCCCAGTAGTGACAGCAGGAGACTTCATACAGTGAACATGTGATGCAGCCGAGCCCCGAGTCTCTCATTACCCCAGTAGTGACAGCAGGAGACTTCATACATTGAACATGTGATGCAGCCGAGCCCCGAGTCTCTCATTACCCCAGTAGTGACAGCAGGAGACTTCATACATTGAACATGTGACAGAGCCGAGCCCCGAGTCTCTCATTACCCCAGTAGTGACAGCAGGAGACTTCATACATTGAACATGTGATGCAGCCGAGCCCCGAGTCTCTCATTACCCCAGTAGTGACAGCAGGAGACTTCATACAGTGAACATGTGATGCAGCCGAGCCCCGAGTCTCTCATTACCCCAGTAGTGACAGCAGGAGACTTCATACAGTGAACATGTGACGGAGCCGAGCCCGGAGTCTCTCATTACCCCAGTAGTGACAGCAGGAGACTTCATACATTGAACATGTGAGAGAGCCGAGCCCCGAGTCTCTCATTACCCCAGTAGTGACAGCAGGAGACTTCATACAGTGAACATGTGATGCAGCCGAGCCCCGAGTCTCTCATTACCCCAGTAGTGACAGCAGGAGACTTCATACATTGAACATGTGATGCAGCCGAGCCCCGAGTCTCTCATTACCCCAGTAGTGACAGCAGGAGACTTCATACATTGAACATGTGATGCAGCCGAGCCCCGAGTCTCTCATTACCCCAGTAGTGACAGCAGGAGACTTCATACATTGAACATGTGACAGAGCCGAGCCCCGAGTCTCTCATTACCCCAGTAGTGACAGCAGTAGACTTCATACATTGAACATGTGATGCAGCCGAGCCCCGAGTCTCTCATTACCCCAGTAGTGACAGCAGGAGACTTCATACAGTGAACATGTGATGCAGCCGAGCCCCGAGTCTCTCATTACCCCAGTAGTGACAGCAGGAGACTTCATACAGTGAACATGTGATGCAGCCGAGCCCCGAGTCTCTCATTACCCCAGTAGTGACAGCAGGAGACTTCATACATTGAACATGTGATGCAGCCGAGCCCCGAGTCTCTCATTACCCCAGTAGTGACAGCAGGAGACTTCATACATTGAACATGTGATGCAGCCGAGCCCCGAGTCTCTCATTACCCCAGTAGTGACAGCAGGAGACTTCATACATTGAACATGTGATGCAGCCGAGCCCCGAGTCTCTCATTACCCCAGTAGTGACAGCAGGAGACTTCATACATTGAACATGTGAGAGAGCCGAGCCCCGAGTCTCTCATTAACCCAGTAGTGACAGCAGGAGACTTCATACAGTGAACATGTGATGCAGCCGAGCCCCGAGTCTCTCATTACCCCAGTAGTGACAGCAGGAGACTTCATACAGTGAACATGTGATGCAGCCGAGCCCGTAGTCCCTCATTACCCCAGTAGTGACAGCAGGACACTTCATACATTGAACATGTGATGGAGCCGAGCCCCGAGTCTCTCATTACCCCAGTAGTGACAGCAGGAGACTTCATACATTGAACATGTAATGCTGCCGAGCCCCGAGTCTCTCATTACCCCAGTAGTGACAGCAGGAGACTTCATACATTGAACATGTGATGCAGCCGAGCCCCGAGTCTCTCATTACCCCAGTAGTGACAGCAGGAGACTTCATACATTGAACATGTGATGCAGCCGAGCCCCGAGTCTCTCATTACCCCAGTAGTGACAGCAGGAGACTTCATACAGTGAACATGTGATGCAGCCGAGCCCCGAGTCTCTCATTACCCCAGTAGTGACAGCAGGAGACTTCATACAGTGAACATGTGATGCAGCCGAGCCCCGAGTCTCTCATTACCCCAGTAGTGACAGCAGGAGACTTCATACATTGAACATGTGATGCAGCCGAGCCCCGAGTCTCTCATTACCCCAGTAGTGACAGCAGGAGACTTCATACAGTGAACATGTGATGCAGCCGAGCCCCGAGTCTCTCATTACCCCAGTAGTGACAGCAGGAGACTTCATACATTGAACATGTGAGAGAGCCGAGCCCCGAGTCTCTCATTACCCCAGTAGTGACAGCAGGAGACTTCATACATTGAACATGTGATACAGTTGAGCCCCGAGTCTCTCATTACCCCAGTAGTGACAGCAGGAGACTTCATACAGTGAACATGTGAAGCAGCCGAGCCCCGAGTCTCTCATTACCCCAGTAGTGAGAGCAGGAGACTTCATACATTGAACATGTGACAGAACCGAGCCCCGAGTCTCTCATTACCCCAGTAGTGACAGCAGGAGACTTCATACAGTGAACATGTGATGCAGCCGATCCCCGAGTCTCTCATTACCCCAGTAGTGACAGCAGGAGACTTCATACAGTGAACATGTGATGGAGCCGAGCCCTGAGTCTCTCTTTACCCCAGTAGTGACAGCAGGAGACTTCATACATTGAACATGTGACGGAGCTGAGCCCCGAGTCTCTCATTACCCCAGTAGTGACAGCAGGAGACTTCATACAGTGAACATGTAATGCTGCCGAGCCCCGAGTCTCTCATTACCCCAGTAGTGACAGCAGGAGACGTCTTACATTGTATATGTGATGCAGCCGAGCCCCGAGTCTCTCATTACCCCAGTAGTGACAGTAGGAGACCTCTTACATTGTACAGGTGATGCAGCCGAGCCGCGAGTCTCTCATTACCACAGTAGTGACAGCAGGAGACTTCATACAGTGAACATGTGACGGAGCCGAGACCGGAGTATCTCATTACCCCAGTAGTGACAGCAGGAGACTTCATACATTGAACATGTGATGCAGCCGAGCCTCGAGTCTCTCATTACCCCAGTAGTGACAGCAGGACACTTCATACAGTGAACATGTGATGCAACTGAGCCCCGAGTCTCTCATTACCCCAGTAGTGACAGCAGGACACTTCATACATTGAACATGTGATGGAGCCGAGCCCCGAGTCTCTCATTACCCCAGTAGTGACAGCAGGAGACTTCATACATTGAACATGTGACAGAGCCGAGCCCCGAGTCTCTCATTAACCCAGTAGTGACAGCAGGAGACTTCATACAGTGAACATGTGATGGAGCCGAGCCCATAGTCCCTCATTACCCCAGTAGTGACAGCAGGAGACTTCATACAGTGAACATGTGATGGAGCCGAGCCCCGAGTCTCTCATTACCCCAGTAGTGACAGCAGGAGACTTCATACATTGAACATGTGATGGATCCGAGCCCCGAGTCTCTCATTACCCCAGTAGTGACAGCAGGAGACTTCATACATTGAACATGTGACAGAGCCGAGCCCCGAGTCTCTCATTACCCCAGTAGTCACAGCAGGAGACCTCATACACTGAACATGTGACAGAGTCGAGCCCCTAGTCTCTCATTAACCCAGTAGTGACAGTAGGAGACTTCATACAGTGAACATGTGATGCAGCCGAGCCCCGAGTCTCTCATTACCTCAGTAGTGACAGCAGGAGACTTCATACATTGAACATGTGATGCAGCCGAGCCCCGAGTCTCTCATTAACCCAGTAGTGACAGCAGGAGACTTCATACAGTGAACATGTGATGGAGCCGAGCCCTGAGTCTCTCTTTACCCCAGTAGTGACAGCAGGAGACTTCATACATTGAACATGTGATGGAGCTGAGCCCCCGAGTCTCTCATTACCCCAGTAGTGACAGCAGGAGACTTCATACAGTGAACATGTGATGCAGCCAAGCCCCGAGTCTCTCATTACCCCAGTAGTGACAGCAGGAGACCTCTTACATTGTACATGTGATGCAGCCGAGAACCGAGTCTCTCATTGCTCCAGTAGTGATAGCAGGAGATTTCATACATTGAACATGTGAACGAGCTGAGCCCCGACTCTCTCATTAACCCAGAAATGACAGCAGGAGACTTCATACAGTGAACATGTGATGCAGCCGAGCCCCGAGTCTCTCATTACCCCAGTAGTGACAGCAGGAGACTTCATACAGTGAACATGTGACGGAGCCGAGCCCCGAGTCTCTCATTACCCCAGTAGTGACAGCAGGAGACTTCATACATTGAACATGTGATGCAGCCGAGCCCCGAGTCTCTCATTACCCCAGTAGTGACAGCAGGAGACTTCATACAGTGAACATGTGATGCAACTGAGCCCCGAGTCTCTCATTACCCCAGTAGTGACAGCAGGACACTTCATACATTGAACATGTGAGAGAGACAAGCCCCGAGTCTCTCATTAGCCCAGTAGTGACAGCAGGAGACTTCATACAGTCAACGTGTGATGTAGCCGAGCCCCGAGTCTCTCATTACCCCAGTAGTGACAGCAGGAGACTTCATACAGTGAACATGTGACGGAGCCGAGCCCCGAGTCTCTCATTACCCCAGTAGTGACAGCAGGAGACTTCATACAGTGAACATGTGATGCAGCCGAGCCCCGAGTCTCTCATTACCCCAGTAGTGACAGCAGGAGACTTCATACACTGAACATGTGATGGAGCCGAGCCCCGAGTCTCTCATTACCCCAGTAGTGACAGCAGGAGACTTCATACAGTGAACATGTGATGCAGCCGAGCCCCGAGTCTCTCATTACCCCAGTAGTGACAGCAGGAGACTTCATACATTGAACATGTGACAGAGCCGAGCCCCGAGTCTCTCATTACCCCAGTAGTGACAGCAGGAGACTTCATACATTGAACATGTGACAGAGCCGAGCCCCGAGTCTCTCATTACCCCAGTAGTGACAGCAGGAGACTTCATACATTGAACATTTGACTGAGCCGAGCCCCGAGTCTCTCATTACACCAGTAGTGACAGCAGGAAACTTCATACATTGAACATGTGAGAGAGCCGAGCCCCGAGTCTCTCATTACCCCAGTAGTGACAGCAGGAGACTTCATACAGTGAACATAAGATGCAGCCGTGCCCCGAGTCTCTCATTACTCCAGTAGTGACAGCAGAAGACTTCATACATTGAACATGTGATGCAGCCGAGTCCCGAGTCTCTCATTACCCCAGTAGTGACAGCAGGAGACTTTATACAGTCAACATGTGATGCAGCCGAGCCCGGAGTCTCTCATTACCCCAGTAGTGACAGCAGGAGACTTCATACATTGAACATGTGACGGATCCGAGCCCCGAGTCTCTCATTACACCAGTAGTGACAGCAGGAGACTTCATACAGTGCACATGTGATGAAGTCGAGCCCCGAGTCTCTCATTACTCCAGTAGTGACAGCAGGAGATTTTATACAGTGAACATGTGATGCAGCCGAGCCCCGAGTCTCTCATTACCCCAGTAGTGACAGCAGGAGACTTCATACATTGAACATGTGATGCAGCCAAGCCCCGAGTCTTTCATTACCCCAGTAGTGACAGCAGGAGACTTCATACATCGAACATGTGAGAGAGCCGAGCCCCGAGGCTCTCATTACCCCAGTAGTGACAGCAGGAGATTTCATACATTGAACATGTGATATAGCTGAGCCCCGAGTCTCTCATTACCCCAGTAGTGACAGCAGGAGACTTCATACATTGAACATGTGACAGAACCGAGCCCCGAGTCTCTCATTACCCCAGTAGTGACAGCAGGAGACTTCATACAGTGAACATGTGATGCAGCCGAGCCCCGAGTCTGTCATTACCCCAGTAGTGACAGCAGGAGAATTCATACAGTGAACATGTGATGAAGCCGAGCCCGGAGTCTCTCATTACCCCAGTAGTGACAGCAGGAGACTTCATACAGTGAACATGTGATGGAGCCAAGCCCAGAGTCTCTCATTACCCCAGTAGTGACAGCAGGAGACTTCATACAGTGAACATGTGATGCAGCCGATCCCCGAGTCTCTCATTACCCCAGTAGTGACAGCAGGAGACTTCATACATTGAACATGTGATGGAGCCGAGCCCTGAGTCTCTCTTTACCCCAGTAGTGACAGCAGGAGACTTCATACATTTAACATGTGATGGAGCTGAGCCCCCGATTCTCTCATTACCCCAGTAGTGACAGCAGGAGACTTCATACAGTGAACATGTGATGCAGCCGAGCCCCGAGTCTCTCATTACCCCAGTAGCGACAGCAGGAGACCTCTTACATTGTACATGTGATGCAGCCGAGCCCCGAGTCTCTCATTACCCCAGAAATGACAGCAGGAGACTTGGAAATAGTGATCTTAGCATGATCGCCTTTGATTTAATTAGTGGAGGAGGGAAAGTAAGGAAATCCACAGTACTACCTTTTAACTTTCGAAAGGGAGACTATGATAAAATGAGGAAAACAGTTAAGAAAAAACTAAAAGGAGCAGTTGCAAAGGTTAAAGACGTACATCAAGCTTGGGTGTTGTTGAAAAATACTATCTTGGAAGCCCAGACCAGCTGTATTCCACGCTTTAAGAAAAGTGGAAGAAAGTCCAAAAAACTGCCAGCATGGTTTAAAGGTGAGGTCAGAGAGGCTGTTGTTGCCAAAAAAGCAACTTTCAGGAAATGGAAAAAAGAGCCAAACGACGAAACCTGGAAACAGCACAAGCACTGGCAAGTCAAATGCAAGGCATTGATAAGGCAGACAAAGAGAGAATTTAAGAAGAAGCTTGCTGCGGAAGCAAAAACACGAAATAAAGACCTTTTCAAGTACATTCATAGCAAAAAACCTGTGAGAGAGTCAGTTGGTCCATTAGATGATAAAGGGGTTAAAGGAGCACTAAGAGGCGACAAGGCGATAGCGGAGAGACTGAATGAATTCTTTGCTTCGGTCTTTACTGAGGAAGATGTAGGAATGTTACCCATGACGGAAGTGGTATTTAAAGGTGTGGAAGATTTGAAGGAAATATCGATACATCGGGAAGATGTCTTTCAACTATTAGATAAACTGAAGAGTGGCAAATCACCTGGGCTGGATGGTATACATCCAAGGGTGTTGAAAGAACTGAAATATGAGATTGCAGACCTGCTATCAGTAATCTGTGAACTATCATTAAAATCATCTCTAATACCTGAAGATTGGAGGATCGCCAATGTAACACCAATTTTTAAAAAGGGTTCCAGGGGTGATCCAGGAAACTACAGACTGGTGAGTCTGACGTCAGTACCGGGAAAAATGGTAGAAACCATCATAAAGAATAAAATTACTCAGCATGTAGATAGTCACAACCTAATGGGAGACAGCCAACATGGCTTTAGACAAGGAAGATCTTGTCTTACTAATCTGTTATGTTTTTTTGAAGGAGTGAATAAACAGGTGGACAAAGGTGAGTCGGTTGATATTGTGTATCTGGACTTTCAGAAAGCCTTTGACAAGGTCCCTCATCAGAGACATTTGGCAAAACTAAAGAGTCATGGGATAGGAGGCAGTGTACTATTGTGGATCAGGAACTGGTTAAACGATAGAAAGCAGAGGGTAGGGCTAAATGGCCAATTTTCCCAATGGAGAAAGGTGACTAGTGGTGTACCCCAGGGATCTGTGCTGGGTCCGCTGCTTTTTGACATATTCATAAATGACCTGGAAATTGGAATAACGAGTGAGGTTATCAAATTTGCAGATGACACAAAACTATTTAAAGTTGTTAAAACCGAAGAGGATTGTGAAAAATTGCAAGAGGATCTTGATAAATTGGAAGACTGGGCATCAAAATGGCAGATGAAATTTAATGTGGACAAGTGCAAGGTTATGCACCTAGGGAAGAACAACCCAAACTATGGTTACACGATGCAAGGTTCCACATTAGGAACCACCACCCAGGAAAAAGATTTAGGCGTCATTGTGGATACCATGTTAAAACCCTTGGCCCAGTGTGCAGCGGCGGCCAAGAGAGCAAATAGAATGCTAGGTATGATAAGGAAAGAAATGGAAAATAAAACAAAAGATATTATAATGCCTCTATATCGTTCCATGGTGAGACCGCACCTTGAATATTGTGTGCAATTCTGGTCGCCGTATCTTAAAAAGGATATAGCGATTTTAGAAAAGGTTCAGAGAAGAGCCACCAAAATGGTAAAGGGGATGGAAGGATACTCCTATGAAGAAAGGCTAAAAAGGTTAGGGATCTTTAAACTGGAAAAGAGACGGCTGAGGGGAGATATGATAGAACTCTATAAATTAATGAATGGAATGGAACGGGTAAACGTAGATCGATTGTTTACGTTATCAGAATATAGAAAGACTAGGGGACATGCAATGAAGCTACAGGGTAAACTATTTAAGACCAATAAAAGAAAATATTTTTTCACTCAACGTGTAATCAAACTCTGGAATTTTTTACCGGAGGATGTAGTAAAGGCTGTTAGTGTAGCTGGGTTTAAAAAAGGTTTGGACAAGTTCCTGGAGGAAAGGTCCATAAACCATTATTAAGAAGTGACCGAAGATATCAATGCTTGACCCAGTACAAGCATTGTGGAACTTGTGTCTCTTGGGGAAACTGCTAGGTACATATGACCTAGTTTGGCCACTGTTGGAAACAGAATACTGGGCTTGATGGACCTAGGTCTGACCCAGTATGGCATATCTTATGTTCTTATGTTCTTACAGTGAACATGTGATGCAGCCGAGCCCCAAGTCTCTCATTACCCCAGTAGTGACAGCGGGAGACTTCATACAGTGAACACGTGACGGAGCCGAGCCCGGAGTCTCTCATTACCCCAGTAGTGACAGCAGGAGACTTCATACATTGAACATGTGATGCAGCCGAGCCCCGAGTCTCTCATTACCCCAGTAGTGACAGCAGGACACTTCATACAGTGAACATGTGATGCAACTGAGCCCCGAGTCTCTCATAACCCCAGTAGTGACAGCAGGACATTTCATACATTGAACATGTGAGAGAGACGAGCCCCGAGTCTCTCATTACCCCATTAGTGACAGCAGGAGACTTCATACATTGAACATGTGACAGAGCCGAGCCCCGAGTCTCTCATTACCCCAGTAGTGACAGCAGGAGACATCATACAGTGAACGTGTGATGCAGCCGAGCCCGGAGTCTCTCATTACCCCAGTAGTGACAGCAGGAGACTTCATACATTGAACATGTGAGAGAGTCGAGCCCCGAGTCTCTCATTACCCCAGTAGTGACAGCAGGAGACTTCATACATTGAACATGTGATACAGCTGAGCCCTGAGTCTCTCATTACCCCAGTAGTGACAGAAGGAGAGTTCATATATTGAACATGTGACAGGGCCGAGCCCCGAGTCTCTCATTACCCCAGTAGTGAGAGCAGGAGACTTCATACATTGAACATGTGACAGAACCGAGCCCCGAGTCTCTCATTACCCCAGTAGTGACAGCAGGAGACTTCATACAGTGAACATGTGATGCAGCCGATCCCCGAGTCTCTCATTTCCCCAGTAGTGATAACAGGAGACTTCGTACATTGAACATGTGACAGAGCCGAGCCCCGAGTCTCTCATTACACCAGTAGTGACAGCAGGAAACTTCATACATTGAACATGTGAGAGAGCCGAGCCCCGAGTCTCTCATTACCCCAGTAGTGACAGCAGGAGACTTCATACAGTGAACATATGATGCAGCCGTGCCCCGAGTCTCTCATTACTCCAGTAGTGACAGCAGTAGACTTCATACATTGAACATGTGATGCAGCCGAGCCCCGAGTCTCTCATTACCCCAGTAGTGACAGCAGGAGACTTCATACAGTGAACATGTGATGCAGCCGAGCCCGGAGTCTCTCATTACCCCAGTAGTGACAGCAGGAGACTTCATACATTGAACATGTGATGGATCCGAGCCCCGAGTCTCTCATTACACCAGTAGTGACAGCAGGAGACTTCATACAGTGAACATGTGATGAAGCCGAGCCCCGAGTCTCTCATTACCCCAGTAGTGACAGCAGGAGATTTCATACAGTGAACATGTGATGCAGCCGAGCCCCGAGTCTCTCCTTACCCCAGTAGTGACAGCAGGAGACTTCATACATTGAACATGTGATGCAGCCAAGCCCCGAGTCTCTCATTACCCCAGTAGTGACAGCAGGAGACTTCATACATCGAACATGTGAGAGAGCCGAGCCCCGAGGCTCTCATTACCCCAGTAGTGACAGCAGGAGACTTCATACATTGAACATGTGATATAGCTGAGCCCCGAGTCTCTCATTACCCCAGTAGTGACAGCAGGAGACTTCATACATTGAACATGTGAGAGAACCGAGCCCTGAGTCTCTCATTACCCCAGTAGTGACAGCAGGAGACTTCATACAGTGAACATGTGATGCAGCCGAGCCCCGAATCTGTCATTACCCCAGTAGTGACAGCAGGAGAATTCATACAGTGAACATGTGATGAAGCCGAGCCCGTAGTCTCTCAATACCCCAGTAGTGACAGCAGGAGACTTCATACAGTGAACATGTGGTGGAGCCAAGCCCCGAGTCTCTCATTACACCAGTAGTGACAGCAGGAGACTTCATACAGTGAACATGTGATGCAGCCGATCCCCGAGTCTCTCATTACCCCAGTAGTGATAGCAGGAGACTTCATACATTGAACATGTGATGGAGCCGATCCCTGAGTCTCTCTTTACCCCAGTAGTGACAGCAGGAGACTTCATACAGTGAACATGTGATGCAGTCGAGCCCCGAGTCTCTCATTACCCCAGTAGTGACAGCAGGAGACCTCTTACATTGCACATGTGATGCAGCCGAGCCCCGAGTCTCTCATTGCCCCAGTAGTGATAGCAGGAGACTTCATACATTGAACATGTGACGGAGCCGAGCCCCGACTCTCTCATTACCCCAGAAATGACAGCAGGAGACTTCATACAGTGAACATGTGATGCAGCTGAGCCCCGAGTCTCTCATTACCCCAGTAGTGACAGCAGGAGACTTCATACAGTGAACATGTGACGGAGCCGAGCCCGGAGTCTCTCATTACCCCAGTAGTGACAGCAGGAGACTTCATACAATGAACATGTGATGCAGCCGAGCCCCGAGTCTCTCATTACCCCAGTAGTGACAGCAGGACACTTCATACAGTGAACATGTGATGCAACTGAGCCCCGAGTCTCTCATAACCCCAGTAGTGACAGCAGGACACTTCATACATTGAACATGTGAGAGAGCCGAGCCCCGAGTCTCTCATTACCCCATTAGTGACAGCAGGAGACTTCATACATTGAACATGTGACAGAGCCGAGCCCCGAGTCTCTCATTACCCCAGTAGTGACAGCAGGAGACATCATACAGTGAACGTGTGATGCAGCCGAGCCCGGAGTCTCTCATTACCCCAGTAGTGACAGCAGGAGACTTCATACAGTGAACATGTGATGCAGCCGAGCCCGTTGTCCCTCATTACCCCAGTAGTGACAGCAGGACACTTCATACACTGAACATGTGATGGAGCCGAGCCCCAAGTCTCTCATTACCCCAGTAGTGACAGCAGGAGACTTCATACATTGAACATGTGATGGATCCGAGCCCCGAGTCTCTCATTACCCCAGTACTGACAGCAGGAGACTTCATACATTGAACATGTGACAGAGCCGACCCCGAGTCTCTCATTACCCCAGTAGTCACAGCAGGAGACTTCATACACTGAACATGTGACAGAATCGAGCCCCGAGTCTCTCATTACCCCAGTAGTGACAGTAGGAGACTTCATACAGTGAACATGTGATGCAGCCGAGCCTCAAGTCTCTCATTACCTCAGTAGTGACAGCAGGAGACTTCATACATTGAACATGTGATGCAGCCAAGCCCCGAGTCTCTCTTTTCCTCAGTAGTGACAGCAGGAGACTTCATACATTGAACATGTGATGCAGCCGAGCCCCGAGTCTCTTATTACCCCAGTAGTGACAGCAGGAGACTTCATACATTGAACATGTGACAGAGCCGAGCCCCGAGTCTCTCATTACCCCAGTAGTGACAGCAGGAGACATCATACAGTGAACGTGTGATGCAGCCGAGCCCGGAGTCTCTCATTACCCCAGTAGTGACAGCAGGAGACTTCATACAGTGAACATGTGATGCAGCCGAGCCCGTAGTCCCTCATTACCCCAGTAGTGACAGCAGGACACTTCATACACTGAACATGTGATGGAGCCGAGCCCCGAGTCTCTCATTACCCCAGTAGTGACAGCAGGAGACTTCATACATTGAACATGTGATGGATCCGAGCCCCGAGTCTCTCATTACCCCAGTACTGACAGCAGGAGACTTCATACATTGAACATGTGACAGAGCCGACCCCGAGTCTCTCATTACCCCAGTAGTCACAGCAGGAGACTTCATACACTGAACATGTGACAGAATCGAGCCCCGAGTCTCTCATTACCCCAGTAGTGACAGTAGGAGACTTCATACAGTGAACATGTGATGCAGCCGAGCCTCAAGTCTCTCATTACCTCAGTAGTGACAGCAGGAGACTTCATACATTGAACATGTGATGCAGCCAAGCCCCGAGTCTCTCTTTTCCTCAGTAGTGACAGCAGGAGACTTCATACATTGAACATGTGATGCAGCCGAGCCCCGAGTCTCTCATTACCCCAGTAGTGACAGCAGGAGACTTTATACAGTGAACATGTGATGCAGCCGATCCCCGAGTCTCTCATTTCCCCAGTAGTGATAACAGGAGACTTCGTACATTGAACATGTGACAGAGCCGAGCCCGAGTCTCTCATTACACCAGTAGTGACAGCAGGAAACTTCATACATTGAACATGTGAGAGAGCCGAGCCCCGAGTCTCTCATTACCCCAGTAGTGACAGCAGGAGACTTCATACAGTGAACATATGATGCAGCCGTGCCCCGAGTCTCTCATTACTCCAGTAGTGACAGCAGTAGACTTCATACATTGAACATGTGATGCAGCCGAGCCCCGAGTCTCTCATTACCCCAGTAGTGACAGCAGGAGACTTCATACAGTGAACATGTGATGCAGCCAAGTCCGGAGTCTCTCATTACCCCAGTAGTGACAGCAGGAGACTTCATACATTGAACATGTGACGGATCCGAGCTCCGAGTCTCTCATTACACCAGTAGTGACAGCAGGAGACTTCATACAGTGAACATGTGATGAAGCCGAGCCCCGAGTCTCTCATTACCCCAGTAGTGACAGCAGGAGATTTCATACAGTGAACATGTGATGCAGCCGAGCCCCGAGTCTCTCATTACCCCAGTAGTGACAGCAGGAGACTTCATACATTGAACATGTGATGCAGCCAAGCCCCGAGTCTCTCATTACCCCAGTAGTGACAGCAGGAGACTTCATACATCGAACATGTGAGAGAGCCGAGCCCCGAGGCTCTCATTACCCCAGTAGTGACAGCAGGAGACTTCATACATTGAACATGTGATATAGCTGAGCCCCGAGTCTCTCATTACCCCAGTAGTGACAGCAGGAGACTTCATACATTGAACATGTGACAGAACCGAGCCCCGAGTCTCTCATTACCCCAGTAGTGACAGCAGGAGACTTCAAACAGTGAACATGTGATGCAGCCGAGCCCCGAATCTGTCATACCCCAGTAGTGACAGCAGGAGAATTCATACAGTGAACATGTGATGAAGCCGAGCCCGTAGTCTCTCAATACCCCAGTAGTGACAGCAGGAGACTTCATACAGTGAACATGTGGTGGAGCCAAGCCCTGAGTCTCTCATTACCCCAGTAGTGACAGCAGGAGACTTCATACAGTGAACATGTGATGCAGCCGATCCCCGAGTCTCTCATTACCCCAGTAGTGACAGCAGGAGACTTCATACATTGAACATGTGATGGAGCCGATCCCTGAGTCTCTCTTTACCCCAGTAGTGACAGCAGGAGACTTCATACATTGAACATGTGATGGAGCTGAGCCCCCGAGTCTCTCATTACCCCAGTAGTGACAGCAGGAGACTTCATACAGTGAACATGTGATGCAGCCGAGCCCCGAGTCTCTCATTACCCCAGTAGTGACAGCAGGAGACCTCTTACATTGTACATGTGATGCAGCCGAGCCCCGAGTCTCTCATTGCCCCAGTAGTGATAGCAGGAGACTTCATACATTGAACATGTGACGGAGCCGAGCCCCGACTCTCTCATTACCCCAGAAATGACAGCAGGAGACTTCATACAGTGAACATGTGATGCAGCCGAGCCCCGAGTCTCTCATTACCCCAGTAGTGACAGCAGGAGACTTCATACAGTGAACATGTGACGGAGCCGAGCCCGGAGTCTCTCATTACCCCAGTAGTGACAGCAGGAGACTTCATACAATGAACATGTGATGCAGCCGAGCCCCGAGTCTCTCATTACCCCAGTAGTGACAGCAGGACACTTCATACAGTGAACATGTGATGCAACTGAGCCCCGAGTCTCTCATAACCCCAGTAGTGACAGCAGGACACTTCATACATTGAACATGTGAGAGAGCCGAGCCCCGAGTCTCTCATTACCCCATTAGTGACAGCAGGAGACTTCATACATTGAACATGTGACAGAGCCGAGCCCCGAGTCTCTGATTACCCCAGTAGTGACAGCAGGAGACATCATACAGTGAACGTGTGATGCAGCCGAGCCCGGAGTCTCTCATTACCCCAGTAGTGACAGCAGGAGACTTCATACAGTGAACATGTGATGCAGCCGAGCCCGTAGTCCCTCATTACCCCAGTAGTGACAGCAGGACACTTCATACACTGAACATGTGATGGAGCCGAGCCCCGAGTCTCTCATTACCCCAGTAGTGACAGCAGGAGACTTCATACATTGAACATGTGATGGATCCGAGCCCCGAGTCTCTCATTACCCCAGTACTGACAGCAGGAGACTTCATACATTGAACATGTGACAGAGCCGACCCCGAGTCTCTCATTACCCCAGTAGTCACAGCAGGAGACTTCATACACTGAACATGTGACAAAATCGAGCCCCGAGTCTCTCATTACCCCAGTAGTGACAGTAGGAGACTTCATACAGTGAACATGTGATGCAGCCGAGCCTCGAGTCTCTCATTACCTCAGTAGTGACAGCAGGAGACTTCATACATTGAACATGTGATGCAGCCAAGCCCCGAGTCTCTCTTTACCTCAGTAGTGACAGCAGGAAACTTCATACATTGAACATGTGACAGAGCCGAGCCCCGAGTCTCTCATTACACCAGTAGTGACAGCAGGAAACTTCATACATTGAACATGTGATGCAGCCGAGCCCCGAGTCTCTCATTACCCCAGTAGTGACAGCAGGTGACTTCATACAGTGAACATGTGATGCAGCCGAGCCCGGAGTCTCTCATTACCCCAGTAGTGACAGCAGGAGACTTCATACATTGAACATGTGACGGATCCAAGCCCCGAGTCTCTCATTACACCAGTAGTGACAGCAGGAGATTTCATACAGTGAACATGTGATGCAGCCGAGCCCCGAGTCTCTCATTACCCCAGTAGTGACAGCAGGAGACTTCATACATTGAACATGTGACGGAGCCAAGCCCCGAGTCTCTCATTACAGGACTAGTCACAGCAGGAGACTACATACTTTTAACATTTTATGGAGCCGAGCCCTAAGTCTCTCAATAGACAGATGTACTGATAGCAGGAGACTACATACATTGAACATGTATTAGGGCTGAGCCCTGAGCCTCTCATAGCAGAAATGCAGTGTCATCTGGTAATTCACATTCCAAACTGGTTCTCTTGCTTGAGTTCCCCGCCCTGTCAGAAAATCTGTTCAGCTTTCAGTTGAAAACAATGTCAGAAGGGTGTGTCTGAGAAACCAGATTCAGCTAACTTTATTGGCATGACAATTTTAAATGTGTTGCTAAAGTAATAAATTTAGTTGTTAAGTGACATTGCATATCATACTTTAGTGCAATTTCCAGTACCAGGACTTTGGTACAAAGAATGAGAGTGAGACAGAAAGACAGTGTCAGGCAGCATTCATAAGGGAACGAGCGTGTCAGAGCTAGTGCATGTGCATAGGAAGAGGGAGAGATGACGGAAAAGGAAGAGCTAGTGCAGGTCAGTGATTTGGTCTCAAGGTTTATGATCTGAAATACACTGAAAGAGAAATTAATCTCAGATACAAAGATATTATTACAGTGTTGATTCACGTTAGCCAGACAGTGTCTGCCCTGCTCATAGGTTTCAGAATAGAGAAGGATGTGTGCAATTATGCAGTTATTTCTTTTTCCAATTATATTTCTCATATTCTTAATACAAAAGTGAGGATACAAATATTTTAGCAGTGAATAGGCATTGTTCAGAGAATTTTTATAGCCAGTTTTCCAAATAATCAGAGCACTTGCCATTAAGATAAAAACTTTAATTTGATAGTGTCTCTCCAATCCAGTCTAGATTCTTGGGTCTTTCTCCTTCTCCAACAAATGGAGACTAAGTACTTCCAACGTCTGTGATGTCATCCCTTAAGAAGGGCAGAACCTCTCTAGAAGTCAGTATTTCTCATTCTCCAGCACATGGGACAAGACTGGTGCAGTCTGGCTGCACTGAACCTTAGTGTAGGGAAGTGAAGAATTAGAACTTTAAAAAACAAAAAAGTAACCTTAAGTTGGTTGAGGCTGTACTCTGATCCCTCCTGGTAGGTGCTGGTCTGGGCTGTCCTACGGGAATCTGAGGGTTACTGTGGAGGAGAGGAAAGGAAGCAGGACAACATTTATTCAAACTCCACTGCCTCCCTGTAGAACTTTCCTTGAAAGAGCCTATTTCCTCTTCAGAAGGGCTACCACGTTCAGTCATGGCTGCCTACAGGCGGGAAGAGGTCAGAGCAGGAAGGAGCTGCGTCCCTCGGGGGAGCGACTGATGCTGTTTCGGGCCGGTAAGTGCAGGCAGTACCTGGGGGGAGTGCACAGAGTGTTTGGAGGGAACCATGGGTTGTTCTCGTCAGGCTCAGGCAGTCAGCATGCCAAAGACCGCATGTGCGGCCTGCGGCTATAAAAAGGCATGTCTTTCCTTTCAGACTGTGCTACGACTGTGAGTTGCAGGACCACGCCGTGGGGAGAGCATACATGGAGCCGTGTTGGCGGATGAAGAGGACTCCAGCCCACAAGATTTTCACACAAGTGATACAGTTTCACCTGCACAGTCTGCGGTTCCTACGGCTTCAGCGGGAACCCCAACCATTTTAAGGAGCTCTAAGACACCATGTCATGCAGCTGCAGGGAGTCAGGGTTCAGTCTCTGTACTCTCCCACAAGCCCAGGGAAGAGTCAAAAAGTAAAAAGCGGGCTTCTGGGAGACATGAGGTTGAGGCCTTTGTTTTGCTCCTCCACCAGGACCTTTCTGCATGAAGCAGGGCCTGGGGGGAAGGAAGCAATCCCAGTTATAGCCTCCATGTTTGGTGCAGGAGCAGGAGAGTGGCCCTGAGGACACAGCCCAAAGGAGTTTCTGAGGCCTCCAAGGATTCAGATGATGCCCAGAAGGGGCCCTCTAGCTCAGGATGGGATCTGCGCAGCAGGTCTCGAAGAAGGCGAGATCTTACCGGGGAAAGACCCCAGCATAGTGCATGTATTCAGGTGGGAGGAAGTCCCCTTACTCATTGCGCATTCAATAGTGGCATGGAACCTTCTGCAGCCCATGCCTGAGCAGGAGATCCCCTTAGAGAGGATCCCCTACTTCAAGGAAGCAGGATTAAAGGGTGGGCAGGCTGTGGCTTGTCTGTACCCCATCCCAGCAGCGGAAAAGGAGTTCTTCAAGGTTCCATCAGTTTTACTCTGCTTGGGTCTGCCTTACTTCCAAACAATGGGTGTTGGAGGTCATTCGAGAGGGGTATGCGCTGGAATTCACACAACCTCTTGCAGATGCCTTTCTTTTGTCACCTTGCAAGGCTCCAGCCAAGCGGCAGACTTTTCAGGACACACTTCAGCAGTTTCTTCAGCTGCAGGTGGTCGTGCCGGTGCCCGATGACCAGTGCGGACAAGGTTGATACTGCATGTACTTTGTGGTCCCCAAAAAGGAAGGGTCCTTTCACCCTATTCTGGACTTGAAGCGTGTCAATTGAGTGCTGCGAGTTCCCCACTTCTGCATGGAGATTCTGTGATCTGTGATGTTGGCCGTTTGCAAGGGCGAGTTCCTGACTGCACTGGATCTCACCGAAGCATATCTTCACATGCCAATGCGGGTCTAGCATCAACGGTTCCTGAGATTCATGGTTTCTGTGGGACATTTCCAGTTCTAAGTGCTGCCCTTCGGGCACCTTCACCAAGATCATGTGGTGGTGGCAGCAGGTCTTTGACATAAATGGGTGCTGGTATACCCCTATCTGGACGACTGGCTCATCCAAGCGAAGTCGCAAGAGGAGAGCCTGGCCAGCATGTAGCGAGTTCTCCAAGTCTTAGGGGACCTGGGTGGGTGGTCAATCTCACCAAGAGCTCCTTGATGCCTTCGCAGGACCTCATCTACCTCAGAACCTACTTCGAGACCCAGCTCAGGCACCTTTTCGTACCACAGGACCGCATTCAGAAACTCCAGGGTCAGATCCATAGTTTTCTCTGGCAGTTGGCTCCATCTATTTGGCCTACCTCCAGGTCTTGTGGTCCATGGTGGCAGCGTTAGATCTGGTGTCGTGGGCTCGGGCGCACATGTGTCCTTTGCAAAGAGCCATCCTGCCGAGGTTGTCATCGCAGAGTCAAGAGCTCTCCCAGCAGCTCATCTGCCCTGGTGACATCTGGGAAAGTCTTGGTTGGTGGCTAGCATTCAATTCCCTCCTCAAGGGGGTGTCTCTGGAGCCGCTGGAGCAGATTGTGGTGACGACATATGCCAGCCTGTCTGGTTGGGGGGTTCATTGTCTGTCACAGGGGCGATTGTCGAAGGAGGAACAAGAATGGTTGATCAATTGCCTAGAAATGAGGGCGGTCTTCCTAGTTCTCTAAGTTTTCAGGACTTTGGTGTCACGCAAAGCGGTGAGAGTGTTCTCCAAAAATGCCACAAAAGTTGCCTATATCAATTGTCAGGGAGGCACAGGGTGTGCAGTTCTGACGGAAAAAATCACCATGCTTCTTCAGTGGGAAGAAGCGAATCTCCTGGCACTATCAGCGGCATTCGTGGCAGGCTCAGTCACCAAAGGTTGGATCCCGGAGAGTGGACACTGGAGGGCTCAGTATTCCAAAGCATAACCCGCAAGTGGGGTCAGTAAATTATGGATCTCACGGTAAACGCCAACAATGTGAAGGCAATTCGCTTCTTCAGTCAGTGTCGAGAATAGATGTCGGAGGGGCTCGATGCGTTGGCTCAGCCTTGGCCCTTGCAGGGCCTGCTGTATTTTATTTATTTATTTATTTATTTATTTATGTGCCCTTATATACTGCCTTTCCGAAATCAAAGCGGTTTACAGTGAACTCAAAAACAGTATTACATCCAACAAAAGATACCTAGAACTTTGCTAACGCGGTGTGCCATCGAATTATAAGAACATAATAATTTTAACATAAAGTTTAATGAAGGATTTCATAAAACTATTTATATGTACCACATAGTTGCATATAGATAGATTTAATCACCTTATATTATCCTTCATCTTAGGATTCATTTTTTAAAAACTATTTACATAATGCTATTGCCCTATGAGCTAAATTTACAATAAAACAAAGTGAAACACTTAGGACCCGATTCTGATCCTGATGTCCACCTCCTTTGTACATCCAGGCTGAGTCATTATTATTATTATTATTATTATTATTAAAGACTTATAAAGCGCCGCAACATACGAAGCGCTGTACAAACATAGAAGAGAGACAGTCCCTGCTCATCAGAGCTCACAATCTAATAAGACAGAAAGCAAAATAAGTTACAAAATACAAATAACAAAAAGTTGCAGGACAAAGTAAGCAAATGTTGATAGAGAGATCAAGATAGGGTAAGACAGGAACGGAAAGCAATAGTGAAGAGATGGGATTTTAGTTTGGACTTGAAAATGGCCAGGGAGGATGCCTGGCGCACAGAGATAGGAAGACTATTCCAAGCAAAGGGTGCTGCCAGTTGAAAGGAGCGAAGTCTTGAATTGGCAGTACGAGTAAAGGGCACAGATAAACGAAGACTGTTAGAAGAGCGAAGCAACCGAGAGGGGCTGTAAGGAGAGATGAGAGATGAAAGGTACTGGGGGGCAGAAGAGTGAATACATTTATAGGTCAGGAGGAGAAGTTTAAATTGGATACAGAGAAGAATGGGAAGCCAATGAAGCGACATGAGGAGTGATGTGGGATAAACGAGACAGGCGGAAAATGAGTCGAGCAGCAGAATGTTGAATTGACTGAAGAGGAAAGAGGTGGCTTGCAGAGAGGCCAGCAAGGAGAACGTTACAATAATCAAGATGGGAGGTGATAAAGGAGTGGACAATCAATTTAGTGGTGTCAACAGAGAGGAAGGGGCGAATTTTGGAAATATTGTACAAAGGAGATCACGATTCTGATCCCCCAGGATCAGAATCGCGAACAGGCCTGTACATGCAGGCCGGGACTGCGATTCAGTCCTGACCTGCATATACAGCCATAGCCCAGCTAACTCAGCCAGGGCTTTTAAATGGAGCCACAGCGCCATGTCACTGCAGCTCCATTTAAAAGCCTTGATGCCGGCCGCTGCTAAAAAAGTTAATTTCCCGCAGCCCGACCCCCAATCCAGCCTCCTAAGGCCAGGGTCGGGCTGCGGGTTATTAACTTTGCCCCCCCCCCAGCACCTTCTGCGCCCCGAGTCTGCCAAAAAGGAATGTCCCAGCCATTTCGCCGGCCCTGGACATACAGGGCCAACATTAGATCGGCCCTGTACATCCAGGGCCAGTGACTGCCCACTCTCCGCCCCCGGGCCGCCTCTTCCCCGCCCCCGACTAACTTCCCTGCACAACCGGCGGGGAAGTTAGTCGGGGCATGCAGCCAGCATGAATAGCCCCCTAAGTTTACAATGAAACATTGAAAACTGATGCTTGACCTTGGACAATTTGTGTCAAGTAACTACCTCTCCAAAATGCTCTCTAAACAGAAAGGTTTTCAGGAGCTTGCGGAAAGCATTTTGGATCCTTAGTTTCTCTTATGATGTTGGGGAGCGAGTTCCACAATGTTGATGCATATAGGGAGAATGTTCTCTTGGAAGTTGAAGCATTACTATTCCTGAAGTCCGACGGGACTAGCAAAAACATTTTTCCACCACTTCTTTGTAGTCTAATTTTTGGGGTGGTTTGCATGATTGATCTCAAGCTTGACGTTGATTCATTTTGTAGAGCTTTGAATATTGTGTGAATTGCTTTGAATTTTATTCTGTTGATTGGTAACCAATGTGGCTGCTTTAATATTGGAGTAATGTGTTCCCTGAATGGCACTTGTGAAATGACTCTAGCTGCCATGTTTTGGGCCATCTGAAGACAGTGAATGGGCAGACCCATTAGAATACTGTTATAGAAATCTAGGTGTGGGAAGATCATTGCTTGTACTGTTCTGAATTTACTTGCTGATAGGAGGGGTCTTAGATGTTGTAGCATCTTCAGTTTTGAGTAAATGGCCTTAGTTATATTGCTTATGTGTTTGGATAAGTTGAGATGCTGGTCTAGAGTGACACCCAAGTATCTCACTTCACTTTTTATCTGCATCGTTTATTCGTATAGTTTCTGGAAGAGTGAAGGAGTTGTCTCTTGTAATAAACATGACTTCCATCTTCTTAGTTAATCCATAGGTTATGGTCGGCTAGCCATGTGACAACGTCAATGAAGCATTCTTCTATTTTTGTGAGAATTGGTTGTTTAATATCAATTTGCATATGCAACATGATATCATGTGTTTCCACCGTGGCCTCAAATCGGCAGGGTGATCCAGAGGATAGAGGCCCACAGGGGGCTAGTAATACTTGTTGCTCCAGACTGGCCCGGCAGCCCTAGTACGCCAATCTCATTTGGCTGTCAGTGGGGTCCCCCTGGTATCTGCTGAGGTGGAGCACCCTATTATCCCAATTCTCATGCCTCAGGTTGATCGATTCTCACTTACATCCTGGCTCTTGAGAGGGCTCGGCTGAGGAAGCACGGCTATTTGGTGCCAGTGATCACAACCTTGCTGCGAACTCGCACGCACTTCACATCTCTATCGTATGTTTGGGTATGGAGAGTGTTTGAAGATTAATGCAAGGACAGGGTGCAACATGCCTTGCAGGCATCAATGCCAGATATTCTAGCCTTTTTGCAGGCCAGCGTAGATAAAGGCTTGGCCTTGAATTCATTGCGGGTTCAGGTGGTGTCATTGGCCTCCCTGGCAGCCCTTCCCGACATGTCATAGTTTCTCCTAGCAGTGAAGTAGTTCCGCCCCCTGTGCACTCGGTGGTACCAGCTTGGGAACTCAACTTGGTGTTGTCGGCATTGATGGAGGCTCTGTTTGAGCCCTTGGAGTCTGCATCAGTTAAAAACTTACTCTCAAGGTGGTATTTTTGGTGGCCATTATGTCCATGCAGCGCATTTCGGAGCTGTAGGCTCTCTCATGCAAAGAGCCTTATCTGTGGTTTTCCAAGGAGAAAGTGGTCCTTAGACTGGTTCCTTTCTTTCTGCCTAAAGTGGGGTCTACCTTTCATATGAGTCAGAGTGTGGTTCTGTCTTCCTTGTCAGACTCGGAGGATTCTCGGCTGCGTCTCCTTCATCTATGCTGGTTGCTTAAGAAATATCACAAGCGCACGAGTTCTTTCTGTAGGTCGAAGAGACTGTTCATTCTATTTCACGGCCTTCATCAGGTTGAGGCTGCCTCAAAAGCATCTATTTCTCACTGACTGAAGGAGGCAATTACTTCAGCGTATCTGTTGCACCACAAACCTCTTCCTAGGGGGCTTCATGCGTATTCCTCCAGGGCGAAGGCTGTGTCGTGGGCCAAGTTTAGTCTCATTCCCCTAGTGGAGATTTGCAGGGTGGCTACTTGATCATCACTGCATACCTTTGTTCGACACCACCATCTGGACATGCAGGTATGCAATGAGGCACGGTTTGGGGTGCAGGTGTTGCAGGCTGGCCTTGCTGGTCCCTCCCATTCTTTAATACTGCTCTGGTACATCCAGGAGTCTGGACTGGACTGGAGAGACACTATGGAAGGTGAAATTAGGCCTGGTGGAGCGTCTGTGTGGGAGGAGTAGTTTGTCCATGGTTCTCAGGTTTCTAGAATTTCATCTATCTTATTTCCCAGAGGGGTAGCTCCCTTGGACCGAATCCTTGAGGGGGTCAAGTTGGTGTACATAGTTGAGTGGTTGTCTTGTTAAAGTTTGATAATTCCTGCTTTGTGGTTCTTCATACTGTCTTTTGGAGAGGTTACGTCCTTCTTATGGGGTGACATCGCAGAAGTTAGGAGTTCTCGGTTTCCGTCTGCTGGGGCAGGAGCAAGACACAGGAGTCTGGACTGGACTGGAGGGACTCAAGGAAAGAAAATTAGCAGGTAAGGTCTAATTTTACCTTAGCTTCTAATTACTTAATAATTTCGTTATCAATGACTAGTTCTAAGGAAAAAGTAGTGCATTTACTCTGTTAGTCCACTTTAATGCTTAATAATTATACATTTTAGAGGTGTGAAGATTGGTGGAAGACTCATCAACAACCTTCGCTATGCTGATGATACCACATTACTGGCTGAAAGTGAAGATGATCTGAAACATTTGTTTCTCACAATCAAAGAACATAGTCTCAAAATGGGCCTGCACCTTAATGTAAAGAAGACAAAGATCATGACAACTGGCATAATCAACAGGTTCATCGTTGAAGGAGACGAAATTGAAATCGTGAACAACTATAACCTACTTGGATCAACTATCAATAAAGAAGCAACAAGCAGTCAAGAAATCAGACGACGCATTGCTCTTGGCAGAATGGCTATGAAAGACCTAGATAAGATTCTCAAGAGCAGAGATGTCTCTCTCCATACAAAGATTCGACTTGTTCAAGCCATGATATTTTCAATAACATCATATGGATGTGAAAGCTGGACAGTGAAAAAGACAGACAGGAAGAAAATTGATGCCTTTGAATTATGGTGCTGGCGGCGAATACTGTGTATACCATGGACTGCCCGAAGAACAAACCAGTCGGTACTAGAGGAGATCAAACCTAAGCTTTCTTTAGAAGCTCAGATGACAAGACTTCGACTTTCATACTTTGGACACATCATGCGAAGAGAGAGATCATTAGAGAAAGACATCATGCTTGGAAAGATAGAAGGTCAACGCAAAAGAGGAAGGCCAGCAATGAGATGGATCGCTACAATAACAGCAGCTACGGGTACCAGTCTGTCAACAATGAGCCGCCTGACTGAAGACCGAACACAATTTAGGATAGCTATCCAGAGGGTCGCCATGAGTCGACTCCGACTCGACGGCACTTAACAACAACAACAATTGTACATTTTAAAAAGAATATAAAGTAATACCTTTTTTTAGTCTAACAATACATTTTTTGACTAGCTTTCAAAACTTTCTTCCTCAGGTGAAACTTTTATGAGCTAAGGAAGAAGATTTAAATCTTTGAAAGCTACTCAAAAATGTATTAAGTTAGTCCAATAAAAAGATATCACCTGTAATGAAGAAGCCCATACTGAACATATGGAAGTAGAAGAAAAGGATGATTTTACCTTTAAACAAACTGACAGTCAGGCTGCACACACGTTTCAGTGTTTGCAAGAGAGAGGCAAGCATAGGGAAACAGGAGCTAGGCTGACACACCCAAGCTCTGACGTAACTGCAAGCCTGGAATCTAATTACACACACCTGTTCAGGAAGGCAGACCCAAGGCTCAGGGAACAGGAATATAAACCCGGGCTAGGAGAAAGCAAGAGAAGAGAAGGAGTTGGTGATTGGAGTCTCGCTGAGAGAGCCGGTAAGAGTGTTGATGACAGTATTGACTGGAGAGGTGGTTGGAGAGACGGTTGGAGAAGAGCTGGGAGGAGACCTTTGAGGAAACCCAGCTGCAGTTCTGGAATTGAAGCAGACAGAGCAGAAGGAGAGAAGGGACAGACTGCTGTCAGAAACCTGCCTAGAGGGAGAGAGCAGAGAGACCTTCAGACCTCATTGCCAGATAAAAAGCTTCAAGGAGCTCACAGGTGGGAACCTAGCACTAAACCCAGGAGTTTGCAAAGCTCAGTTTGGGACTGGGTACCAGAGCAGTGCTCCAGACAAGAACTCCAAACAGGGAATCAGAGAGCGTTTCCCTACAGCTGGAAAAAGATAGCTGAACAAAGCCAGAGAGGAATCTCCCCAACCTCAGGTATTTCCAATCCTTACCATACAGAACTGTGCCCAAAGGAAGCACCAGAGGTCTTAGGGGGAAATTATCCTAAGCCGTATAATAACAGCTTAAAGCCAAACTCCATAGTTCCAGAGTTTGAAGAGATGCAACAGGACTTTAATGAGAGTGACTCAGCAGAAGTGCCTATGGACTGTACACTGTGTTTGGCAGATGATATAGAATCCCTTTGCTAAATGTGTATGAGGGAGCTGAGTGGGAACAAAGGGAAAGAAGATATTTTTCTTTGTGAGAAGAAGCTGTTATGTTTTCTGTCTGTTACATGTGATATGCATTGCACGTTTTGTGAGCAAAGAGTGTGAAGCTCAATCATTTTAAGTTCTGTAAATATCCTCGAGCAAACACCTGAAGAGTATCCTGATTTAATCTGCACTGAATCTTTTTGTTGGGGAATAAATTCTTGTCATTTTGCCTTACCACTGGTCTCATAACTATTTCCTTATCAGAGGGCAAAGGAACTACCACTCCCAGCAGGCATAGCGGGAGCAAAAGGTTTTATCTCACCTTCTGCAAGGAGCATATAATGGCAACCCCAACCCTCTGAGCCCTAGGCGGAGGGCTGGGGCTTGACACACCTTATATTCTTTTTTGCTCTATTTATTAACCATGTTCAAAGAATACAAAAGTAAAACATGTCTCAGTCGTGTTGTGAGATGGAGGTCTGAGGGTCTTCAGACATCTGAGAGGTGCTCAGGAATGTTTTGATGCAGTTATAAAAATATAAAATAAATCCTCTGGGATTCTCACTCACTCAAGCAGCCAATACAAAAATAGTCACCGAGTCCAAACACTAAGCAATGAAGGGGAAGTGGTGATCAAACTTCCACAACACCTAAACACATATAAAACAGCTAACTAGAGAAATCTGCTAATATTATTTAAAGGCCTCAGACAGGAGGGGGTGCGAGAGAAAAATTAGCCTAATAGGCAGTAAGCCTCAAGCCAACAACACCCACTTTCCTCAAATATCATTCATGGGCCAAAATGTGTTTTACAATTTTCTAAATGTATTTAAAACCACTAGAAAACACTTAACAGCAGTATCTCTTAGAGAGCTGTAATTCACTCTTTTCAAAGGCTAGATGTCTAGAAGCTGGGCAGGCGTCGACTCGCGTTTCGCTCATCACTGCTATCCAGACTGCATCAGGACAGGAAAGTGCCAGCTTCTTAAGAATTCCCTTAGAATGAAGAAACATCCTCCTTCATCAATCTTTTAAAGGCAGCGGTAACACCCATAAACAGTCCTTAGCCAATGATATCACAAGGTCAGGATCTGAATCGCTGATAGGTCCTCCAAAAGCCAATGGAATCACTTGTGCATTTATAAGCATTGCACAATCTTTGTATTAAATGGCACTATCATCCTGAGAATTTTCAACAATCAGAGAGAGAGGTTTTCAGAGGCAAAGTCTCAGGGCAGTTTCTCCAAATAGGTTTGTTTTGCGCATACCATGACAGTCATGAAACTCACTGCTAAACCATGGTATGTGGAGTAGGATCTCAACCTCTCATATTTACTGCTAATGCTCGGCGTAGTACTTGCATTGTGCCAAAGAGAGCTTCCTTCTGGAGTGTGTAAGATGTAACATGTATGGGTAATTTATCAAGGTGTGCTTGGAAGTCAAGGGGGGCAATTTCTCCAAATGGGTTTGTTTTGTGCATACCATGACAGACATGAACCTCACTTGTAAGCCAGCAGTACTTTATCTCCTCTTTATCTGCAGAAGTCCACTTAATTGTAGTTAATCCTCTTAACGTTTTCAATAATTTCTGTGGTTCAACTCCTGCCACAGTGGGTCCATGAACACGCTCACCGTGGCCTTTATCCATGGCAGAGATGTTAACTGCATCTGCAGTGTCTGCACTATCGCCACCACCATCATTAGCCCTAGTGCAGAGGCTATGGTGGGCATCTTTTTATCTTGGACGATGTGTGGCTGGAATGTATTTTTCTTTATCTTTCCTACCATACTTCGATTGTAGTGTCACCTTGCTGAGATTTGGTATAGATGTTATACAACGGGGTCACCATGTGAAGGTACTCAATAAGACTTGAGGAGGAAACTTTATTCTCTCCCCCTAAGAGATTCATAGCAATTCACCAACTGCTGCTAATGAATTTTATGTTGCACTCACCTTTGACCCCTGTGATTGGAAGTCTCCTCTTTGGATCCAGTCATTATGTAATCTCTGGCAGTACCTATGGAGAAATCCTGTCCCCACTGCATGTATCATTCAGACCATGTGAACTGCTTTCTGCATACACAGGGTCATGACCTGCTGCGCATATTAGGGGAAGAGTTATATGCTTGCCAAAGTGGTAGGGGGAGGGGGCTGTGATTGAGGCAAGAGGTACTATAAGGGCAGTAAATGCAAGACAACGTGTGCGTCTGCATCAAGTGGGCTAATTACAAATCTGGAACACAAGGAAAGGATTGTAAAAATCAGCCTGCAGGGGATTGGGCACAAGCCTTGACAGGTTCCAAGTTATTTTTGTCACAGATTAATGCCACTATCCCTGTTACGCTTATTGCTTGTGAAATGCACTTTGTCCATCCTACACATGTAATCCATTTTCACATGGATTCAGAAGGTGGTTAATGTCTTAATGTTACTGGTATATTTCCTTATACAATAGGCTTCAGGTAGTGTTGGTCTTCCTGTGGCAGGTGTCCTCTCTTGCTACAGAAGCTCAAAAATAAAGCTTTCCGAGTTACAGGTATGTTACTTGCACTCAGAGCTGTCTTCCGGTTCTCTGTAGTGTATATACTGTTTAGTACAGACTGTGTGTCAGAGGTGAGTTGATTGATGACAGCCAGGGAACCTCAGATCAGTCTCTGGGACTAACCAAACAAGGTGGGAGTGACTAACTTTCAGTGAACACTCCCTGACAAGTTACAGCCAAACAGAAAGATTTGTTGCTTATTTCTGGGTCCTTCGGAGAAGAAAGAAGAGCGAGAAATAGTTTTTAGCAAAAGGAGAGCTCTGGGGATAAAAGAGTAGCTGCCAGCCTTCACTGGTAAGTATATGAAGTTCTGCCTGCTTCTACTGTCTATCCTCAGTAACTTTATTTCATAATCTTTCAGAGAAGAAACGACAGGTAATTCCACTGGTTTATATTTTTCATAATGAAATATATCCCAGTTCATAAGAAGAACAGTCTTTAGTCATGCTTTATGAAATTGCAAAAAGTCTGAAAATTTGGTGTAACACAGAGGAGGGGCCAGATTCCCAGGTTAGAAAACATGACAAATATGGGAAAGACTGCGCCCCCTATAGGGTAGTTGTCAGACAAAACAATACCCAGGGCAATGGCTGCATTTTCACCCACCTCTTCTCTTTTGGACTTATGTGGATGCAAATTCACAGACTGACTCAAAAGGGCAGCATGGGTGATTGTTCTATATGCCTAGTTCTTGTGGCCATCTTGATCCTCTGAGGAACAAAAAGATGAATAACAGTATTTAATTATGCATCTAAATTGTGTAGGATGAAGAATTTCATTTACCACAAATTCTAAAGCAGCAGGTTCTTGGTTAATTTAAGTTTCTGTGGGTGTACTCAGGATTGGGTGCAATTGCAAGGTTAGCTGTTTAATTACTGCCAGTTTGTGCATCTGCGGGTACAGCTGTGTGACTACCTGTTCAGTTATTGAGGATGTATATATCTTTTGATACAGCTGTATGGTTATGTTTTGCTACTGGAAGCT
Source organism: Ichthyophis bannanicus (assembly GCA_033557465.1). Classification (NCBI taxonomy): domain Eukaryota; kingdom Metazoa; phylum Chordata; class Amphibia; order Gymnophiona; family Ichthyophiidae; genus Ichthyophis; species Ichthyophis bannanicus. The sequence goes on along the minus strand of CM066048.1, from coordinate 151,407,702 downwards.
TATGCATTTTTCAGTGCAACCATTCAGTTATCTGCTCATGCTTCTGTCAGTAATGCTGTACAGTGGTGTTTGTTATTGGGAATATATGCACCTTTCCGTACAGTTATCTACTCATGCTTCCGTCGGTAATGCTGTACAGTGATGTTTGTTATTGGGAATATATGCACCTTTCCGTACAGTTATCTGCTCATGCTGCTGTCGGTAATGCTGTACAGTGGTGTTTGTTATTGGGAATATATGCACCTTTCCGTACAGTTATGTGCTCATGCTCCTGTCGGTAATGCTGTACAGTGATGTTTGTTATTGGGAATATATGCACCTTTCCGTACAGTTATCTGCTCATGCTTCCGTCGGTAATGCTATACAGTGATGTTTGTTATTGGGAACATATGCACCTTTCCGTACAGTTATCTGCTCATGCTTCCATTGGTAATGCTGTACAGTGATGTTTGTTATTGGGAATATATGCACCTTTCCGTACAGTTATCTGCTCATGCTTCTGTCGGTAATGCTGTACAGTGATGTTTGTTATTGGGAACATATGCACCTTTCCGTACAGTTATCTGTTCATGCTGCTGTCGGTAATGCTGTACAGTGATGTTTGTTATTGGGAATATATGCACCTTTCCATACAGTTATCTGCTCATGCTGCTGTCAGTAATGCTGTACAGTGATGTTTGTTATTGGGAACATATGCACCTTTCCGTACAGTTATCTGCTCATGCTTCTGTCGGTAATGCTGTACAGTGATGTTTGTTATTGGGAATATATGCACCTTTCTGTACAGTTATCTGCTCATGCTGCTGTCGGTAATGCTGTACAGTGATGTTTGTTATTGGGAACATATGCACCTTTCCGTACAGTTATCTGCTCATGCTTCTGTCGGTAATGCTGTACAGTGATGTTTGTTATTGGGAATATATGCACCTTTCTGTACAGTTATCTGCTCATGCTGCTGTCGGTAATGCTGTACAGTGATGTTTGTTATTGGGAACATATGCACCTTTCCGTACAGTTATCTGCTCATGCTGCTGTCGATAATGCTGTACAGTGATGTTTGTTATTGGGAACATATGCACCTTCCTGTACAGTTATCTGCTCATGTTGCTGTCGGTAATGCTGTACAGTGATGTTTGTTATTGGGAACATATGCACCTTTCCGTACAGTTATCTGCTCATGCTTCTGTCAGTATGCTGTACAGTGATGTTTGTTATTGGGAACATATGCACCTTTCTGTACAGTTATCTGCTCATGCTGCTGTCGGTAATGCTGTACAGTGATATTTGTTATCGGGAACATATGCACCTTTCCGTACAGTCATCTGCTCATGCTGCTGTCAGTAATGCTGTACAGTGATGTTTGTTATTGGGAACATATGCACCTTCCTGTACAGTTATCTGTTTTAATACTGAATACATCTGCATGGTTTCTTAGTAATCCTTCTGTGCCCATTCCTGAGTACACCTGTACTGCTCTCTGTTTAATTACTGCCAGTGTGTACAGATATGGGTTCAGCTGCACTATTATGTGTTTTATGTTATTGGAGGTGTATGCATCTTTCAATCCATCCGTATGGGAATTGGTTTTGTTACTGAATGTGTACACATTTTTCAGTACAACTGTAAAGGTACCTGTTTTCTTACTGTGGGCATATACATCTTTGAGTATGAGTGTACAGAAACATAGAACATGATGGCAGAAAAAGACCACAAGGCCTTTCTAATTTGCCCTTCCATATCAACCACTACAACAGTCTCCTTTTTTTCCTTTAGAGATCCTCTGTGTTTGTCCCATTCTATTTTGAATTCAGATACTGTCCTCATCTCTACCACCTCCACCGGGAGACTATTCCACGCATCTACCACTCTTTCCTTAAAGAAATATTTCTGCATATTATTCCTGAGTCTATCCCCCTTTCACCCTTATCCTATGTCCCCTCATAGCAGAGCTGCTTTCAATTGAAAGAGGCTCTCCTCCTATGTATTTATGCCACAAAGATATTTAAATATCTAAATCATATCAGCTCTATTCTGCCTTGCTTCTAAAGTATACATATTATAATCCTTAAATCTGTCCTCAAATGCCTTATAATGAAGACCACTAACCATTTTAGTAGCCACCATCTGTACCGACTCCAACTTCTTTATATCCTTTTGAAGGTGCGGTCTCCAAAATGAAGTCGCAGCAAAGACTTATACAGAGGCACTATCACCTTTCTTCTGCTGGTCATTCTTCTCCCTATGCACCCAAGCATCCTTCTAGCTTTTGCCGTCGCCTTTTCTACCTGTTTAGCTACTTTAAGATCATCAGACACAATCACGCCTAGGTCCCACTCTTCTTTTGTGGACAGAAGTACTTCACCCCTATACTATATTGCTCCCTTGGGTTGCTGTAGCCCAAATGCATGACCTTACATTTTTTAACATTAAATCTCAGCTGCCAGGGGAGGGGCTAAGATCGTGGACGCGTGCTAACTGCACTCCCGATAGCTATAGTCACTCAGGGCCTAGCATCAGCAAAGTACTTTTAGTTTGCATTTAAAACACAGAAGAGAGCTTTCTGGTTAAATTTGGAACCCAGCAGAGAGCTTGTATTTTGAATTTAATAGTCACTCAGGGCCTAACATCAGCAAAGTACTTTTAGTTTAAATTTAAAACACAGAAGAGAGCTTTCTGGTTAAATTTGGAACCAAGCAGAGAGTTTGTATTTAGTTCAGTTTTAGTATTGTATTTAGTATTTTAGTATTTGTATTTAGTTCAGTTTGCATTCCCTGTGTTATCCAAGTTGCAACTCCTGTTCTCTGTAAAGCATAAACATGTTATCCAAGTTGTTACTCCTGTTCTATGTGAAGCCAAGCAGTTTGTTATGGTCATTTTGTTGTATGTAAACCGCGCTGACAATAGTGCGGTATATAAGAAATTGTAATAAATAAATAAATAATAAATAAATAAATAATAATAAATAAATTTCATAATAAGTTAGAGCCTAGCAGCAGCAAAGAGCTATAATTTAAATCAAATCAGAATATAGCTTACCTCAGCAGCACAGGACAGGGTACTGTGTAGCAGCCCTCTTTTAATAAGTGTTATTTCCCTCCCTCCCTCCCCAACACCCACCCACCCCTGGGATAATCGTAGTTTTATAGGAACTTAAACATCTTAAAAGACAGGAGGTGCTCTCAGGTGAAGCTCGTTACCCAAATAAGTCATACACTAAGGACCTGAGATTAATTAAGCTTCAGGTGAACAAGGTATATTAAACGTATTAGGTACAGTTTTATTAGTATAAATATCCATAGCAACCCTTAGTAAGTAAAGATCTTAAAGATCTAAACACAAGCTTAAAACTAAGATGCAGACAGCAGTCCAGCAGCGAGATGGGGGCTTTCCAGTCTTTTGCATTGAGTGTCACATGTATGATTTTCTCCCAGTTGGTGAGAGGTCTTACGTGTGCACTAGCTGCAAGGAGCTCTTTGCTCTCAGGGAACGAGTCCGTTCTCTAGAGGCTAGAGTAGCAGACTTGGAAAACCTAAGAAAGACAGAGAGGTACATAGACGAGACCTACAGGGATATAGTCCTGAAGTCCCACCTCCAGTCTGGCAGCATCCCTGTTGCCATGGAGGAGAGAGGTCACGTGACAGAAGAGCATCACCCTGGTGTGGCAGGAAGTGATCCTGTAACTAGGACCTGTCCTCCAGGTGATGTAAAACCCTCTCGCACCGAGGAAGTTTCTCCAGGGCCATGTGCCCATGAGGGAAGGGTTAGGACAGCTGTTATAGTTGGTGATTTGATCATTAGGCATGGAGATAGCTGGGTGGCTGGTGGACGTATCGCCTGGTAACATGCCTGCCTGGAGCGAAGGTAGCGGACCTCCCGCACCACCTAGATAAGGTCTTAGATAGTGCTGGGGAGGAGTCTGCTGTCTTGGTACATGTCGGTACCAATGACATAGGAAAATGTGGTAGGGAGGTTCTGGAGGCTAAATTTAGGCTTTTAGGTAGGAAGTTGAAATCCAGAACTTCCAAGGTAGTGTTCTCTGAAATGCTTCCCGTTCCACGCGCAGGACCCAAAACGCAGGCAGAGCTCTGGATTCTCAATGCATGGATGAGACAATGGTGCAGAGATGAGGGTTTTGGATTTGTTAGGAACTGGGGAACATTCTGGGGAAAGGAGGGGTTCTTCCGAAGGGATGGGCTTCACCTTAAACGGGATGGAACCAGGCTGCTGGCATTAACCTATAAAAAGGAGAGAGAGCAGCTTTTAAACTAGATAATAGGGGAAAGCCGACAGTCGCCCAAGAGTGGACGGTTCGGAAGAATGTATCCTTGAAGGATACTACCAAAAGCAGAGAGGTTCCAAAAAAGAGTAAAGTAGCCCAAATGCCCTCGAGTATGGAGCAGACAGAGCTTAAAGATTCCAAATTACCCATGTCTACCAATAGTCAAATTAATATGAATAAAATACAGTTTCTAAAATGCTGGTATGCAAATGCTAGAAATCTAAAAAATAAGATGGGAGAGTTAGAATAAATAGCACTAAATGAGAGGTTAGATATGATTGGAATATCAGAGACATGGTGGAAGGAGGACAACCAGTGGGACACTGTGATACCTGGGTATAAACTATATCGTAATGATAGAGCTGATCAAATTGGTAGAGGGGTTGTGCTCTATGTTAGAGAGGGCATTGAGTCAGAAAGGATTAAAGTTTTGCAGGAAGCAAAATTTGCTGTAGAATCCCTATGGATTGAAATTCCATGTAAAAAAGGGAAGGCGATGGCAGTGGAGGGTGTACTATCGACCGCCTGGCCAGAATGAACAAATGGATGATGAAATGCTCAAAGAAATCAAGGAAGCTAACAAACGTTACAGCACAGTAATAATAATGGGTGATTTCAATTACCCCGGTATCGACTGGGTCAGTTTCACAGCAGGACATGCTAGGGAGATAAAGTCCTAGATGAAATCCTAGTGGGAGGAGTGGCCTAGTGGATGGGGCAAGTTACCTCAGGCCAGAAGGTCGGGGGTTCAAATCCCACTAGAGGACAGCAACCTTGGGCCGGAAGGACTGGTGTTTCTAGTCCCACAGGTGCTCCTTGTGGTCTTGGGCAAGCCACTTAACCCTCCATTGCCCATGTTCCCTGTAAAATAGTTATCTCTAAGTTATAATGCCCTGTTCAATGTAATTTCAATTTGTTCAATGTAAACCGCCTTGATATCATGAAAGGTGGTATATAAGAAATGTTAAATAAATAAATGACTGCTTTTTGGAGCAGCTGGTTCATGAACTGACCAGAGGGGAAACCATATTAGACCTAGTCCTTAGTGGAACACCAGATCTAGTGCAAGAGATAAGGGCATTTGGGCCACTTGGCAGTAGTGATCATAGCATGATCACATTTGATTTAATTAGTGGAGGAGGGATAGTAAGGAAATCCACAGTACTACCTTTTAACTTTCAAAAGGGAGACTATGATAAAATGAGGAAAATAGTTAAGAAAAAAATAAAAGGAGCAGTTGCAAAGGTTAAAGACCTTGTCACGCCCTTAGCCCCTTACCTTGGTATGGGGTGGCGTGGATTTGTTTTTGTCACTGTGGTGCTTCAACCTCTGGCCTTTTTCTAACTGGATGCCTTTACATGCATTCTGGGAATGGTAGTTCAGTTAGATATCACTTGGGCTCAGATGAAAAAAAACACCTTCTTTTGTGTTGGGTTTGAGTGAGTGCAATTTATTTATTAGCACAAAATAAGACACGCTAGGTTCACAGATCCACCTTTTAAAGATATTTTCATCCAGGAATTCTTGCAACTTATAACAGGATAACTTGAACTGAAACAAAACAGCTTCCCTCAGCCTTAATTAGCAACACCTGCCTTCAGCAGAGCTTGCCGTGACGATCAAAACAAACAGAAAGAAACTTTTAAACCAGGTTTCTTTTCCTTTCCAGTCCAGAGCAAATACCTGGCTATCTTGTATGCTTAAACTCAACACTTCATACAGATAGTCCAATTCATAGAAGCAATAAAACTCTTTTCCAGGTTTTCTCAGCAGTTAGACAAACCAAAAGCATTTCTTAACTTCCTTCAGTTGAAATGGCATCAAAGGAGCTCTGCACTGCTCACAGCTGTTTCTCAAAAGACAATCAGGAAGCTTCAGCTTTTCACTGCGTAACAATTTTCCTGAGCTTAGAACTTTAAACAAGCAAACACAGCTCTCAAGGCTTTGGACACTGGAGACTTCTCTTTACGGTTGACATCACTAGCAACCATTCTTTAATTGGCAGACTGGCATGCAGAGCAGTCCATGTACGAGACCCCTTCTTCACAAGGTAAATCTGGCTCCCCTAATTCCATGGGTTCACTCTCTGGCTCAGATTCAGATAGCTTACTTGACTGCTTTCTATTAGGGTTAAAGCTGTCTCTGGCAAATACGTATTGCTCCTTATTAGCTAAGCTTCTGGGACTCATACCTTGATCAAAGCCTGTAGTAGCTTCACTTCTTACATGCTCTGGCCACCATCTAGCACGTCCTGTTCTCCAATTAGTGCTTCTGGCTCTCACTGCTCCATTCCTTGAGTAGGCAAAACTTCTGCTCTCTCTTTCCCTCTGGTTAGCAGTTACCGCACTCTCTGATCTCAGGAGTCCTTCCAATTCCTCTCCATGTGTCCTGCTTGTCCCTCTTCGTCTTCTTGCTCCTCTCTCTGCTGCTCTGTGACCTGGTCTCTCCGTTGGTCTCTCACCTCCTCACTCTGACCTAACTGAGCTAAACTTAAACCCCTTAGGCTCCTGCTCCACCCTCTCCCCTCTCAGGTGAGAAAGATCAAACTCCCTCGTGGCAGCTGTGTGATTAGGGGATGCAGTGATGTAAGGGTTCCTTACCCTGAGCCTGTATTCCCTATCCTTTCTACCAGTAGGGGCACTCTGTTCCTCATTGTAGCCAGGAATTACTGGCTTTCTAGGAGCAAATGGAGTTTTAAGTCCTGGACCTTTTAAAATGGGTCCCTTTATTATGGTAAATTCCTTCTTTTTACCCCTCTCTTCTAGGTCCTGATAAGCTTCCTTATCACAACTTACATCAAACTTGGGTATTGTTGAAAAATACTATCTTGGAAGCCCAGACCAGCTGTATTCCACACTTTAAGAAAAGTGGAAGGAAGTCCAAAAAACTGCCAGCATGGCTTAAAGGTGAGATCAGAGAGTCTGTTGTTGCCAAAAAAGCATCTTTCATGAAATGGAAAAAAAAGCCAAACGACGAAACCTGGAAACAGCACAAGCACTGGCAAGTCAAATGCAAGGCATTGATAAGGCAGGCAAAGGGAGAATTTGAGAAGAAGCTTGCTGAAGAAGCAAAGATGTGAAATAAAGACTTTTTCAAGTACATTCGTAGCAAAAAAACCTGTGAGAGAGTCAATTGTTCCAATTAAATGATAGAGGGGTTAAAGGGGCACTAAGAGGTGACAAGGCGATAGCGGAGAGACTGAATGAACTCTTTGCTTCGGTCTTTACTGAGGAAGATGTAGGGATGTTACCCATGATTGAAGTGGTATTTAAAGGTGCGGAAGAATTGAAGAAAATATCGATACATCGGGAAGATGTCTTACAACTATTAGATAAACTGAAGAGTAGCAAATCACCTGGGCCGGATGGTATACATCCAAGGGTGTTGAAAGAACTGAAATATGAGATTGCAGACCTGCTATTAGTAATCTGTGAACTATCATTAAAATCGTCTCTAATACCTGAAGATTGGAGGATCGCCAATGTAACACCAATTTTTAAAAAGGGTTCCAGGAGTGATCCGGGAAACTACAGACCAGTGAGCCTGATGTCAGTACCGGGAAAAATGGTAGAAACCATCATAAAGAATAAAATTACTCAGCATGTAGATAGTCATGGCCTAATGGGAGACAACCAACATGGCTTTAGACAAGGAAGATCTTGTCTTACTAATCTGTTATGTTTTTTTGAAGGTGTGAATAAACAGGTGGACAAAGGTGAGTCAGTTGATATAGTGTATCTGGACTTTCAGAAAGCCTTTGACAAGGTCCCTCATCAGAGACTTTTGGCAAAACTAAAGAGTCATGGGATAGGAGGCAGTGTACTATTGTGGATCAGGAACTGGTTAAAAGATAGAAAGCAGAGGGTAGGGCTAAATGGCCAATTTTCCCAATGGAGAAAGGTGAATAGTGGTGTACCCCAGGGATCTGTGCTGGGTCTGCTGCTTTTTGACATATTCATAAATGATCTGGAAAGTGGAATAACGAGTGAGTTTATCAAATTTGCAGATGACACAAAACTATTTAAAGCTGTTAAAACCCAAGAGGATTGTGGAAAATTGCAAGAGGATCTTGATAAATTGAAAGACTGGGCATCAAAATGGCAGATGAAATTTAATGTGGACAAGTGCAAAGTTATGCACCTAGGGAAGAACAACCCAAACTATGTTTACAAGATGCAAGGTTCCACATTAGGAACCACCACCCAGGAAAAAGATTTAGGCGTCATTGTGGATAATATGTTAAAACCCTCGGCCCAGTGTGCAGCGGCGGCCAAGAGAGCAAATAGAATGCTAGGTATCATAAGGAAAGGAATGGAAAATAAAACAAAAGATATTATAATGCCTCTATATCGTTCCATGGTGAGACCGCACCTTGAATATTCTGTGGAATTCTGGTCGCCGTATCTTAAAAAGGATATAGCGTTATTAGAAAAGGTTCAGAGAAGAGCCACCAAAATGGTAAAGGGGATGGAAGGATACTCATATGAAGAAAGGCTAAAAAGGTTAGGGCTCTTTAACCTGGAAAAGAGATGGCTGAGGGGAGATATGATAAGTCTATAAATTAATGAACGGAGTGGAACAGGTAAACGTAGATCAATTGTTTACGTTATCAGAATATAGAAAGACTAGGGGACATGCAATGAAGCTACAGGGTAAACTATTTAAGATTAATAAAAGAAAATATTTTTTCACTCAATGTGTAATCAAACTCTGGAATTTGTTACCGGAGGATGTAGTAAAGGCTGTTAGTGTAGCTGGGTTTAAAAAAGGTTTGGACAAGTTCCTGGAGGAAAGGTCCATAAACCATTATTAAGAAGGGGCCCAGGATATCAATGCTTAACCCAGTACAAGCATTGCGGAACCTGTGTCTTTTGGGGAAACTGCTAGGTATGTATGATCTAGACTGGCCACTGTTGGCAACAGGATACTGGGCTTGATGGACCTTGGTGTGACCCAGTATGGCATATCTTATGTTCTTGTGTTCTTATCCTGTTGGCTTTAAATTTTGATTACGTGTTTGTATCCTGCCCCACAAGTGGAAAGCTAAAGTCTGGGAAGCTTTGCAGAGTGCACTGTAGTTAAGGGGCCACTTGATGCTTTCGTCCAGCCCACTGGTGCGAGTGTGGTCACTCCAGGGTATCAAGGCCTGCTGGGGATGGCAGGAGCGGAAGGAGACTCCTCGCGTCTCTCTGAGCTCAACATCACTTTTAGCCTGGAGGTGAGGTCAGCCCCAGTGAGGCTTTCTATCCCCAAAGTCAGTACATTGTTGGTCGATTCTGCCTGCGAGTTGGGAGACTTGGCTGGGAAGCCAGGAGGAGGGTGTGCTGCGGTAGCCATGTTGGTTGCTGAGGATCCTGCTGGAGGGCACGAGGTCATGGGTTACGGTGAGGAGAGTGTGTTGCGGTAGCCGTGTCGGTCGCTGCGGATCCTGCTGCAGGGCAAGGGGTCATGGGTTACGGTGAGGAGAGTGTGCTGTGGTAGCCGTGTCGGTCGCTGCGGATCCTGCTTCAGGGCATGGGGTCATGGTTTATGGTGAGGAGGGTGTGCTGTGGTAGCCGTGTCAGTCACTGCGGATCCTGCTGCAGGGCACGGGGTCATGGGTTATGTTGAGGAGAGTGTGTTGCAGTAGCCGTGTCGGTCGCTGCGGATCCTCCTGCAGGGCACGGGGTCATGGGTTACGGTGAGGAGGGTGTGCTGTGGTAGCCATGTCGGTCACTGTGGATCCTCCTGCAGGGCACGGGGCCATGGGTTATGGTAAGGAGAGTGTGCTGCGGTAGCTGTGTCGGTCGCTGTGGATCCTGCTGCAGGGCACGGGGCCATGGGTTATGGTGAGGAGTGTGTGCTGCGGCAGCCGTGTCGGTCACTGCGGATCCTGCTGCAGGGCACGGGGCCATGGGTTATGGTAAGGAGAGTGTGCTGTGGTAGCCGTTTCAGTCGCTGTGGATCCTGCTGCAGGGCACGGGGCCATGGGTTATGGTGACGAGAGTGTGCTGCGGTAGCTGTGTTGGTCACTGTGGATCCTGCTGCAGGGCACGGGGCCATGGGTTACGGTGAGGAGAGTGTGCTGCGGTAGCCGTGTCGGTCGCTGTGGATCCTGATGCAGGGCACGGGGCCATGGGTTACGGTGAGGAGAGTGTGCTGCGGTAGCTGTGTTGGTCACTGTGGATCCTGCTGCAGGGCATAGGGCCATGGGTTATGGTAAGGAGAGTGTGCTGCGGTAGCTGTGTTGGTCACTGTGGATCCTGCTGCAGGGCATGGGGCCATGGGTTATGGTAAGGAGGGTGTGCTGCGGTAGCTGTGTTGGTCGCTGTGGATCCTGCTGCAGGGCACGGGACCATGGGTTACGGTGAGGAGAGTGTGCTGTGGCAGCCGTGTCAGTCACTGCGGATCCTGCTGCAGGGCACGGGGTCATGGGTTATGGTAAAGAGAGTGTGCTGTGGTAGCCGTTTCGGTCGCTGTGGATCCTGCTGCAGGGCACCAGGTCATGGGTTATGGTAAGGAGAGTTTTCTGCGGTAGCCATGTTGGTCACCGTGGATCCTGCTGCAGGGCACGGGGCCATGGGTTACGGTGAGGAGAGTGTGCTGCGGTAGCCATGTTGGTCACTGTGGATCCTGCTGCAGGGCACGGGGCCATGGGTTACGGTGAGGAGAGTGTGCTGCGGTAGCCGTGTCGGTCACTGCGGATCCTGCTACAGGGCACGAGGCCATGGGTTACGGTGAGAAGAGTGTGCTGTGGTTGCCGTGTCGGTCACTGCAGATCCTGCTACAGGGCACGAGGCCATGGGTTACAGTGAGGAGAGTGTGCTGTGGCAGCCGTGTCGGTCGCTGTGGATCCTGCTGCAGGGCACGGGGCCATGGGTTACGGTGAGGAGAGTGTGCTTGCACTTTCTGTTGGGGAACACTCTGGTATTGATCAGCAGTTGATCAGTGTTACCGAGGAGTTGCAAACTGAGCTGCAGAAACCGGCAATAATCACGCTGGAAACGTTGTGGGGTGGCCTGCAGGCAGTGGAGTCTTCTTTCCTCTCCCAGTTTGTCACATTTCAGACAGTGTTTCCTGACTGTGCTCCGGTTCTGGACCAGCAGAAGCAAGTGGTGGCTGCAGTGACAACAGGAGTGTCTCAGATAGAGACGAAAGTGGAGGACATTACTGCTGTGTCAGGTACTGTGACTAAAGATTTATCAAGTATTCATTTGAAGATTGAGTCATTGGAGAACTCGGTAAGGAAGAGGAATTTGCATTTATTAAACTTTCCAAGGGTGCCTTGTTTCCCCGAAGCAACTTCTTCATTCCTATTTAACTTCTGTGTTAAAGATACCATCAGAGTCGATATCTCCCCTTACTAGAGTTTTCTATTTGCCGGTTACCAAGCATAAAGCTTCATCTTCACCACTTCAAAAACCACCTTTTGACTCTTTTGATCTGACGTGTTTCTTGAAACCTCTGATCCTAAAGCCATTCACTTTCAACACTCTTGATGAATTTGGTCTTGGAGCCTGATCGAGACTGGTTAATGAGGTTATATTTTAAGGCTAGAGATGAGTTATTCATGGGTACTCCTATCCGTATGTTTCCGGATGTCTCCAAGGTTAACCAGAAGCGCAGACAGTAGTTTCTGCTGCTGTGCCCCAAGGTTCTGCAGCTGGGGGGTTTGTTTTTCTTGCGCTACCTCCAGAGTGTGAACTATATCTTTTTTTACCCCTCTCCTTTAACTCAGTTTGTTGTTAGTAAAAGTGCTAGTTTACCTCCGAAGTCTGAGAATCCTTGAGGGAACCCTTTGAAATTTCTGATCTCGTATAGTATGGTTTATCGCACCACTATGTGTCTTTTTTCCTTAGGCTTTTTTCTTTGGCTTCCCTCAGAATTGTGGTGGACTAGTGAAATATATCTTATCCTTAATTTTGTTGGGTAATTTGGGTTGGAGGTGTCTCTCTTTCCCTTTTGGTTTATAGTTCCATTTCTGTAACAAGTTGTTTTCTTGTGTAAAGATTTGAAATTGCATAAATAAAAAATAAAAAATAAATTTCAGCTACCACATTCTAGACCATTCTTCAAGCTTAGCTAGATACCTCCTCATGTTATCTACACCTTCCTGGGTGTCTACTCTATTGCAGATTTTGGTATCATCTGCAAAGAGGCAAACCTTACCCGACAGCCCTTCCGCCATATCACTAACAAAGATGTTAAATGCACACATGCAGAAGTATGAACAGCAGCTGCAATAAAAGTTAAATGCACACATGTTAAATGCACACATGCAGAAGTATGAACAGCAGCTGCAATAAAAGGGGATCTCCTCCTCCTCCCTATCTCACCTCATCCAACCACTTGCACCTAACAGACCAAGAAGAATCGCAGAGTCCAACATGCTAGCGATACCAAAAGAAACAAGATGCACCAAAACAACAGCTAACAGAGCCTTCCGACTCTGTGCCCCAAGTCTATGGAATACCTTACCAGCACATATCAGAGCAATCCCCAACCTGAGCCAGTTCAGAAAGGCCCTTAAACATTTCCTCTTCATCAAATATCTCACCGACATCTCCGAACCTCAGTCCCACTTGAATAGTGAGCACCTCAACAATAGTAGTAGTCAACCAGGCAAGCCCTCACAACAGGCGCCCCCTACAATGTAAAACACCAAACAGTATCCTTCCTCATTATACTTCCTATGTATATAGTTTACCCTGTTCTCCAAGTTTCAGTTCCTGTTAAATGTAATGACCAGACATATGTAAGTTGTCGGATGTTTCTGTTCCATGTAAACCGCGCTGATGGCAAATAGTACGGTATATAAGAAATGTTAATAAATAAAATAATAAAATAAAATAAAAAAGAATCGGACCAAGGACAGATCCCTGGGGCACACCACTGGTAACCTCCTTCTCCTCAGAGTGAGCTCCATTTACCTGTGTCCATTATCGCCTCCCACTCAACCAATTTCCAACCCAAGCAGTAACTTTAGGGTCCAGGTATTTGTTTTGTTACTGGGGGTGTCTGTATCTCTATACAGTTGTCTGTTTTACTGCTGTATGAAGCTACATGGTTGTCTGTTTTGGTACTCCCTCTTTGCACATCTGCGAATACCCCTGTACTGTCATCTCTTTTATTGCAGCTGCTGTTCATACTTCTGCATGTGTGCATTTAATTATGATATGCATTTTTCTCTTCAGTCTCATACCTATGGTTTATGGTTTATTATGTTTTCTATACTGCCCTTCAAACTTGTATTATCATTACATAATATTCTCATACACCATAGTGAACCTAAACACATACAGGCTCATTCCATCCCAGATGTACACCCCCTCTGCACATCCGGTTTGACCGGATGTACAGAGAGGGTCGTGATTCTGACCCTGTGGGGCATGTCTAGCCCTGCGGAATCAGAATTGCAATCAGTCTTGTACGTGCAGGCTGGGACTGCGATTCAGCCTAGCCTGCACGTACACGACAAGCCCGACTAACTGAGTCAGGGCTTTTAAATGGAGCCATGGCGCCATGGTGTCTGGTTGCCATGGCACCACGGCTCCATTTAAAAGCTGTGATGCCGGCCGCTGGAAAAAGAGCTTATTCCCCTCAGCCCGACCCCCGATCTGGTGAGAGTCGGGATTCGGGGAATGTTTTCTGACCCTCCCTGCCCCATACACGCCCCGGGCAGGAAAAATAAAAATGTCCAAGGAAGTTATTCCACCTCGGAGATGGAATAACTTCCCCACACAAGTCACGGGCCCTTGACTTACAGGGCCGACATTAGAATTAGCCCTATACATCCAGGGTCGGCAACTGTCCATCATCTGCGCAGACTCTGCCCCCGAGCCATCCCTTCCCTGCCCCTGTCTAACTTCCCTGAACAACTGACGGGGAGGTTAGATGCCGGCGGGGGGAAGGCACGTATAGCGGGGATGGACATCCTGTTGGGACGTTCATCCGTGCTATTCGTAGCACAGAATCGGGCCCATAGTATGAAAAAAATTGAATTTCTTCTTCTCTTCCCTGCATAGTTTGTGAACAGAAAGCTAATAGTGTTTTCAGAATTTGTATGGAAGCCAAACTGGGTAAGGACAAGAGACGAAATGTACTAGGAATTGAAGTAATCCTTTTTTGCATACACAACTGCTGATGACTGATGAATTCCCTGAAACAATGAAACGGGATTGAATGGTTCTTAGATTTCGATACTTCTCCCCTTATCTCTCTACTTCTCTAGCCTCTCTGTTTAACACTTCTTCCTCACCATCTTCTTCTCTCTCTCTGGTTTTTATTTTGTCTCTCCCTCATCTTTTGCTTCTTTCTCTCTTTTCAGCTCTTTGTCCCTGTTTTTTACCATTTCCCATATTTCTCTTTTGCTTCTTTGCTGTCTCACACATGGACCTTTTATCCCACAAGCATAGAAATACAGAACATGAGGGTGACTGAGAATTATATGACCCATCTAGTCTGCCCAAATCTACATCCTGCTGAAGTTGAGATCTTTGGCTTTCCAATCCTCTGTGCCTCTCCCAGGCTTTCTTGAGTTTTGTTCTGTTCCTCTCCACCACCTCCATACATACACCAGTCTTTCTATGGAGAAAGATTTACTAATGTACAAAATTCTCTTGGGCATTTCCACCTCTGTTTTGTTTGGGTAAAGGTGCTGAAAAAGATTGCATGTAGAGCTGAAATACAGTCTGCATATTTTTTCTCCCTCAAACTAGCCCACTCCCAGGAGTGCCACCTCCTGTTATTGTGGCTAAAAGCAACACCACAAATACTTTTATCCGTTTTCAGAGACAGGAGGTTTTAGACACTTATTAGCAAGGGTAGTTTTCTCTTCTATTCCATCACTGACCTTGGGGCCAATGCAGAAAACTGGCGCTGAAGTCACGCGCTATTAGCTATGTACGTGTCTATGTAGCACGCCGATTGTGTGCGACTTCAGTGTCAGAATAAAGAAAGGGGCGCATATGCAAATGAGACGTGCATAAAACCTCAGCGCAAAATGTCAGCATTAAACTGGGATAGCAAGCCAAACACGTGCACAGAAGTCAGCGCAAGTTTGGCAGGCTATCTTGGAAAAACAGGGTCATCTGAGGGGACATTTGAGACTTCACCTCAAATGATCTAGGTATTGGGGAAAGCCTCTGATGTCATCAAAATACTGTTGGGGGGTTGGTACCCCAAACACAGACCCTCTGACAGAAACCAAATCCCGGGCGGCCCCAATCCCCACTTGCCTGCCCAATAAAAAAATCCCTGGTGGCCCAGCAGCCCCGATCCCCTCCCCACCCAATTTAAAAAAAAAAGTCCTGGTGGCCCAGCAGCTTCGATCCCACCCCCCAATAACAAAAAGGCCCTGTGGCCCCTGAACTCTCCTCCTGGTACCTTTAAGCATTGCCCACACGATCTCACCCCTGTGCCGCCATTTTATTTGGCAGTCTGACCCTGCCTGGTGCATCCCAAGGTGCTGCCATTTTTCAAGATGGTGGCACAGCGTCAAGAGCACATGGGCAACACTCCTGCTCCAGCTTAAAGGTACTGGGAGGGGGGTGGGGATTCAGGGGCCACTGGGCCTTTTTGTTATTGGGTGGGTGGGTGGGATCAGTGTCGCTGGGCCAAAAGGGATTTTTTTTCCTACATGTGCAAGAAATTTAAATTACCTTAGATGAGGCATAGAGATTTTGGCACTTTGGCTAGTTATGGAATGCTCTATGCGTTTCACTGCATCAGATGCAGACAATAATAGCATGCCATTTTACTACATGCAACTCATTTGCATATAATTTAAATATGCTTGGCATTACTGTGTACTGTGGTAAGGAGAGTGCAGCCCAGCCAGGAAAAAGTAAAGAGAAGCAGAATTTTTCCTCTTTGCGGGGGATGGGTACACAGGGTCACATAGTCCACAGCAGAAGCCTGGAGAGAAACCTAGAGGGCAGACCTAGCTGTAAGCCACGCCCACACTCCAGGTCAGCCACAGATAGGAGTGGGAGGTACAGAAGGGCGGAGCCAGGAAGGGAGTTGCCCTGCTCAGTGTTTGAAAGGGAGCAAACAAACACTAGAGATAGAGTTGGAGAGAGAGTTGGTTGGAGAGCTGGTTCAGGAGCTGGTTGGAAGCATGGTTGGAGAGCTGGTTGGAAGCATGGGGAGAAGCATGATTGGAGACACAGTTGCAGTTGCAGTGGCAGTTGCTGTCGGAGTTGCAGTCCAGGCCTAAGTGGGAGTTGCAGCTCAGGTTCCAGTCCAGGTTCCAGAAGGTACAGAGGGAACAGCCCTGTAGCCAAAAGGAGCAGCAGAGAAAGGAACCGCTATAAAGACAACCAGAGAAGGTACAAAGGAAGCCACCATACTCAGCACAGTAGCCACAGAGGACCTAGGGAAGGTTCTAGGGGAAGAACCACCTACCCTGGCAAGAGAGTGGGAAAGTCTTACCACAAGTCTCTGCCCTACGCTGAGGCAGAGGGAGTCCTGACTGACCAAAGCTCCAACCCAGAGAATACTGCACCAAAAGCCCAAGGTAGGAGAAGGGAGGCAGTAAGGCCTTCTAAGTATGTTTTCTCTTCTGACTCTGATGAAACTGTTATTCCCCAGATCACACCGCCTAGAAAGAAAAGGTTCACCAGGAAGGTTAAACAGGAACACCCCATAGGAGACCTGCCCAGAGAAGGGAGGACAAGGAAGTGGGAGAGGTTGTTTAACCTGTTAAAAACTCTAAAGCAGAAAGTCCCTGAGCGCTACCAAGCAGAACCCTGCTACATCTCAGCTGAGAGTATGGAGCTTGAAGCCAGAGAGGCTGATGTAAATTCCAATATTTCAGAGATGGAATGTGATGCCTGCACTAAGGTAAATTAGTGTGAGCCAGAGACACTTGATATTTGAATTCGCTGTTGTTTTGTTTGGACATTTGTTACTGGAGAAGTTATCCATTATTTTCTTTTGTCTGGAGAGTAATTGTGCTTGAAGAAATTGTATCCACTTACCTGCAAGGAAGCTGAATAAATTCCTGTGCGCTTTTAAAAACCACTCGGTTCATTGTTCCTCACACAACTACAACCCTAGGAAAATATAAGAGGTGGTCACCCGTCCCTACTAGGCAGCCGACTGGTAGGGGCGCGAGCGCCACAGTATGCATACTTTTCCTTTGTTGATTACACATGCGTCAATCTCTTCTCTGCATTTGGCGTGTCAGAACTTGTGCTAGACATTGCATTATCTGTGCGCAAAGGGCTTGTTAGTCTTTCTGTGTCGGCCCACTTGTTTGTTGGGGATGATAGTTCAATTCCATCTGCCACTCCTCAGTCTAATTTAAACACCTGTCAATGTGTATTTAGTCCTTTTTACTTATATGCTGAGGGCCCAGTTTTCAAAACTGCCAATATTCAAATGTCATGATACTTAAATATCAGTGAGGTATTCAGAGGTAATAGGATAGGAGCTGCCACTACTACTACTACTGAACATTTGTATAGCGCTACAAGATGTAGGCAGCGCTGCACAGACACATGTAAAAGATGGTCCCTGCTCATCAGAGCTAACAACCTAGTCAAGACACACAACACAGTAGTTGTAGACATAGGACACTTTTAGGGGGAATGGTAAGGAAACACAAAGGAGATCAGGTGAGTCAAGATCTGAAAGCGGCAGTGAAGAAGTGAGTTTTCAACCTGGATTTGAAAAGGGTCAGAGAAGGCAACTGATGTACAGACTCAGGTAGTTTGTTCCAGGCATAAGGAGCAGCAAAGTGGAAGGAGCAAAGTCTGAAGTTAGCAATAGAAGAGAAGGGCACAGATAGAAGTGATTTGCCAGAAGAGCGGAGTTCCTGAGGGGAGGTGTAGGGAGAGATAAGAGAGGAAAGGTAGCGAGGAGCTGCAGAGTGAATGCACTTATAGGTCAGCAGGAGAAGTTTGAACTGGATGCGGAAACAGATAGAAAGTCAATGAAGTGACTTGAGAAGAGGAGTAATATGAACATGACGAGGCTGGTGGAAGATTAGCCGAGCAGCAGAGTGTTGAACAGATTGAAGGGGAGAGAGATGACTCAGAGGGAGACCAGCAAGGAGCAGGTTACAGTAGTCAAGACGGGAGATGACTAAGGAGTGGATAAGGGTCTTTAAAGTGAAAGCAAGGGACAAATTTTGCCAATGTTATACAAAAAGAAGCAACAGGTTTTAGCTATCTGTTGGATGTGTGTGGAGAAGGAGAGGAAGGAGTCAAAGATTTTTTTATTTAGCAACTTTTTTATACCACTATACCTACCAGACACAGCAGTTTACATGGAACTCAGGAACAAGTAACTTCACATGGAACTCAGGAACACGTAACTTCACATGGAACTCAGGAACACGTAACTTCACATGGAACTCAGGAACAAGTAACTTTATATCGAGCATAGTACACAATAGATAACTGAGTTTAAAATAGCTATTTACATGAGACTGAATTGGTGCTGCAGTAGGTCCATAAGATAAACTGCAGGAAGGGTAGCTAGGAGTCTGTGTCAAGGTGTTCCAAGAAAAGGAAGGTTTTTAGCTTACACCAAAATTCACCTAAGTTCATGAGGGCCCAGATTTCTGTGATGAGGAAGTTCCAGATGAATGCTGCATAGTAGGAGAAGGCTCTGTTAGTAGTGGTATTGTTGGAGTGGGTGAAAGAAACTGGAATCGAGAGGATGTTGTGACTGGTGGACCATGTTGATCTCTTGTTGAGTGGTTGTTGAAGAAGGGGGCAAAGGATGTTTGCAGAGAGGTGATGGATGGTCTTGAATATGGTTAGCGCGATTTTATATTTAATCCTCATGTGGATGGGCAGCCAGTACAGATGTTTCAGAGTGGGGGTAATGTGCTCCCGTGGGCCTGTACCTGTGATTATTCTGGCTGCAGAGTTTTGGGCAACCTGTAGGGGGAGTAGGGTAGCTTTGGGGAGACCTTGGTATATTATGTTTGCATAGTCCAGGGTGAGGGTGATGAGTGCTTGGCAAATGTTTCTGAAGTCATTAGGGTCTAGCAGTGGGCGCAGGTGTCGGAGTGTTCTCGTCTTGAAGTAGGCAGCTTTGATGACCTGTTTGATGTGGTGGTGGAAGCTCAGGTGTTGATCCAGGGTGAAGCCCAAATACTTTACTTGTTTGACGTGTAGAGTTAGATTGGCCAAATTGATGGAACTTGGCTATGAAGAGGACTTCCATTTTGCTAGGGTTGATGTGCATGTTGTGTTTGCTGAGCCATTGTATGGATGCTTCTAGGCATCTATTGATCATGGAATAGTCCAGGTTGGTAGTGAAGAATGGCGTGTAAATCAGAATGTCTCCTGCAACAAATGATAGTGAATCTTGTGGTGTTTTATGAGTGTGCATAGAGGCTGGATGAAGATATTGAACAGAAGTGTTGATAATAAGGATCTTTGAGTAGTCCCTGTAGTAGCTGGAAAGGTTTGGAGATTTCATTTCCAGTTTTTACTTGTTGGGATCGGTTGGGGAGGTATGACTGGAACCACTGTAGTGCTGTATCTCTGATTCCAATTGAGTGGAGATGGGGACATAGCTGGGTGTGGCTGACTGAGTTGAAGGATGCAGAGATGTCGAGGAAGATGAGAATAAATCCTTGTGTGCTTTTCTGAGTGCCCTTTTTAAAGTTATCCAGAAGGGAGGTTAGAAGGGTTTCGGTACTGTGGAATGGCCTAATCCATGCTGGAGTACATCAAGAGGGGCGTGGGTTTCTATGAATTCTTGCAACTGAAGCTGCACTGCCTTTTATATGATTTTGGCTGGGGGGGATGCTCGAAATGGGTCTGTATGATGCTGTGGCTGAGGGATCAGCTGTGTGCTTTTTCTGTAAGGGTCTGATAGAGGCTTGCTTGAGATGAAATGGCATATAGTCAAGTGTTAGAGATGTGTGGACAAGTTGGAGAATGGCTGGGATGAGGACATGTCTGGTCATATTGATCCAAGAGAAGGGGCAGAGGGTCGAGTGATGAGGTGGTACAGTTGAGCTTTTCTGTAATATTGGTAATCTCCCTGGTGGATAAGTGCCTGAATGATGACCAAGTTTTCTTGTTTGGGGTGTTTGTGGGGTCAGTGGCAGGCAGGTGCTGAACTATGGTGGCTGGTGTCTGGATTGGAGGAACTGTGCGATGGCTTCAGGTACTAAGGTGAAGTTAGATGACCCCAAGATTCCGAGCTGAGGAAACAGGGAGCAGTAGAGTGTTATCCACAGAAATGGAGGAAGGGGGAGGGGAGTTTAGGGGGAAAGATAAAGAGCTCAGTTTTGGCCACATTCGATTTAAGGTGACAGTGAGACATCCTGGCCCTAATGTCAGATAAGCAGGCAGAGATCTGGGCCTGGATTCCCGGAGAGGTTTCAGGTACAGAGAGGTAGATCTGGGAATCATCAGTGTAGAGATGGTATTGAAAACCCTTCCATCCCCTTTACTATTTGGTGACCCTTCTCTGTACCTTTTCTAATTCTACTATATCCTTTTTAAGATATGATGACCAGAATTGTACACAGTATTCAAGATGGGGTCACACCATAGAATGATACAGAGGCATTATAATATCCTTGGTTTTATTCTCCATCCTTTCCTTATGATTCCTAGCATTTTATTTGCTTTCTTGGCCTCTGCTGCACACTGGGCCAAGGGTTTCAATGATGGTGCATAAATCCTTTTCTTGGGTGGTGGTTCCTAATGTGGAACCTTGCATTGTGTAACTGTAGTTTGGGTTGTTATTCCCTAAGGGCCCGATTCTGTCCTGCACGTCCATCCCCTCTGTGCATCCGGTCTGAACCGGATGCACAGAGGGGGTCGCGATTCTGATCCCACGGGGCACGTCTAGCCCCGTGGGATCAGAATTGCAAACAGTCCTGCATGTGCAGGCTGGAACAGCGATTCTGTCTGGCCTGCACGTGCAGGACTGCACCGGCTAACTCAGGGCATTTAAATGGAGCCATGGCGCCATGGCATCATGTTGCCATGGCACCGCGGCTCCATTTAAAAGCCGCGATACTGGCTGCTGACCAAAACTGCAGCCCCTGGGCTGCCCATTCCCCACCCCTAATTAACTTCCCCGCACAACCGGCGGGGAAGTTAGGCGGGGGCTGAAGCCGGCACGAATAACGGGGATGGATGTCCATCCCCACTATTCGTGGTTCATAATGACCCCCTAAGTGCATAACTTTGCACTTCCATATTAAATTTCATCTGTCATATGGATGCCCAGTCTTCCAATTTATCATGGTCCTCTTGCAAGTTTTCACAATCCTCTTGTGTTTTAACAACTTTGAATAATTTTGTGTCATCTGCAAATTAGATCATCTCACTACTTATTCCTCTTTCCAGGTTATTTATGAATATGTTACAAAGCAGCGGGCCCAGCACAGGTCCATGGGGTACGCTACTATTCACCTTTTTCCATTACAAAAAATGGCCATTTAGCCCAACTGTCTGTTTTCTATCTTTTAAGCAGTTGCTGATCCACAACAGTTGCGACGCTCCTGCCCCTGCCCTAGGGCTAACGGACAGGAGTGGCCTATTGTCCCGTGAGGAATGGATTAAAACTATTCCCTTGGAATGATGGGAGATGTAGTTTTGTTCTCCTTTCTCTCACTGATAAATGTAGTTGCGCCAGAGACAGTAAGGCTTTTGCAAGAATGTTTTATTCGTGTTGGGGAGATTCCTCCAGTGCATCAAAATTCAGATACATGAACATAAATGGTGCTTTAAATGGTAACAGAAGAAACTCAGGAATATAAGACAACGTAAAGTGAGATCAGCATTTCTTCTATGGAGCTTAACTCAGCTCTGCCTCAAGAGGTGACTTACATATATTGCAGCCTCATGCAATCACTGTTCCCTTCACAGTGTGAACTCAAACTCAGGTGCAAACAATTAGGTTTTCAGAGCACGGCAGCAGAAACTGCCACATTGTATTCTTTTCACACAAGGTACGGCAAGCTTTGTTATACTGCTATTTCCTTACAGCATATTGAACAGTCCATGCTATTATCGTCAGAGTTTATCAAAGGTAAGGCATTTTCCACTTGCATAAAATCTTCTGACTGCACAGAACTATTGTCCTCATTCAGCTATGACTGTCTGCCTGCTTTCAATTCTAAGAACTCTTTAAAGTCCTGAAGGAGCAATTCAGCCTGTTCAGTTCCTGACAAACAGTTGTCAGCCAACACTGAGTTTTTCTCCCAGTCAATAATGTTTCCCCCTTCAGCTCTTGGCTTGAATAACTCAGGGTAACAATTGGGATCTTTTAAAACAACCTTAAATATAGGAGATGGGACTTTACCTTCTCTATCCAGGCTCCTATAGAAACTGCTGTCTTTCTGCCAGGCTCCTCTCCTTTTAGGTAGCTCAAAAGCTTTGTAGCTGTGAGTGCTTCTGGGTCTCTCCAGTCCAAACTGTATCCATGAGGGCTCTGCCTTTTCCCAAGACTCTAAACCAGGGCTTCGTCAACTTCTCGCAGGACTTCCTTTCCAAGCACCTGTTAAGATCCTTGCAGGTCCTCTGTGGCTACCAGGCTCAGACGTGCAGCCAAACTGCTTCCTGGTCATCTGCTCATGGCTTTCCTGTTTCTCACAGCTATTCTGCTTTTGCTTCCAGGCCCTCTGCTCACAGGTCCTCTGCTCCTGGGAATTCTACTTCAAGCTATTCTCTCTCTTCTTGTTCTTCTTGATCATCTGTTTAGCAGCGTCATTCACCACTTCATAAAGGGATTCTTTTTTAGACACACCCTGTCCAACCCCTGGTTGTGCCCAATCAGCACTGCTCAACTCCTCCCCTGGGCTGGTCTCCATTCTCAGCTCACCAGAAGAGGGCTTTTTTTTCCTTTTAGGATTGTAAATCCTGTGTAAATCCTGCTGCATTTCAGGATTTCCTTCAGTCTCCATTTCCTCAGGAGGGCGCTCTTCACCACAGATCCCCCCCCCTTAAGATATCACGGGCTGGCTTCTGACCAGGGGCACAGCACGTGATTCTACTCATGGATTCGGAGATGCTCTGTGTCTCTTTCAGAACTTCTATGCTGGGGACAATGGTGGCTACCTGAGCTAAGGCTGCCCTATCATGCCAAGGCTTCAAGAGGTTGATGTGGTATACTTCTTGGCGTCCTCTTCTATTTTCCACAAGATAAGAGACTGGACCCACCGGCCGGACTATCTTACATGGCCCTTTCCATTGGCTCTAGAACTTCGGGTCTGGCCCTGCCACCATCACTATAACTTTGTCTCCCACGGCCAACTGACGTGGTCGTGTGCCATGGTCATAATAGGACTTCTGTCTTTGCTGACTGCTCCTTAAATTGACCTCCGCAACCTGTGTGGTGCAGCGTAAGCGACCTTTTAAGTCCTTTAGGAACTCAGGTACTCCTACCTCATGAGAGTGTTTTGGGGTGTCAGAGACTATTACAATAGTCAAAGTGTGGGGTGATGAGTGTGTTAACAACTGATCTAAAGTCTTGGGTGTCTAGAAGGGGCCTTAGATGTTGTATGGTTTTGAGTTTGTAGAATATAGTTTTTACTGTCTGTTTTATATGCGGTATCATGGTAAGTGTGTGATCTATTATTACACCTAGTATTTTACTTTTTGACTGGAAGTAGGGTTTTTGGTAGATATGGGGAGAGCAAGCATGATGTCATCAGCATAGATAAAGCTAGATTTTCTAGTCTATTGATCAAGGTAAGGTGGTTGATGTTGTCAAAGGCGGCAGAAATGTCTAAGAAAAGGAGTATGAAGCCTTGACTGCTATCATCTGTGCCTCTAATGAGGAAGTCTATCAGTGTAATAGTAGGGTTTCTACACCGTGATAGGGGCGGAAGCCACTGGTGAGAGTCTAAGGGTTTGTGTTCATAGATATAGTCTTGTAGTTGTAGTTGGATGTTTTTTTCTATTATTTTAGCTATAAATGGAATGCTGGCTATCGGTCTGTAAGAGTTTGGGTCTTTTGAGTCTAGTTTATTGTTTTTTATTATTGGTCGAAGCGTAGTGAGTTTTAGGGCATTGGCATGATGCCCTGATTAAGGGATTGATTCACTATGTGTTGGATGTTTTCGGTGAGTTCTTCCTTTGTGCATTTGATCCATGACACAGGACATGGGTCAAGTGGGGAAGTTGTGGTGTTGATAAGTGTTATGATCCTGAGTAGGTGTTTTTGGTCTATCATGTGAAAGGAGATCCATGTGTTATTAGTCAGTGTTTGGAGGAAGTATCATTGGTATAGTGTTGGATTTGTACTTTAGTTTTTCTGCAAAGTGGGTTGCTAAGGTCTGTATGCTTATAGTGTGAGTTTTGTCTCTTGGTTTTAGCTTTTGTCAAAGTTTTTACGATTGCGAATAGTTCTCTGGGGCGGTTGATAGCCATGTTTATTACTTTGGAGTGGTAATCCTTTTTTGACTTGTTAATTGCATTTTTGTAATTGTTGAGGGTGGTCATATATTGGGTTTTATTTTCGTCAGATTTAGTTTTCCTCCATATCTTTTCTTGTTTCCTCAATTGTTTTTTTAGATTTGCTAGTTCTCTTGTGAACCATTTTTCTGTCTTTTTTATTTGTTTATGCATGGTATGTGTGGGGGTAGCTGCTTTCTGGACTGTTAGATTCCAGTTGTTTACAGTAGAGTCAATGTCAGGGAGGTTTGTGTCGAGTATGGGTAGTACTTTGTCAAGGAAGTTAGCTTTGTCAAAGTGTGCAAATCGAGATATGTGGGGTGAGGAGTTTGTTTTATTCAGTGTTGTCTGAGCTGGGAGGTGGTGTAATAAGGTAATGATCAGACCATGGTACTTCTGTTATAGTTGGAGGGGTATGTTGGTGGTGATTATTATGAAGAGAGGAGGGGAGGAAGATGAGATCTAGGGTGTTGCCTTTTATGTGGGTGGGAGCATGTATTATCTGTGTATAACCCATTTGGGTCATGGCATCCATGAAGTTGTCTGATTGGGAGTTATGTAGGGAAGGAGATTCAAATCACCTAAGATTATGAGTGGTTTGTTTGGTGATGCTGTGCATGCATGTTCTAAGATGGGGGAGAGGTTTTTTTGATCAGTTGAAGGGGGTCTATATATGAGAGTAAGTGCAAGGGTTCTATTTTCTATGTTGATGATGTCTATTCCATCTATATTATTTAAGCTTGTTAAGGTGAACTGTAGGTCTTTTTTAGCGAATATGAGAGCGCCACCTCCTCTTTTTGCATCTCGATGGCAGCTGAATGTGTCATATTGATGTGATGTTAGCTGGTTTAGTAGTACGGTGTCCGTGGAGTGAGCCATGTCTCAGTAATGCAGATGATTTCAGGGTTTGTGTCTTTTATCATGTCATTGATGATTGGTATTTATTTCGTATAGATCTAACGTTTATTAAGATGAGCTTTGTTGGTTGTCTATGTTGGATGTGTTGTTGCTTAAGCCAGTGTGTGGCTGGTGTCTTATTTGGATGAGTCTGCGATGGTGTCTGTTTGAGTTATGGCTTGAGTAATTATTGTGGGTGTGTGTGTAGGTTGAACAGTGTGGTGTGTTTTGGTGAGGATTGTGGGTATTGATAATGTTGGGTATGTCGGGTTCTACCCACTGCTCTTTTAGGATATCTAATACCCCACGGGGTGATCGACCGTACATTAGCTCATATGGTGCTGTCCCTAGGGATGACTGTTTCCTCTCCCTACTAGCATAGAGGATAAACGGGAGCATGGTATCCCAATTGGCCATATCCCCTTCCAGACTGCGGCGTAACATTCTTTTTATAGTCTGGTTCTGTCTTTCTATGAGACCATTGGTTTGTGGATGATAGGCTGAGGTCTTAATATGGCGGATGTCGAACGCCTCTCAAACTTGGGCTAAATATTTAGATAGGAAGTTGCTTCCTCGATCCGTGAGGACTTTGCGAGGGAACCCAACTTCGCAAAACAGCTTTATAAGTTCAGCCGCCACGACCTTAGCTGATATACTTCGTAGTGGCATGGCCCAAGGAAACCTTGTTGCTTGGTCAATGACCACTAAAATATACTGAAACCCCCGGGGAGTTTTGATTAAAGGACCGATAATGTCCATTGCCATTCTGTGGATTGGTTCAGTAATCACCGGGGATGATATCATCGGGACCTCTTTTGGATGGATTGCAGAAACTCGCTGACATGTTGGGCATGCTTCGCAGAACCTTGCGGTTTCCTTAAAAACACCCGGCCAATAGAACCTTGCCAAGATCTGGTCTAAAGTGCTCCGAATGCCCTTGTGTCCTCCGACTGGATGGTCGTGGGCCAGCCTCAAAACTAGGTTTTTAAAAGTTGCAGGCACCACCACCTGTTTGCGTACACTGCCAGTATAGGGATCCTTGCTCTCTCTATAAAGTATTCCAGTATCAAGGAAGAATCTGGGTAGCGTACCCCTATCGCTCTGGGCCCATTTGAATGCCTGACTCAAAGCAGGGTCTGCTAGTTGCTCGTGGGGGAATGTCGGAAATTTCCCCACTAATTCTTCTGGCACCCAAGGTAATTCTTGGCTAGCCTGAGTTTCTGCCCTATGCCGAGAGCGATCACGTCTCTCATTACATTTCTCTGGTTTTGTTTTCTTAACTTTTCCTCCTGGTGCGGCTATTAGATCCTCATGTGAGGGAAGACTTCCTAAAGCTTCCTCTGTAGGATCTCCTCCATTTTCTGAGTCCTTAACCTGGGCTCTTGTAGCAACCATGGCTTCCTTAGAGGTTAGGCCTTGTTTCATTTCCTTATAAAAATGAGGCCAGTCCCTCCCTAAAATCATATGGTTCGGTAGGTTGGGCACTACTGCAATGGGGACTTTCCTAATAGCTCCTAGCGCTTTCACCTGGAGGTCGTACACGGGGTATAATGAAGTGCCTCCGTGAACACAGCGGATCCTTACATTGTGCACAGGCTGAATTGCTACCCCCGATGCTTCGATTTGCTGCCACAGCGTCTTAGACAGCATTGTCTGCTCCGCGCCGGAGTCAAGTAACGCGATGGTGGCAATTCCCTGCGCCTCTACTTCAATGAGAAATCCTTCTCTGGTCTTCTGTGCATTTACTGCCACTAAAGCAGTCTTAAAATAGCAATTTTTCTGTAGATGACCCTCTCGCCCACATTTAAAACATTTCCTAGGCGAAATTGTACTCTTCATAGTTGGCATACACATTCTTCCCGTCTCATCACTTAACCTCCACCTCCTTTCTGATTCGCATGTCGCTGTCCCCTTAGGAGCCCTGCCGCCTTCATGGGCCATTAACTTGGCTTCCAAGAAGCGCTCCGTGAGGTCAATAGCCTCTTGCGGGGTTTTACAGCTCTGCAAAATCAGGAAGGTCCGTATTTTGGCGGGTACAGCACTCAAATACTGTTCTACAATGAGACTGTCTATGATGGACTCTTTAGATTTACCCCCTGGATCAAGCCATTTGTTTATCAGCATACGAATCCTATAACATAATGCTTTTGGGGTTTCATCTTGTTTTAATTTTACTGCTCGCAGGAGATTGTGATAACTAGCGGAGTAAGGCCAAGCCTCTCCCTGACCACTCTCTTAATTTCATCATAATTTCCAGCGAGATCAGGTGGCATGCTTCTATACGCGGCCATAGCCTGCCCTGTAAGGGACGCCGCAAACCGAATGGCCCAATGTGCTTTTGGCCAAGCGCTTAACTGTGCCACTCTTTCAAAACATTCAATGTAATCATCTATATCATCTGTATCTTTCAATTGTCCAAAATTGAACATTGTCCCTGCATTTAAGCTAGGTGCAGCTGATGCGGAAAAACCCAGGGGAGCGGTTGGTATCTCCGATGGTTTCTTCTGCTCGGCTACCCATGCTTGTAACATGTCCAGTAATGGCTTCTGCTGAGCTTGAAGGCTGGCAGCATTTCTTTCTTGGGTTTTCAAGGTCAAGTCTCTCTGTCTCTCCAGCTGCGTGGCCATCCACTTAAACACTTCCTGGGTATCTAGAGACATCTTGGAACCTCTGTGAATACAAACACAAAGACAAAAAAACCCAAGTGCGGTATCACAGACAAAAAAAAAAAACTTCTCTTTTTTTTTTTTTTCCTCAACCTGGCCTAGCAACCACCCCTTTGCCCTGTATCCTGACCTCTCCCAGGTGGATACTTTTTACCTGGCTTAGGTGTTGCTTCAGGCAGTTCAACCACGTTGCAGCCAGTAGCCCTCCGATGCTGTGACTTCTTCCCTTGTGGATAGTCTGCAGCCGGGCTCCTCCTGGGCAGTTGCCTTCCTGTAGGTCTTCCGCGTGGCACCTTTAGCGCATGCGTAGAATCCTCGAAATGAAGCCACTTGCGACGCTCCTGCCCCCACCCTAGGGCTAACGGACAGGAGTGGCCTATTGTCCCGTGAGGAATGGATTAAAACTATTCCCTTGGAATGATGGGAGATGTAGTTTTGTTCTCCTTTCTCTCACTGATAAATGTAGTTGCGCCAGAGACGGTAAGGCTTTTGCAAGAATGTTTTATTCGTGTTGGGGAGATTCCTCCAGCGCATCAAAATTCAGATACATGAACATAAATGGTGCTTTAAATGGTAACAGAAGAAACTCAGGAATATAAGACAACGTAAAGTGAGATCAGCTTTTCTTCTATGGAGCTTAACTCAGCTCTGCCTCAAGAGGTGACTTACATATATTGCAGCCTCATGCAATCACTGTTCCCTTCACAGTGTGAACTCAAACTCAGGTGCAAACAATTAGGTTTTCAGAGCACGGCAGCAGAAACTGCCACGTTTTATTCTTTTCACACAAGGTACGGCAAGCTTTGTTATACTGCTATTTCCTTACAGCATATTGAACAGTCCATGCTATTATCGTCAGAGTTTATCAAAGGTAAGGCATTTTCCACTTGCATAAAATCTTCTGACTGCACAGAACTATTGTCCTCATTCAGCTTTGACTTTCTGCCTGCTTTCAATTCAAAGAACTCTTTAAAGTCCTGAAGGAGCAATTCAGCCTGTTCAGTTCCTGACAAACAGTTGTCAGCCAACACTGAGTTTTTCTCCCAGTCAATAATGTTTCCCCCTTCAGCTCTTGGCTTGAATAACTCAGGGTAACAATTGGGATCTTTTAAAACAGCCTTAAATATAGGAGGTGGGACTTTACCTTCTCTATCCAGGCTCCTATAGAAACTGCTGTCTTTCTGCCAGGCTCCTCTCCTTTTAGGTAGCTCAAAAGCTTTGTAGCTGTGAGTGCTTCTGGGTCTCTCCGGTCCAAACTGTATCCATGAGGGCTCTGCCTTTTCCCAAGACTCTAAACCAGGGCTTCGTCCACTTCTCGCAGGACTTCCTTTCCAAGCACCTGTTAAGATCCTTGCAGGTCCTCTGTGGCTACCAGGCTCAGACGTGCAGCCAAACTGCTTCCTGGTCATCTGCTCATGGCTTTCCTGTTTCTCACAGCTATTCTGCTTTTGCTTCCAGGCCCTCTGCTCACAGGTCCTTTCTCCTGGGAATTCTGCTTCAAGCTATTCTCTCTCTTCTTGTTCTTCTTGATCATCTGTTTAGCAGCGTCATTCACCACTTCATAAAGGGATTCTTTTTTAGACACACCCTGTCCAACCCCTGGGTGTGCCCAATCAGCACTGCTCAACTCCTCCCCTGGGCTGGTCTCCATTCTCAGCTCACCAGAAGAGGGCTTTTTTTTCCTTTTAGGATTGCAAATCCTGTGTAAATCCTGCTGCATTTCAGGATTTCCTTCAGTCTCCATTTCCTCAGGAGGGCGCTCTTTACCACACAGTACACTGCCTCCTATCCCATGACTTCTTAATTTCCCCAAGAGTCTCTCATGGGGGATCTTGTCAAAGGCTTTCTGAAAATGGAGAGACACAATATGAACTGGTTCACCTTATTCACACCTTCAAAAAACTGTAACAGATTAGTAAAACAAGACTTTCCTTGGCTAAATCCATGTTGGCTTTCTCCCATTAAACCATGACTATCTACATGTTTAGTAATTTTATTCTTTATAATGGTTTCTACCATTTTGCCTGTTACTGACGTCAGGCTCACCAGTCTGTAGTTTCCTGGATCACCCCCCGGAACCCTTTTTAAAAATTGGTGTTACTTTGGCTATTCTCCAGGTACTACAGATAATTTTAATGATAGTTCACAGATTACTAATAGTAGATCTGAAATCTCATAATTCAGTTCTTTCAGCACACTAGGATATATACCATCTGGTCCAGGTGATTTGCTACCCTTTAGTTTATCAAATAGCTGTAATACATCTTCCCGGTTTCTTGAGATTTGTTTCAGTTCTTCCTATACAGCCACCTTTAATTACCATTTCAGGCATGAGTAACTTCCCTACATCTTCTTCAGTAAAGACTGAAGCAAAGACTTCATTCAGTTTTATTATGATCCTAAAAAATGGGTAGATTTAAATCAGGGGCAAATGTAAAGAGCTTAACAATGATTTTCAGCATAGTCCTAGATTTAGCAAAATGAATTATTGACCTAAATTTAGGTCCTAAATGGAGATATATTTTCAGGAATTGTTCATAGGTTTTCCTGAAAATAGGCACCTAATTTATGTTCATATATGTAGATACTCTGCTGCTTTTTTATATTGGTCTGATAGGATTCTGCCTGTCCTCTCAGACAGATGCAGGCCATTGTGACAGTAAAATATTCTTACTCCATGTATGATCCCAGGCATCAATATATCCAAAACCTTATTCTTTTAAAGGTTCTTCACCATGCATTGAGGATTTGTTGTGTTACAGCTTTGCTGTTCTCCATTTCCTTCAGAAACAGCTATGGTCCTCCCTTACTAACTAAGACCACTCCTTATTTCTTGAATTTAGCCTGTACTGCATGACAGGTTATTTATTTATTTATGGGTTTTCTATACCGCCTTTTCAATAAATCAGAGCAGTTCACAGTATAACATTACATTATAACAAGAGTATAGGATAGCTGGTGCATTATATAGTATAACTAGTACATAAATAGCATTCAGATATATTTGCTTTCTGAGTTATGCGTGCCGCCATATTTCGAGCTAGCTGAAGACTATGCAAAGCTTGTTTGGGTAGTCCCTGGAGTATGCTGTTACAATAATCTATGTGTGGGAATATCAATATCCTGAAGTTGTGATCTGCTAATAGTATCCAAAAGTCATAAACCTATCAAAATCAAATGGTAATCCATATCACAAAGATTCTGACCTAAAGCCCTCACTAATATTTTTTCGCTAATATTTTTTGTCTTAGCTGGTTGTCCAAGTGTACAGAATTAATCTATACACCACTGCGACCTCTCCCTTTTGTTTTTTATAAATTTGAAGTAAAAAACTTCACACTTAGCTTTGTTGAATTTTGTAGACAAGTTGCTCAGACTTGAAATTTCATCACCAGAAAACAGAAACAGCGACGTGCCACGTTTCGGGTTTGTTTAAAAAAATTTTCAACCCTGCTTCAGGCCCATCCAATTCTGGTAAATCCAAAGCTTCAATGAATCAAAATGGAGGACACATCTCACTTTACCGACTTCGGCGTCTGACATCATTTAAAACAGAAGCTTACTGCCATCCAATCAGATTCCCGATCATTGTATCCAGTAGGGGGATCCCACTGACAAGGGAAACCCTCTCTAGGAAATCAATGCAATTATTAAAGACGCAATTTAGATGATCGTATACCAATCCATTTGTGCATTTAAACCCCTAGGGGTAACTGTATCCAACGAATAAATCCATCTCTGCTCAAGTATCTGTAACCGTTGTTCGCGATCTCCACCTCTTGAAGGACTAGAAAGGGGGGCTGTTACTTCTGGAGAGAAATCTGAAATTGTGAGTATATACTTCTGGGAATTTTTCTGAAAGGAATTTTTTTCTTTTAAAGCTAATTAATCTGTGAACCCACTATTTTTTGTTAAATCAGTCAGGGCCTAGTAGCAACAGTTTAAGATTCAATTTAAAACACAGAAGAGAGCTTTCTGGTTAAATTTAGAATCCAGCAGAGAGCTTGTAGTTTAAATTTCATAGTCACTCAGGGCCTAGCATCAGCAAAGTACTTTTAGTTCCAATTTAAAACACAGAAGAGAGCTTTCTGGTTAACTTTAGAATCCAGCAGAGAGCTTGTAGTTTAAATTTCATAGTCACTCAGGGTCTAGCATCAGCAAAGTACTTTTAGTTCCAATTTAAAACACAGAAGAGAGCTTTCTGGTTAAATTTAGAATCCAGCAGAGAGCTTGTAGTTTAAATTTCATAATAGGTTAGAGCCTAGCGGCAGCAAAGAGCTATAATTTAGATCAAATCAGAATATAGCTTACCTCAGCAGCACAGGACAGGGTACTGTGTAGCAGCCCTCTTTTAATAACTGTATGCAAATGCTAGAAGTCTAAAACATAAGATGGGAGAGTTAGAATATATAGCACTAAATGAAGGTGAGATATGATTGGAATATCAGAGACATGGTGGAAGGAGGACAACCAGTGGGACACTGTGATACCTGGGTACAAACTATATCGTAATGATAGAGCTGATCAAATTGGTGGAGGGGTTGCGCTCTACGATAGAGAGGGCATTGCGTGAGAAAGGATTAAAGTTTTGCAGGAAACAAAATTTGCTGTAGAATCTCTATGGATTGAAATTCTATGTAAAAAGGGGAAGGCGATGGCAGTGGGGGTGTACTATCGACCGCCTGGCCAGAATGAACAAATGGATGATGAAATGCTCAAAGAAATCATGGAAGCTAGCAAAAGTTACAGTGCACTAATAATAATGGGTGATTTCAATTACCCCGGCATCGACTGGGTCAGTGTCACAGCAGGACAAGCTAGGGAGATAAAGTTCCTAGATGAAATAAATGACTGCTTCTTGAAGCAGCTGGTTCATGAGCCGACCAGAGGGGAAGCAATATTAGACCTAGTCCTTAGTGGAACACCAGATGTATTGCAAGAGATAAGGGTGTTGGGGCCACTTGGCAATAGTGATCATAGCATGATCGCCTTTGATTTAATTAGTGGAGGAGGGAAAGTAAGGAAATCCACAGTACTACCTTTTAACTTTCGAAAGGGATGATAAAATGAGGAAAACAGTTAAGAAAAAACTAAAAGGAGCAGTTGCAAAGGTTAAAGACTTACATCAAGCTTGGGTGTTGTTTAAAAATACTATCTTGGAAGCCCAAGCCAGCTTTATTCCACGCTTTAAGAAAAGTGGAAGGAAGTCAAAAAAACTGCCAGCATGGTTTAAAGGTGAGGTCAGAGAGGCTGTTGTTGCCAAAAAAGCATCTTTCAGGAAATGGAAAAAAGAGCCAAACGACGAAACCTGGAAACAACACAAACACTGGCAAGTCAAATGCAAGGCATTGATAAAGCAGCAAAGGGAGAATTTGAGAAGAAGCTTGCTGCAGAAGCAAAAACGCGAAATAAAGATTTTTTCAAGTACATTCGCAGCAAAAAACCTGTGAGAGAGTCAGTTGGTCCATTAGATGATAGAGGCGTTAAAGGGGCACTAAGAGGTGACAAGGCGATAGCAGAGAGACTGAATGAATTCTTTGCTTCGGTCTTTACTGAGGAAGATGTAGGGATGTTACCCATGACTGAAGTGGTATTTAAAGGTGCGGAAGAATTGAAGGAAATATTGATACATCGGGAAGATGTATTACAACTATTAGATAAACTGAAGAGTAGCAAATCACCTGGGCCGGATGGTATACATCCAAGGGTGTTGAAAGAATTGAAATATGAGATTGCAGACCTGCTATTAGTAATCTGTGAACTATCATTAAAATCATCTCTAATCCTGAAGATTGGAGGATAGCCAATGTAACACCAATTTTTAAAAAGGGTTCCAGGGGTGAACCGGGAAACTACAGACCGGTGAGCTTGACGTCAGTACCGGGAAAAATGGTAGAAACCATCATAAAGAATAAAATTATTCAGCATTTAGATAGTCATGGGCTAATGGGAGACAGCCAACATGGCTTTAGACAAGGAAGATCTTGCCTTACTAATCTGTTATGTTTTTTTGAAGGTGTGAATAAACAGGTGGACAAAGGTGAGTCGGTTGATATAGTGTATCTGGACTTTCAGAAAGCCTTTGAAAAGGTCCCTCATCAGAGACTTTTGGCAAAACTAAAGAGTCATGGGATAGGAGGCAGTGTTAAAAGATAGAAAGCAGAGGGTAGGGCTAAATGGCCAATTTTCCCAATGGAGAAAGGTGAATAGTGGTGTACCCCAGGGATCTGTGCTGGGTCCTCTGGTTTTTGACATATTCATAAATGACCTGGAAAGTGGAATAACGAGTGAGGTTATCAAATTTGCAGATGACACAAAACTATTTAAAGTTGTTAAAACCCAAGAGGATTGTGGAAAATTGCAAGAGGATCTTGATAAATTGGAAGACTGGGCATCAAAATGGCAGATGAAATTTAATGTGGACAAGTGCAAAGTTATGCACCTAGGGAAGAGCAACCCAAACTATGGTTACACGATGCAAGGTTCCACTTTAGGAACCACCACACAGGAAAAAGATTTAGGCGTCATTGTGGATAACATGTTAAAACCCTCGGCCCAGTGTGCAGCGGCGGCCAAGAGAGCAAATAGAATGCTAGGTATCATAAGGAAAGGAATGGAAAATAAAACAAATGATATTATAATGCCTCTATATCGTTCCATGGTGAGACCGCACCTTGAATATTGTGTGCAATTCTGGTCGCCGTATCTTAAAAAGGATATAGCGTTATTAGAAAAGGTTCAGAGAAGAGCCACCAAAATGGTAAAGGGGATGGAAGGATACTCCTATGAAGAAAGGCTAAAAAGGTTAGGGCTCTTTAACCTGGAAAAGAGACGGCTGAGGGGAGATATGATAGAAGTCTATAAATTAATGAATGGAGTGGAACGGGTAAACGTAGATCGATTGTTTACGTTATCAGAATATAGAAAGACTAGGGGACATGCAATGAAGCTACAGGGTAAACTATTTAAGACTAATAAAAGAAAATATTTTTTCACTCAACGTGTAATCAAACTCTGGAATTTGTTTCCGGAGGATGTAGTTAAGGCTGTTAGTGTAGCTGGGTTTAAAAAAGGTTTGGACAAGTTCCTGGAGGAAAAGTCCATAAACCATTATTAAGAAGGGACCCAGGATATCAATGCTTGACCCAGTACAAGCATTGTGGAACCTGTGTCTTTTGGGGAAACTGCTAGGTACGTATGACCTAGATTGGCCACTGTTGGAAACAGGATACTGGGCTTGATGGACCTTGGTCTGACCCAGTATGGCATATCTTATGTTCTTATGTTCTCTCGGGTCATCTGGTACAAAGTCCAGAACCCGCCAACGAAGCAACTCAAAATCATGTTGATTTTGTAAGCATTGTTCAACTATAGGTGCTGAGAGAGTTTTAGTCCGTAGTCTCGAAGCATGCTCTGAGAGCCGTTTTTTAACAGATCGTTTGGTACGTCCCACATAGTATAGCAAACATGGACATACTATCAGATACACCACAAAAATGGAAGAACAGTTTGTATGCCATACAGATGAATAAGTCCTAGATGTATGAACATCTCTTAATACATTGACACCCTATGGATTGAATTTAGAATGTGATTTTTCTGTATTCCTCTGATGGAGCTTCTATTTTAGTTTGTTTATTTATTTATTTATTGTTCCAATACGTTTCCTTGGATAAATTTGTTATGTTTATGGCTTTTTATAGTGTTTCCTATGGTTTTATCTATGACTGCGCTTTTAGATATACATTCACTGCGGTGTCTTAATTTGCATAGCAAGCCACCTTGTCTCTGGCACAATTTATGTGTTTATTTTATGGGTTTTTCCTCTTGATATATGAGATTTTTTCTTCTTCATTATCTAACGATCATCCATATATACAACAGCACATTTTTTTTTTTTTAAACTTTTATTTTCATTTTACAACAAGCAAAAAGAAACAACACACCAAAGGAAACAAATACAAGCATACAATAAGGAAAAAGCAACCCCAATTACCCCCCACCCCTGTGCTTCTTCTCTAAGCTGATAAGTATCATCATATAAGCGCTTACAAACAACAGTAATTGTACATCAAAACAAACAGAAATGGTATCTGCGATACAGAATGATCATGTGACAGAGATTTACACAGATTTAAACAGTCAGATGAGAGCATTGAGCAGTTTGAACATAGTCGTTGAGCATCTTCCATTTAGACAAGTGGTGGGGAGTCTGAGCGGAAGAAGCTAACATACGAGGTATTTGCTCATATTTACTGTAGAGACAGACATGATTCCACCATTCATTGGGGCTCAGATGGGAGCTATTTTTCCAGTATTTCGTAATTAGGGAAATAGCTATGCCCAGCATAAAGTCTAAAAGGAAGTAAGCCGATTTGGGAAGAGAGGGGATCCCCGCAGCTGAGCGGAGTCCCACTATCTTCCAAGAGAGGGGCTCCTGAAAGTGCAAAATAGATTGAATACGACCCCAGACCCGACTCCAGTAATACTGTAGTGCGGGGCATTCATACATAACATGAGTTAATGAACCAATGGCCACATGGCATGTCCAGCATCTATTGCTCTGGGTGGCGTTCCATTTGGCTAACCTGTCAGGAGTATGGAAATGGCGGGAGAGTAGGCAGCCACCATGTAAGGCTTAGCATTAAGTTTCAGTGTTTCAACGGAGTTTAAATGCGTTTCCTGAAGAAACACTAAATCAGCATGCTCATGATTAAGATAGCTAAGGATTTTCTTTCTTTTGATTGGACTATTGATGCCTTTTACGTTCAGTGATAAGATCTTACAGAAGGCCATTCAGAAGGGTTAAAAATTCTGAGAAAGAACATGATAACGCACATAATTTCACAATGTCCCTCATATTAACTGTATATGGCTGTACACATGACATGATAGAAAATAAGCTAATGAAAAACAATGAAGCGCCCCATATAAAAAAATAAGCACCGAAGTGCATTAGAGAAGAAGCAGAACCCCAGAAATTACTGGCGACCATATGTCTGCGGGGAGAAACCCCAGAGAAGGCCTAAATTGAAACATATAACCTGGATAGCTATGCGTGTTCCGAATCCAACCGAGGTGCACATCATGGAGGGAAAGGAGACCAAGAAAGTTATATATAGAAAGAAAGAAAAGTCCAGGCAGTCTCTGTTCCAGGCTGTGATCACCGCGTCGGGCCATTCAAAATGGCGGGCAGAGCCGGCGGATTACAGATCCAAGTTGTTGGATTAGCGCATCTGGTCTGCTTCTTTGGAATCTAAAAATGTTGCTAGTAGATCAGGATCTTCGAAGGTTCTAGTTTGGTTGTGGAGAGTCACTCTGAGCTTCGCTGGATACAATAGGCCAAAGCGAGCCTGTAGCTGTTGAAGTCTAGGGCGAAAAGCAAGGAGTCTCTTCCGACGGTCAACTGTGGGCTTTGCCAAGTCAGGGAAGAAGGAGACTTTATGACTTTCAAACTCCAGATGATGATTCGCCCGGGCAGCATTTAGAATTTGCTCAACTTGCTGATATCTCAGTAATCGAAAGATGATAGGCCGGGGGGTCGTCCGATTGAGCGCCATGTTGGTAGGAACACGATGTGCTCGGTCAATTTCCAGATCTCTGTGAAAAGTTATCTTCAGCAAGGAGGGAAGAGTTTTGACCAGGAATTCTCTTATATCTCCTGCTTCCGCCCCCTCCGGTACTCCAATGAGCCTTACATTGTTGCGACGGGCTCGATTATTGCTATCCTCTAACTCTTTTTGAAGATTCTGTATCTGACGCTCAGCCTTGTCCAGTTTCCCCAAGCGCACCGCGTGCGAGTCGAGGACCCCCGCCATGTTGTCCTGCCGTAGTGAAAGACCTTCAAGCCGGTCCTGAAGCATACCAAAATCTTCTCGCATGGCTCGGAGCGCTTCTCCGTTGGACTGTACCAGTTCCTTCACTCCACGTATTTCCTCCAAAATCTCCTGTTGCATTTCGGGGTTTTCCCGAAGTGGAACTATCTTTTGTGGGGAAGACAACTCTGTTTTGGAGCGTTTTACGTGTGAAGAAGAGGGAGACCCGAAGTCTAAGCGCGCTGGTTTGTGGGCCGCCATCCCCCCCGAGGCACCCCGGTAAGTTCGGAGCAAAATATTAAGTTTATGTAGGTATTAAGTCAGGATTCTGAGTAGGCCTCTCGGGAGCTTCAGCGCGAAGCGTCTAACCCGCTGGACATCAGGCTCCGCCCCCCCCAACAGCACATTTTTTTGTGCTCTCGTTTGTCCTTACAATTTTATGATTTTACGGTGGATCTAGGGTCCCCCTCCATGCGATTTTTATTGTACGGTTTCCTTTATATATTGTAATGTTGCTATTACTCCACAGCTTGAGCTTGTGGATATAAGCAGCCTGATTCCTTATTCAGTTAGTAAAATGGTGCTTGGGGAAAGCACTGCCTTCTGGGAGTTGAAGTTTTTTCACTATTTGAAATAAGGCGAGTTGTGGAGCTCGAGTGTTCAGGCAAATAACAAGATTTTAATTCCCCTTCCCAAACGGTTTTACAAATGGAAAATAAAGAACAAAGGCCATACAACTTCTGGCTTGAAATAAGATAAGAATGTAACTCAAACAGCTTCTTATATCAGCATCACTATAATCCAACATAAAGAGCACTTCTGTTCCAAAACCTTTGGTGCTTTCCTTTGGCTGCTACCGGCAGCTCTCTCTCTGCACAGCTTAAACTTATTATACAGGTTTTATCTTCTCAGACACAGACATTGTACAGTCCATTGACTCAATAGGCAGATATTCTACATATGGCTCAGTTTCCATCGGTTC
Source organism: Ichthyophis bannanicus (assembly GCA_033557465.1). NCBI lineage: Eukaryota > Metazoa > Chordata > Amphibia > Gymnophiona > Ichthyophiidae > Ichthyophis > Ichthyophis bannanicus. The sequence goes on along the minus strand of CM066048.1, from coordinate 151,368,703 downwards.
ATACTGACTCTCAGTTGGAAATGTCTGCAATTGCTTACAAGGTGTTTCCAAGCACACACCTGTTCCTTCAGCAATAGACTTTTCCCCGTAGCCTTCTGCTACGCATGGCTTGTAATTGCCACAGTGTTCACCACATGGAAAGCCCCACCCTTCTGGGTTAATAGCAGAGCACTTCTTAAAAACAGCTTTACTTTTATACCAGTCACTCAGCCTACCTCTTGGCTTCCTTATGAGAGATTCCTTCTGCTTTCCAGGATCAGCTACAGCTGTAAGCCTTGGAGTTTCTACGTGCACACAAGTCTGCCTTCTTGGTACATTCCCCTTATGGCTGCCTTTTACCCACGGCAACAAACCTGGGCTGTTTGTACCTTGCTCCTTTGCATGGACTCTCTGCTCGTCTCCTGTGCTGACTTCCCCTTCTGAGTTAAAGGTCAGAGAATCCTCTGTTACCATGAATTCCTCTGTGTCTTCACTCTCAAGCAAATCCTCTGTTTCTCGTGACTGCTTTCCTCGTGGCTGTGCTCTCAGCTGGCCTTCCAACTCTGCTTCCCCATGTGCTTTCAGATCTGCCTGCTCCCTTCCTAATGAGCTTCTCTTAAATCTCTGGTTTACTGGGTTTAACCTGACCACTCCTTCCAACAGGTGTCCAGCCTTAGCTCGTGATTGCTGAGCTGAACTGCAGCAGGGGCGTGTTTTCCTCTCCACTAATCTGCTTTGTCTGTGGTTTCCCTGGAAACCAGGAGGCATGTGCACTTGTTTACTTTCCTTAACTGAAGCTGAATCCTGCACTTTATCACTCTCTAAGGCAGGGGTCTCAAACTCAAATTGCTTTGAGGGCCAAATGAGGACTTGTAAAGTAACCCGAGGGCCGCATAAGACACGGGGCCTCATTTGCATAAGGGGCCTCATTTGCATAAATATTTGCATAATGTTACCATACACTAACTTTTAGTAAACATGCTTCTTAATGAGTGTATGGATAAAGAAAGACTAAAAGATTTTTCTATATTACTATAATCCAGTGCCAACCGCCCAGGCACATTAGGAACTACTACAAACTCTGCCCTTTTACAAACCATAGCTAACCCGCCATATCATTACAGCACTACCAGGACTCACAAATCTCGTGACCCTACCTATCAAAAGGCAACCACTACAAATATTAAATCAATACATTTCAGAGAACAACAATACATGACCTACTGGGAAAAGAGAACAAGTAGCAATGTCAAATAGAATTACATAAACAGAATACCTCAGCTCAGTTACACATGCAGAACATACACCATCAAACAAGGAATCACAATTTAGAAAACAGGAAGACAATAATTAAATTGGAACCCCAAAAGCCAAACTTGGAATGTACAACAACACTGTAGAAATAAAAACTATAAATTAATTTCCTCTTGTACTAACAAAGCGCAGACGTTAACAATGCACATTTCCCAGCTGACATATTCCAGTTAATAAATTCAAAATATTGAGATTTTTTTATACCTTTTGTTCTTTTTTTTTCAGTTGCATTTGTTCAAGCCACTTTCTTATGGTTTCTTTGTGTCTTCTGCTAACTCTCCATCGTCTGCTGTCCATTTGTCCTTTCTTCTCTCTTCTAGTTTTTTTTTTTTTTTCCATTCTCTCTCTGCATCTGCTTTAACATACTAATCTTTCTCCTTTTGCTCTTTCCTCATTCCTATTTTATCCACTCAAATATTACCCCTCCATCCTCAATCCCCACTTCCTCTCCCAATACCTGGCCAATTGTAGATTTGTCTTCCCTCCCGCACAAAATATTTTCCCCTCTCCATCCCATTCTAATCCTCCCCCAACATCAGCTCCCTTCTAGTTCCAGCCCCACCCAGCATCCGCTCCTTTCTAGTCCCTGCATCAGTCCATTTCCAGTCCTAGCCCCCCATCAGCCCATTTCCAACCCTAGCTCCCCCCCCACTCAGCCCATTTCCATCCTAGCAACCCCCCCCAGCCCATTACCCAGCCCTACCCCCCCATCAGCCCACAGCACATTACCAGCCCTAATCCCCCCATCATATCTGCCCACAGCACATTACCAGCCCTAACCCCCTCCCATCATATCTGCCCACAGCACCTTACCAGCCTACCCCCCCATCATATCGCCCCAGCACATTACCAGCCCTACCCCCCCCATCATATCTGCCCACAGCACATTACCAGCCCTACCCCCCCCCCATAGCTGCCCCCAGCACATTACCAGCCCTACCCCCCACCATATCTGCCCACAGCACATTACCAGCCCTACCCCCCCCAACATATCAGCCCACAGCACATTACCAGCCCTCCCCCCCCCCCTGCCCACGGAAAATTAAACTTAAAAAAAAGCTGGCTGCCACCCCGGCAAAATCGAATGTCCTGCTGGGGCCCCCCCTGCCCGGCAGAGCCAGCCCTCCCTCCCTGCCTGCCTGCCTGCTTGCTTGCTTCCCTCCCTGCCTGCCTCAGTTCGGCTTAGAACCGCGCGAAGGGAGAGTTCCTCCCTCACGACTCTGTTAAGCCAGCTGGGGCTTATGAGAAATTTCCCATCTGCCCCGGCGAGCTTAACAGAGTCGCGAGGGAGAAGCTCTCCCTTCGCGGCTCTGAAAGTTTGAAGCGGAGAGGGACTGAGGGAGGCAGGGCTGGCTAACATCGGTGAATTCCGGGGGCAGGGTCCGACTGCTTTCTCCTTACCTGTCCGCGGAGAGCTGTGCATACTGGAAACAAGCACAGGCCGACTAACTGCAGCAGGGCAAGGGAATGGATGAGGACGCGTGGTGCCTCGTGTTGGGCTGGCTGCTCAGACTGTTTCTGGCCCGCCCCCCCTCTCCTTCCTGTCTCCTATTGGTTGAGGGCAGACTAGTGAGAAGAGGACTTTGTAGACTCTCAGTCGGCGCGGCGTTTCAAAATACAATCATCAGGTGAGCGTGGCGTCGCGGGCCGCGGCGTTTCAAAATACAGTCTTCAGGTGAGCGTGGCGTCGCGGGCCGCACAAAATGCTCTCGCGGGCCGCATGCGGCCCGCGGGCCGCGTGTTTGAGACCCCTGCTCTAAGGGATCTGAGGGACCTTCTACACCACAATATGCAGTTGTTTTTTATTGTACAGTTTTCCTTATATATGCCGATGTTTCTTAATGCATCAAGTGCTAGTTTGTCCTGTTCATGGGCATACAACGTTTTCACCTCACATTATTAGAGTGTTTTTATTTTTCCCGCGGTTTTGCAGACTACTTAGAACGCGCATGCGTCCGCGTCTTTTTCATTCAGTACAAGAAATGAGATGTGTTCTCGTATGTGCGGTTCACTATGGTGTTTTCGCTGAAAGGTATACGGCCCCTTCTTTATTCTTTGATAAGACAATTTTTGCGGTTTGGTTCTGTTCCGTTGTTTTTTAAATATTTTCCTTGCTTGCAGGGTTTAATCTCGCTGGCTTCATCTGGGAGGTTATTCACGCGGCTGTATAATTGTAATCCTCTCGCTGGCATGTGCAAACTACAGTGAGTATTTCACCAATGCAAGATTCCTACTGTTTTATTATGGAATACCTTTTATTTATATAAACAAGCTTTGATTAAGGTGTTCCTTTCTCTCCGGTATCGGTTTTGTTTTAAGTTGTGCGATTTCATGCGTTTTTTATGTTTTTATGTTTACATTTTAGAGTCACTATTTTATTTCTTAGTTATTTATTCATTTGTTTATATCAGTTTTATTATTATTATCTTCACAGCATATTGATTGTTCCTTCCTGTGTAAGCACCTGGTCCAAGGTAACTCTCCTCTGTTTTTCACTCCTGCTTCTTTGTCAGTGGTTTTTATATAAGAAAAATTCCTTTTTGAGTTTCCCACGAATCATACTTCTTCCCCTTTTGAATCTCTCCTTTTTAAGGTTTATTATTTTAGTATTTATGTACACAATGACTTGATATTTCTTATTTCTTTTATATGCCTTGTCAGACGGCTGCCTAGGGTGAGAACTTACACAATCTTGACGATGCATATATTCATATGATTCTTGCAAGGTATTGTGGGTATTGTAGTTCATTCACTCCCAAACACAGCTGATGACAATAATTTGAGTTGTGAAACCAAGTGGTAAGATCAATAAAATACTTCTTTTATTGATGGGGTTTAATTCACCCAGCACATGTATGCTTGATAGCACTATAGATGAGGTTACTTGCTTGCAGTGTTTAAAATGGATAACAAAAAGTCACAAAGTAAACCAGAAACAACCTTCAGCTTGTCAGGCAATTAGCTAATGTTTTCTTAGCAAATAATTACCAAATACAAAGGCACAAAGTAAAGAATAAACTTTGCTGGTTAGGTTAACTTCTGCTTATTTTCCACGCCGATCTCAGCAGTGATTCTCCCTTGCTCACCCACACAATCAGGTGCAGCCCTAATTACTATCAATGGACCAGCTGAAAGCCTTTAGCTGGCTGGCTGCTACTGTGTGAGCCCAAATCCTGCTTTAAGAGCTGTTTGCAGTGGAAATAAAGAACAAAGTTAGGTTTCTTTGTGATGGCTGATGTGTTTGCTCAGAGAAAGCTAGTAATAGCATTTAGATAGAGAACAGTCCATAAAAATAGTTTCATCTGCTGTATCTCCCCCTTCATCAACAATCATAGGGTCAATATCATACATTGGCACAGATGAGTCTTTCATTAAGGCACTATCATGAGAATGCTTATTCCCTTGCTGCCATTCTCTATTATAGATAGGGTCTGGATCAGTGTTCATACCTGAGCCTCTCCTGCCATCATAATTCCTCTCTGTAAAGCCTGGCCAATATGTAATCCAATTCTGATGTCCAGCCTTCCAATCTTGATCCCTGGACACTGGATCTCCTCTCACATACCTTCTGGCCTTGGTCTGAAAGTCCCTTCCACATGCAGTCTTCTCTCTTCCAGGTAGCCACTGGTGATTCCCATCTCTGCCAATCCATTCCTCTGGCTGAATCCAGTCCAATGGACTCTGCTGGCATTTGGAATACCTCCCAGTATGGGTACTGCCTTGGAATCTCCCAGACCTTCCAATGGGCTTTCTTCTCTTCCTTCCAGAGAGTTTCCTTCTTTCTCTATCCGCTTGGCTTGGCTTCTGTTTCTCCAGGTGATACTGGTGCTTGAGCTTGTAGCCGTTGCTGTCTCTGTATCTCTTTCTGAAGCTGTTCTTGTAGCTCTCCCTGAAGCTGTTATCTGAAGAATAAGCTCTATTCTTATCCTGTTCTAATGTGTGCTGCTCCTTAACACAGCGCAGCTGTCTTGAATCAGGCCCTGCCCTTTGAGATGAGTGCTTAGGGATTACCTCATAGTTCTCTTGATTGCACACACCTTTTCTCACTTCAGCCCCTCTCATGGCTGCTGGAAACCTGGTGCATTCTGGGACTGGTAGTCTTTTATGTGAAAACTCTGTTTTCTTGCTTCTACCAGAACTGACAGGTTGCTTGTTCAGAGTCACATCATCTTTTCTATAGCTCCTACCTGAGCTATGATAAGCTTCCTTATCACATACCCCCCTGCTTAAGTTATTACGGACTGGTTTTACTGGTGAAACTTCTTCTCTACAGTCCGTAATACCTACGAGAGTGTTATCTTCTTGAAGCTCACTTACTTCCTGACTGGGTTCAAGGTCATTATCTACAGGCCTCTCCCTCCAAGACTTAAGTACATTAATATGGTAGGTCTGCCTACGCCCTCTGGCATTTTCTACCATATAAGACACTGGGCTTACTTGTTTAACAACCTCCCATGGCCCTTTCCACTGTACCTCAAATTTTGGAGCAGTTCCTGCTACTTGAACCAAAACCTTTTCACCAATGCTTAATTGGCGGCTTTTGGCCTTTCTATCATACCACCCTTTCTGGCGAACTTGACTGTCCTGCAGGTTCCTCTCAGCAACCTGCGACGTCCTTTTCAAACGTGCTCTCAAGTCACGTAGAAACAGTGGCACCTCCTGACTTCCCGGTTCAGGATCAATCCATTGTTCCCTCAAAATATCCAACAAACCCCGGGGAGCCCTACCATACATCAACTCATAAGGAGTTACACCTAGGGACACTTGAATTCTTTCCCTGCAGGCATATAAGGCAAAGGGTAATAACATATCCCATTCTTTTACCTCTCCTGCTAACCCCCTTCTCAACATTTGTTTGAGAGTTTGGTTGAATCTCTCCACCAAACCATTTGATTGTGGATGGTAGGCTGAGGTTTTCACGTGACGAATGCCAAAGGCATCCCAGACCTGGGCCAAATATTTGGATACAAAATTGGACCCTCGGTCAGTCAACACCTCTCTTGGGAATCCCACTTCACAAAACAATTTTACTAGCTCTAAAGCTATTGTTTTTGCAGAAACATTCCTCAATGGTATGGCCCAGGGAAACCTTGTTGCCTGATCTACCATAACTAGGATGTATTGGAAACCTCGGGGCGTTTTAACTAATGGGCCTACAATATCCATGGCAATGCGACCAATTGGGTCTGTGATGATTGGCATGGGGATCAATGGCACCACCGGTGGGTGAACCGCTGTAACTCGCTGACATGCTGGACATGCCGCACAAAACTGGGCAGTTTCTTTGAATATACCTGGCCAGTAAAAACGCACAAGAATTTGATCCAGCGTTCCTTGCATACCTTTATGACCTCCCCCTGGATGATCATGTGCTAGTCTAAGTACTAGCCCTTTGAAAGTTGTGGGTACCACCAATTGTTTACGTATGGCACCATTTCTGGGGTCCTGACTCTCTCTATATAATATGTCATTATCTAGTCTGAATCTGGGCAACTCCTCCCTGACCTCCTGAGCATACTTAAAAGCTCGGGTGAGAGCTTGATCAGCTCGCTGCTCTTGGGGAAATTTAGGAAACTTTGCCACCAACTCAGCTGGCACCCAGGGTAAACTTTGACCAGCTAACATCTCAGCCCTACCCTGTGCTCTGCAAAGTCTCTCACGCCTCTTTTGTGCTTTCAACTTTCTTACTTTACCAGATGATGGGGTTATTAAATCATCATGAGAGGGTAAATCTCCTAATAACTCTGCCTTCTCCCCCTCCTCCTTCTGCTGGCTCTCTAACTTAGCCTGCGAGCGGGTGGATACAAGGCCCCTCTTATTACCCATAGTTTGGCCTTCTGGAAGCTTAACCATCTTTTTAGCTAGGGACTGAGGACTTCCAAAGAAAGGCCCGGGAGCTATTTCCATTATTAAACCTTCTCCCTCCTTCTTTCCTAGCCCTTTCACTAGTTCCTGCTTAAATCTTGGCCAGTCCTTTCCTAGGACCAAATCAAAGGGTAGCCTAGGCACCACTGCTAATAGGACTTCTTCTTGTTCCCCCAGGCACTTAACCTTAAACCTATAGGTGGGATATGATGTTGCAGCACCATGAATGCATCTGATGTGAACTTGGCTTTCAGGGGTTCTAGGCACAAATCTTTCTTGGGCCTCTATCCTCTTCCAAAGCCTTTTTGACATCATACTCTGGTCTGCCCCATAGTCTAATAATGCATTTGTGGTAATTCCCTGCACATCAACCATCAAAAGAAATCCTTCCTTGGGCTGTTTTAAATCCAGACCCATTAAACTAGTGTGTGTCTGGCATCTCTTCTCTAAATGTCCCAATTTTCCACACTTGAAACATTTCTTTCTATTCCACTGTGTCATCTGGTTTGATACAGTACATTCATTTTTAGAAACATTCCTAATTATTCCTTTTTCTGATACAGCACATCTAGCCTCAGCATCCATCTTTAGAGGGCCACCCATTCTATGGCAAGCCTGCGTGGCTTCCAAGAATCTCTCTGCTAGCATGGTTGCCTCTCCAAGATTTTGGCAATTTTGCTGTATAAGAAAAACATTCAAATCTTTAGGTACCCCAAGCATAAATTGTTCCAGCATTATAATATCTAATAACATTTCTACTGTCTTTTGCTCAGGCTCCAACCATTTTACAGCTAAACTTCTGATTCTCTGACTCAGAGCCCTGGGTGTCTCACCCACTTTCAATGTAACAGCTCTAAACATTCGCCTATACTCTGAAATAGACAACCCTAGGCGATCTCTAATAGCTGCCTTTACATCCTTATAAATCAAAGCCTGGGCTGCTGGCATTGCTCTGTAAGCTGCTAGTGCCTCACCAGTTAATGAGGCTGCCAGCCTTACTGCCCACTGGGTCTCTGGCCATGCTAAAGCCTGTGCCACTCTTTCAAAAGACTCTAGAAAATCATCAACATTATCTTCTGGAGTTAATTTCCCAAAATTAAATGCCCCAATCCCTTGATTGAGTCCCACAGTGTCCACATGTGGTGCACCAGTACTAACTGCTGGTCTTGCATCTGTTTCACTTTGGCTCTGCAGCTGCACTAGAGCTTGCACCAGATCAAGCACTGGTTTCTGCTGTTCCATTAAGGCCTTCATAGCAGTGTCCTGGGCCTGCTGTGATAGCTCCTGCTGCTTGCTGAATTGGGCTGCCATCCACTGAGCCATCTCCCTCGGATCCATCTTGACCCCTGCAAGAAAAGAGAAAAAAAAAAAAACCAAAGAGCAGCACCTTCCAACCAGGTGTGGGTTTTTTTTTTCAACTTTTTTTTTTTTTTCAATTACCCCCTGTGCTTACACACATCCACCACTAGACATGCCCAGGTACATATTACCTTGTCTCAGTGATGAATCCAGCTTTGCACAGGGTCTCTTCATCTGGGACAGCTTCCTGGAACAACCACTTTTCTTCCAAAGTGCAGATGAGGGAAAGAAATCTTATTACAGCTTTAAACTTGTCTTTTATTTGTAATCCACAACAAGTAAATCCTCTTGGTGCAAGAGCAATCCTGCCAACTACGCCATTTGTCAGACGGCTGCCTAGGGTGAGAACTTACACAATCTTGACGATGCATATATTCATATGATTCTTGCAAGGTATTGTGGGTATTGTAGTTCATTCACTCCCAAACACAGCTGATGACAATAATTTGAGTTGTGAAACCAAGTGGTAAGATCAATAAAATACTTCTTTTATTGATGGGGTTTAATTCACCCAGCACATGTATGCTTGATAGCACTATAAATGAGGTTACTTGCTTGCAGTGTTTAAAATGGATAACAAAAAGTCACAAAGTAAACCAGAAACAACCTTCAGCTTGTCAGGCAATTAGCTAATGTTTTCTTAGCAAATAATTACCAAATACAAAGGCACAAAGTAAAGAATAAACTTTGCTGGTTAGGTTAACTTCTGCTTATTTTCCACGCCGATCTCAGCAGTGATTCTCCCTTGCTCACCCACACAATCAGGTGCAGCCCTAATTACTATCAATGGACCAGCTGAAAGCCTTTAGCTGGCTGGCTGCTACTGTGTGAGCCCAAATCCTGCTTTAAGAGCTGTTTGCAGTGGAAATAAAGAACAAAGTTAGGTTTCTTTGTGATGGCTGATGTGTTTGCTCAGAGAAAGCTAGTAATAGCATTTAGATAGAGAACAGTCCATATAAACTGTACTTTCATCTGCTGTATCAATTATCATAGGGTCAATATCATACATTGGCACAGATGAGTCTTTCATTAAGGCACTATCATGAGAATGCTTATTCCCTTGCTGCCATTCTCTATTATAGATAGGGTCTGGATCAGTGTTCATACCTGAGCCTCTCCTGCCATCATAATTCCTCTCTGTAAAGCCTGGCCAATATGTAATCCAATTCTGATGTCCAGCCTTCCAATCTTGATCCCTGGACACTGGATCTCCTCTCACATACCTTCTGGCCTTGGTCTGAAAGTCCCTTCCACATGCAGTCTTCTCTCTTCCAGGTAGCCACTGGTGATTCCCATCTCTGCCAATCCATTCCTCTGGCTGAATCCAGTCCAATGGACTCTGCTGGCATTTGGAATACCTCCCAGTATGGGTACTGCCTTGGAATCTCCCAGACCTTCCAATGGGCTTTCTTCTCTTCCTTCCAGAGAGTTTCCTTCTTTCTCTATCCGCTTGGCTTGGCTTCTGTTTCTCCAGGTGATACTGGTGCTTGAGCTTGTAGCCGTTGCTGTCTCTGTATCTCTTTCTGAAGCTGTTCTTGTAGCTCTCCCTGAAGCTGTTATCTGAAGAATAAGCTCTATTCTTATCCTGTTCTAATGTGTGCTGCTCCCTAACACAGCGCAGCTGTCTTGAATCAGGCCCTGCCCTTTGAGATGAGTGTTTAGGGATTACCTCATAGTTCTCTTGATTGCACACACCTTTTCTCACTTCAGCCCCTCTCATGGCTGCTGGAAACCTGGTGCATTCTGGGACTGGTAGTCTTTTATGTGAAAACTCTGTTTTCTTGCTTCTACCAGAACTGACAGGTTGCTTGTTCAGAGTCACATCATCTTTTCTATAGCTCCTACCTGAGCTATGATAAGCTTCCTTATCACAGCCTTTATATTTACAACGGTGTTTATGTTGTTTTGTATTTATTTATTTATTTAGCTGCATTTATATCCCGCTTTTCACCGGGTCAAAGCGGTTGGGGGATACATTTAACACAAGGGGATATGAGACACATACACTAATACTTACAGGGAACATGGGCAATGGAGGGTTAAGTGGCTTGCTCAAGACCACAAGGAGCACCTGTGGGACTAGAAACCCCAGTCCTTCCGGCCCAAGGTTGCTGTCCTCTAGTGGGATTTGAACCACCAACCTTCCGGCCTGTAGTACATTGCCCAAACCACTAGGCCACTCCTCCCTCCATGTTCCTTACAACATTGTTATTAACTTTTTGTTCATATGTGGTCTTATTAGGTTTATTCTAATTACTATTACGATGTTTTTATTAATTATTTATTTACTTATTTATTTATTTATATGATATGACTCTCTTTTCATGTGCATTTCACATTTTTTATGCGTTAATTTATGACAATTTGTGTTCACTCTTTTTTACTCTTTGTTTAATTATTCATTGTTTTTTAATATGGTTTTTAATTATTTATTGTATTTATGATTAGCAATTTTTGTTATTGTTTTAACTCTGTTCTTTTATGATTTTATTTTGTTTTGTAGTTTGTGGTGTGCCTCACCCCTGATGAAGTACCCATGAAACACAGCCTGTGTTGGGTTTGGCCCCCCTTCTTTTATTACATAAGGACCAATAAAAGTTTTGTATACTGCTCACGTTTCTCATCTTGGTTGCTACGCTTGTCTATGTGGCAGTTGCTGCTTTCTTTCCTGGTGGACGTACTATCAGATACACCACAAAAGTGGAAGAACAGTTTGTATGCCATACAGATGAATAAGTCCTAGATGTATGAACATCAGTCCACTCAGGACCCAGTATCGAAAGGATGCACACCCATCGCATGAAAAATGTCCTTTAACCTCATGTGACCTAACTGGCCGATCCTATATATGAGTAGTCTTCATTATCAGATCTCTAAGATTTGCTTTACGTGAATAAGCAATTTGTAAAGATTTTCCCCGAAAACAGGGGTGAAGCCCCAAAATGGGCCAAAAATGATGTAACAATTTCACTACATTTGCCATGTCTCTAGTGTAGGGAAAACCCCCCGTGATGGTATCCTCATTAACCTTAGACCCTGAAGAAAAAAGGAGCCATTCACGATGTGTAAATCTGGCTCTCTTATAAGCCTTCTTAACCACTGTAAGGGGATAACCCCTCTGAACTAAACATGAAATCAAATCTGCTGCATGTAGACGGAACTCCTGCAACGTTGAGCAGTTACGGCAAAGCCGTAAAAATTGACCGAACGGCAATCCTTGTTTTAGTGCCTTTGGATGAAAACTGTCATAATGGAGTGTGTTCCGTTGTACTGACTTACGGTATAAAGTTGTTTCAAAACCCGAAGATGTCAAATAAACTGTAATATCTAAAAACTGTAGGCTTAAAGGATCCACTTGTGCTGTAAATTGAATGTTAGCCTTGGTTATTTTAGAAAGGCGGTTTTATCAAATAAAATAAACATAAACATAAACATGAGTATTAAGCCTGTGTATAAAAAGATCTAAATCTGCTCTTGTGCCCATCCAAATGAAAAAGATGCCATCTAAAAACCATTTCCAAAAAGGAACAAATCGAAATAGAGGGTCCGAATATACATAAGTAGTTTCAAAAACAGCCATGTAGATCGTTGCTATCGATGGGGCTACTGTCGCCCCCATCGCTGTCCCAAAGATTTGTTTATAATATTGCTGTTGATACAAAAAGAAGTTATTATTCAAAACGACATCCAATAAATCAAGCAAAAAAGACTTGGGGATACGGTCTGGCAGATCTAAAGGATAACCTGCCAAACAAGTGATTGCTTCTCCCTGATCTATATTTGTATAAAGAGATTGAACATCAAGGGTCACTAAATAGTTATAGGAACCCAGATCCGTACATGCCACTAATTGGTTCAAAAAATCCCCTGTATCCTTAACATAAGACTGTACTTTGGTCGCAATAGGTTGTAAAAAAAATATCACAAAATTTAGAAAGCGGCTCGAGGGAATCCCTGCAAGACACAATAGGCCGCCCCAGTGGATCATATAAGGTTTTATGGATTTTGGAAACAAGATAAAAAACTGGAGTTTTAGGATGTTTTTTAACCAAAAACTCAGATTCCCGTTTAGTGATCCAATTGTGATAAAAGGCATTGGAGACCAAAGGCTGAACCCGTTTTTTGAGACCCTCCGTAGGGTCCATGGACAATAGAATGTAATTTGTCTGATTCTTAAGATGAACATCAATTTCCCGTTGATATTGTTCTAAAGAAAGAACCACTGTTGTCCCACCTTTGTCAGCTCTTCTGATGATAATATCCATCTCCATTAGTTGCTTAAGAGCTTGATATTGATCTTTCGATAAATTGGAATAAATGCCTGATTTTTTTTTGCTCCAATTTATGTAATTGTTGTAACACCAAATCCTGAAAGGTCAAAAAGGTCTGATCCATTATACCCAGGGGTAGCCATCTAGATGGGTTTTTTACCAACGAGCAATCTACCTCACTAGGGACCCTGGAAAAATACTGTATCACACGTAATTTACGAAAAAATCTATAAAGTGCCACCCGAGTAGCAAAACTATCATATTTTGAAGTAGGTACAAAAGAAAGACCCAGCTCTAAAATTTGTAATTGCGACGGGGTCAGAGGTCTTCCCGACAGATTGATGACTGACGATTCTTGGTCCTGGATCCTTTTTTCTTCAGGGTCTAAGGTTAATGAGGATACCATCACGGGGGGTTTTCCCTACACTAGAGACATGGCAAATGTAGTGAAATTGTTACATCATTTTTGGCCCATTTTGGGGCTTCACCCCTATTTTTGGGGAAAATCTTTACAAATTGCTTATTCGCGTAAAGCAAATCTTAGAGATCTGATAATGAAGACTACTCATATATTGGATCGGCCAGTTAGGTCACATGAGGTTAAAGGACATTTTTAATGCGATGGGTGTGCTTATTGCATCCTTTCGATACTGGGTCCTGAGTGGACTGATGTTCATGCATCTAGGACTTATTCATCTGTATGGCATGCGAACTGTTCTTCCACTTTTGTGGTATATCTGATAGTATGTCCATGTTTGCTATACTATGTGGGATGTACCAAACGATCTGTTAAAAAACGGCTCTCAGAGCATGCTTCGAGACTACGGACTAAAACTCTCTCAGCACCTATAGTTGAACATTGCTTGCAAAATCAACATGAGTCGCTTCGTTGGCGTGTTCTGGACTTTGTACCAGATGACCCGAGAGGTGGAGATCGCGAACAACGGTTACAGATACTTGAGCAGAGATGGATTTATTCATTGGATACAGTTACCCCTAGGGGTTTAAATTCACAAATGGATTGGTATACGATCATCTAAATTGTGTCTTTAATAATTGCATTGATTTCCTAGAGAGGGTTTCCCTTGTCAGTGGAATCCCCCTACTGGATACAATGATCGGGAATCTGATTGGATGGCAGTAAGCTTCTGTTTTAAATGACGTCAGACGCCGAAGTTGGTAAAGTGAGATGTGTCCTCCATTTTGGTTCATTGAAGCTTTGGATTTACCAGAATCGGATGGGCCTGAAGCAGGGTTGAAAATATTTTAAAACCAAGCCGAAACGTGGCACGTCGCCGTTTCTGTTTTCTGGTGATGAAATTTCAAGTCTGAGCAACTTATCTACAAAATTCAACAAAGCTAAGTGTGAAGTTTTTTACTTCAAATTTATAAAAAATAAAAGGGAGAGGTCGCAGTGGTGTATGGATTAATTCAATCTGCTAATAGTAGTCACAACTGTTGAATCATTCTCAATTTATTGTAAATTGTTCTTGTGGTTAGCTTAATGTGTGATGTTAAACTGAGAGTTTGGTCTATGGTTATACCTAGGTATTTTACTTCATTTTTTACTTCCAGAGTAGCATCTTTCACTTTGATATTAGGGGATGGATTGAAATCTTGGCTTCTAGTCATGAAAAGCACATCCTTTTTTATTGTTTGTTTAAGTTATGAGATTTCGACCATTGCGAGATTTCATTGAAGCAGGATATAATGCCTTCAAAGTTAGGATTTGTTACGTCAACCGGCAGGTATAACATGATATCGTCAGCATAAATGGAATAGTCAACTTGGTATTTTTGTATAATATAGCATAGAGGCTGGAGATAGATATTGAATAGTAAGGCCGAGAGGGCTGAACCTTGGAGTAAGCCTTGTTGCTGATTGTATACATCAGATTCTTATTGGTCAATGTTAACTTCTTCTGATCTGTCGGATAAGTAATACTCGAACCAACTAAGCATAGTGCCATATATACCTGTTTGCTTTAACCTGTCTAGTAGAATATGATAACTGATAGAATCAAAGGCTGAGGCGATATCTAAGAAGATAAGGATGAATGCTTGTTCAGCATTATCTATAGCTTTTATCAATTTTTCAAAGAGGGCTAATAGTAGAATCTCTACACCATGGAACTATACTGATGGTCATCCAAGGGTGAGTGCACATCAATATGATCTTGAAGTTGGTATGAATAATCTTCTCAATAACTTTTGCCAGAAATCGGAGGCTTGATATTGGTCTGTAAAATGTAGGGCATGATTTATCCAGCGATTTTTGTTTTAATATAGGATGTATGATAGCTTGTTTTAGGTCTTTGGGCATAAGACTCTGGGTGAGTGACATTCTAACCATATTAAGTAATTGGTGCAAGTTCCTCACGTGTGATTTTCAACCAGCTTATTGGGCATGGGTCTAAACTAGATGTTTTTGTATTGATATTTGTTATGATTTTATGTAAGTAGTCTAGAGATACTTGATAAAACTCTGACTATATCCTGGGATATATTGTGTTGGTAGGTGCAGCCATAGTGGGATGATTATTGGGCATGGGTCTAAACTAGATGTTTTTGCATTGATATTTGTTATGATTTTATGTAAGTAGTCTAGAGATACTTGATAAAACTCTGACTATATCCTGGGATATATTGTGTTGGTAGGTGCAGCCATAGTGGGATGATTATTGGGCATGGGTATAAGCTAGATGTTTTTGCATTGATATTTGTTATGATTTTATGTAAGTAGTCTAGAGATACTTGATAAAACTCTGACTATATCCTGGGATATATTGTGTTTGTAGGTGCAGCCATAGTGGGATGATTATTGGGCATGGGTATAAGCTAGATGTTTTTGCATTGATATTTGTTATGATTTTGTGTAAGTAGTCTAGAGATACTTGATAAAACTCTGACTATATCCTGGGATATATTGTGTTGGTAGGTGCAGCCATAGTGGGATGATTATTGGGCATGGGTATAAGCTAGATGTTTTTGCATTGATATTTGTTATGATTTTATGTAAGTAGTCCAGAGATACTTGATAAAACTCTGACTATATCCTGGGATATATTGTGTTGGTAGGTGCAGCCATAGTGGGATGATTATTCAATAGTTTCAGTTTGTTCATAGTTTGCTAGAACTTGAGGATTTATTATCTGGTTATTAGTACTGTCCTTTGGGGCATTGGTGAAAGATTTCACTATTTTAAATAGTTCTCTCAGACGATTTAGAGATTTCAATAGGATCTTTATCTTTATCTTTATTTTAACATTTGATAGACCGCTTCTTGTCGAAACATAAAGCGGTGTACAATAAAAGGTTAGCAATGCAAAATATGGAAAAGAATGACATAATAAAATAGAAAAGCAAAGAGTAAGATAAAGCACAGACAGGTAAAAATAGACAACTAGACCAAGAATTCCATGATACATACTACAAAACAAGGCAACAGGCCCAGACAAGGGAAGACAGGACAAAACATATGAACAACCAAACAAACAAGACTAACAGCAGCTTTAGGGAGGAGCATCGGGAGGAAGATTAAAGGCTTGCTGAAACAGATGAGTTTTGAGTAATATCTTAAATTGAGAGTAAGAGGGTTTTATCCGGAGAGAAGGTGGTAGTGCATTCCACAGCCCAGGGCCCAGAAAGAAAAAAGCAGCATGGCGGGTTCGTTCCAGATGAGCTTGTGATGGAGAGGGTAATGACAAACGATTAGCATGGATAGAACGAAGCTGATGGTAGGTATGAAGGGAGATGCGGTCTGCAAGATATAAAGGATTATTAGTGTAGATAGTACGGTGTATCAGAATAAGAAATTTATAATGAAAACGATAACGGAGGGGTAACCAATGCAAGCGAAAAAGAATAGGGGTGATATGATCGAAGCGATGGGAAAAAGTAATGAGACGAGCTGCAGTATTTTGAATAAGCTGCAAGCGTTGAAGTTGGAAATTTGGGAGGTTAGCAAGAAAGACATTGCAGTAGTCCAAGCGGCTGATAACCAAGGCTAGAACAAGAGTGACCAGAGAATCTGAGGGAAGAAGGGAACGGACAGCCCTAATCTGCGCAAAGCAGCAAATGAACGACGGATAAGGGAAGTTAGATGACTATGAAAGGAAAGCGAGGAATCTAGAATCACTCCGAGATAACGGAAGGAAGAAACAAGTGGAATAGAAGTTGAACCAATCAAGGGGGCGAGAGTGGGGCAGGGACCACTCAACGAGACCCACATAGCTATGGACTTGGACGGGTTTAAATGTAGGAAATTTTGTGAAAGCCAGGAAGCAATATGGGAAAGACAGAGGTTAAGCTGGGAAATATCCAGGGTTAATGGAGAAGTATGGAAAAGTAGAATAATGTCACCTGCATATATATAAAAAGACACTGGGATATTTGTGTGGTGTTCCTTCTTTTTATTATTTATGGAATCACGGTAAGCATGGAGTGTGTTCATGTATATTATTCGATCCTCAGGAGATTTAGAGATTCTCTATGTGCATTCTAACTTCCTCAAGTGTCTTTTCAAGCTTCTTATTTCTTGTGAATACAATTGTTTTGTTTGTCTTTTGTTATGTTGAGGTGTTGGTACCGAAGGTGAAAAGCACCCTGTGCGAGTTGCACATTGGATGCGTGCCCCCCCCCCCCTCCCGCACCTCCATCTAGCCACTTTATGGGGGCGGGAGAGAAGAGGCACGCACCTGATATGCAGCTCGCCGGCACACTAAGCAGGTCTGGACCCTCCCGGAGAGACCACACCTGCTTAGTGTGCCAGCGAGAAGACTTAAAGGGTGCATTTCGGCTCTCTGCCACTGCCTGCCACTGCTAAAGTGGAGTCGGCAGGCAACGGCACAGAGCCAAAATGCACCCCTTAAGTCTTTGCACCCTGTGTGGCCGCACCGCTCGCACAGGGCTCGGTACGGTCCTGGTTGGTAGTGTGGCTGCCCTAGCAATAGTTGAGTTCCAGGTAGATAGTAAGTCATTTAAATCACTGATGTTAGTATCAGTGTGCATAAGGGTCTCTTTTATGAATGTATGCTTATCAAAACTCTTAAATCTTTTGTGATATTTGTTTGTAAGTTTGGCTTTGTGGTCAGGTGTTTGGTATGATAAGTGAGAACTTGATGAGGTGGTGATCTGACCACGGCACAGGTAATGTTTGGGGGTGGTTTGTTTTGGGGTGTTAACAGATTTTATTTGCTAGGAATATTAAGTCTAATGTATTACCTTTATTATGGGTCGGCACATTTATTATTTGCTGAAAAGACATGTCTGACATGGCATTTAGAAAGGTGGTTGCATGAGTGTTGTGTAAGGATGCTAAGTTAAAATCCCCTAGCAGAATTAGTTGCTTTTTTACTAAAGTAGCACAGGCTGTTTCTAGTATTGTTGTTAAACTGTTAGGGTCTGATGTTGGTGGTCTATATACTAGACAAAATGCACGGTGTTTATTTTCTATTACCAGGATATCTATATCATCAATGCTATTGGATAGGGAAGAGATGCATCATGATTAGAACACCTCCTCCATGTTTGTTTGAATTAAGGAAGTGGAAAACATCATAGTTTGGAACCTTCAGTTGATTAACGGGAACCCTATCAGTTTCAGCAAGCCAGGTTATTTGCCCACAAGTATACTGACATCTTTTTCTACTTCTGTAGTGCTATGAATGTGGTTAGTATCCTTGCTAGCTGAGGGTCCTGACAGCCTTCTGACTTTTTTTGCCTTCAAATCAATACCTGTGATAAATCATCCACTAGAAATAGTTTCCTGCTGGCATGGACTCCCTTTTATTTATTTATTTATTACAGTTTCTTATATACCGCGCTATTCGGTATCAGCGCGGTTTACATCATAACATAACTACCATAACGACAAGTTGTCAGGTTTTACATCGAACAGGGATACAAACTTGGATAACAGGGTAAACTATGTACATAAGCTATTTACACAGCAAGGATAGGTAAAAATCAGATAATGAGTATGAGGGCATTTCTAGAGTGGGTCTAGAGTGGGTCATTTCTTGAGAGGGGTATCTAGGTTTAATTTGCGGACTTTTGTCTATTAGTATGATTTAAGGAACATGATCTTTTTCCTACCAGAACCCAATGTCATTCCTCTGCTCCTAGTCCTCTTCCTTCTGCTTCAGCCCCATTTTTCACTTCTGCTCATTATTCATCATCTTCTCTTTTCTTCCCATTTCTTCCTGTCTCTGTTTTATGCCCTCTGTTCTTCTCTCTCTTCTTTTTCTTCCTGACCCACTCTCTCTTTCCCTTAGTGGTAACTGCTGTGCACTGGGGCCCCATTTTGGCTGTGAATAAATGGAGGAAGATGACGGGAAGGTTCTCCAGAGTTCCCACAGTCCTAGTAATGATCAGATGGAGAACAGCAAGAATTCTCACCATTTGTGCAGAGGAGCAAGAGAGAATGAGACATTTTATATAGAGGAATATTTCTCTTTTTGATTTCTTTCTCTAGATTTTGCAGAGATTGGTCAGCATGACTGTGCACCGGTGACCCCCCAGCCAAAGACCAGTGCCATAGGGTTGTACCTCTAGTGATCGGATCAGAAACATTGAGGATGTTTAACTCATCCAAATCCTGGAACATACCACATGAAGCCACTGATGCTGAAGAGGAAGAGTCACTGAGAGTAGGAAGCCAGGAGGAAAGCACCTACCTCCCAGGGTTAGTGCCATCACGCTTTGAAACGTATGGAGGCAGCAGGAGTCTGACCTCTCACAGTGTCCCCAGCAGCCCCATGCTAGATCCCTGGAATCACCCTGTCATTGGGAACTCGGTAAACAAAAGTGTTCATCAAAAGGTAAGAAATGATATAAAGGATTGTGACAGCGGGGTTACATGGGTGTAAAATACATCTTTCTGTTCTAGTGCTTGGTTTTATAGTAGAACACCTATGTGAGAAGTGGACGATAAGGAAAAGTAAATCTGTGGCCTTTTGGACTTCCTTCCACTTTTCTTAAAGCGTGGAATACAGCTGTTCTGGGCTTCCAAGATAGTATTATCAGGGGGGGTTAGGACTGGTAATCGGTTACAACTGGAAATAGGCTGATCAGAGGGGCTAGGACTGGTAATGGGCTTATCGGGGGGTAGGACTGGTAATGGGCTGATGGAGGGCTAGCACTGGAAATGGGCTGATGGGGGGAGGAGAGAGCTGCTGGCACTGGAAGAAGACTGGGGGCTAGGACTAAAAATGAGCTGATGCAGGGGAATGGGAGAAGTCTATAAATTAATGAATGGAGTGGAACGGGTAAACGTAGATCGATTGTTTACATTATCAGAATATAGAAAGACTAGGGGACATGCAATGAAGCTACAGGGTAAACTATTTAAGACTAATAAAAGAAAATATTTTTTCACTCAACGTGTAATCAAACTCTGGAATTTGTTACCGGAGGATGTAGTAAAGGCTGTTAGTGTAGCTGGGTTTAAAAAAGGTTTGGACAAGTTCCTGGAGGAAAAGTCCATAAACCATTATTAAGAAGGGACCCAGGATATCAATGCTTGACCCAGTACAAGCATTGTGGAACCTGTGTCTTTTGGGGAAACTGCTAGGTACGTATGACCTAGATTGCCCACTGTTGGAAACAGGATACTGGACTTGATGGACCTTGGTATGACCCAGTATGGCATATCTTATGTTCTTATGTAGGACTGGAAGAGGGAGCAGATGCTGAGAGGGTCTGCCAGGGGAAGGAGGGGGCAGGAAAGGAGCTGACACAGGGAGGGAGAGGTGGGGGCAGGAAGGGAGCTGACACGGGGGGGGGAGGTGGGACAGGAAGGAGGTGGGGCAGGAAGGGAGCTGACATGTGGGGGAGGTGGGGCAGGAAGGGAGCTGACACCTGGGGATGGTACTGAAGGGGGATTGGAATGGAGCTGACACTTGGAGATGGGACTGGTAGATGGCTGGGTAATGGGGAGGAGGCTGGAAGGGAGGGGGCACTGGGACTGGGAGGGAGCTGACGTGGGGATAGCATTGGAAGGGGGATGGACAGAGGGTAGGGTGGGAGCTGACGGTGGGGGGTGGCACTGAGAGTGGAAGTGAACTTATACCTGCGATGGTATTTGGACTAGAAGGAGCTGGACAGTGGGGAAAGAGAGGGACTGGAAGAGAATGGACACTAGAGGCAGTCCTGGGAATGCAAGGCAGTTGACATTAGAAAGTACTGGGAGGGGAGGACTGGAAAAGGGACTGATTCTAGGGAGGGTTACTGGGACTGGAAATAGACTGATGGAAGGAAGTAAAGAAAACAAAAGAAGAGATAAGAAATGGCAGATGGACCATAGACCACAGAAAGAGAGCTAAGAGAAGACAGGAAAGCAGAAGCCTCAGATAGGGACCAGCATGATCAGATAGTACTGTAAAATGGTCAGACAAAAGAGGTAGAAAAAATAATTTTATTTTCATTTTAGTGATTGGACTTTGTGCTATCTTTATATTTTTTATACAGAATGGGGAACTGCATCTCTTATTTATCTGATATTGCACTGCATGCGGAGTCTGGCTTTTTAGGGTTTCAGTTTAATCTTTATCTACATATTTTTATTTTAGGTTGCAGTCACTTATTCTGTACTTGGTGAGGGTCTGCGTTCTGAGTGTGCGACTGAGGCCAGATGTACTGTTAACATGAAGTTTGTACATAGGGATCTGTACTGTAGAAATTTGACTTGAGCTTTTCAAATAGGTGTATGGATGTTCTAGGGCCTGCTGCAGTATTTATAGTGCTGCTTTTTTTCTGGGTAGGTCCCTTGTATGAGTTTTGGAAGTTTATGTGTAAGTGTTTTTTCATTAATCAGATTTAATGTTTTATTTTTATGTTTGTTTCAATGTAACATCTGTTATACTAAATTGCATGTGTATGTTTAGAAGCTAGGATTTTAGAAGGATGGCAGATACATTTAAAAATCAAGTAAATTTATGCACATGATGCCGCAGTGAGTCTCCGCACATGGCCCTGCATCACTGGGAGATAGAGGAAAGCAGAAACCTCAGATTGGGACCTACATGATCAGGGAATAAAATGGTCAGACAACAAAGTTCAGAGAGAATTTTATTTTCAATGTAATTATCTGACTTGGTGCTTTCTTTATATTTTACATGGAAATGCATCTCTTTCTATTTCACTGGATGCAGAATCTGGCTTCTTGGGGTTGCAGTATAATTTTTATCTGCATGTGTTTATTTTTAGGTTATGGTCACTTATTCTGTACTTGGTGAGGATCTGTGTTATGAGTGTGTGACCAAGACCAGGTGTTCTGTTAACATGGAGTTGGTATGTAGGAATCTGTACTGTAGTAATCTGAATTGTTCAGCTTTTCAAATAGGTGTATGGATGTTCCAGGGCCCACTGTAGTATTTACAGTGATGATTTTTTTGGATGGGCTCCTTATGTGAGTTTTGGAAGTTATTGCTGGTATGGTATGGTAGATTTGCTCTATAAATACTCAGTAACTTTGTTGTAGGGTTTTGTTTTAGTTCACAATATGCCTAGTACTGGAGAATGTTTGTTGTTGTTGTTGTTGTTAGTTAGATGATCAGAATCAGATTTTTTTTTAAGATATTGAGTTCTGTGGGTAAATGTCCTGGTTCTGCTCTGCACCCACTGTTAAAGGGGATTTTGTGGATGCAAAATATATGTTCAAAAAGAAAAGGCAAGAACCATAACATGGTTTATGACAACAAAATAAAAATGAGTTATAATTTAGTTTTATAAACTGTGCTGTCGTTCTTGCTCTCTTTTAGTTCCTTGGTGTGCAAACATCTTGCATTTCCTCCATATAATCTAATCAGCATTTTGTTTTGGTTCAGTCCCTCACTGGAGTTTTGAGAAAGCCCCGCCCCCCTCTATGGGGGGGGGGGGGCATCTCATCCTTCGCCTCAAGCAGCATATTGCCTTGAGCGGCCCCTGGGCACACACTTTCCATGTGTATGCAGTCACAGAATTTTCTAAAAGCCCTTATGGAAAAAGCTTTATAACATTACCCTGTTGATATGTGCTGGTAGTTGTTTCTCCTGATCCAGCTGTGCCCCCAGGAATTCCTCCCTTTATTGTAGCTAAGGTTTATGCATGGTGAGGCCACAGATTTACTTTTCCTTATTGTCCACTAGCCCAGTCCAGAACAAATGGGATATGCCCCTCTAACAGAAGATGGAGACAGAGATCAAAGGCTTTTGACCTCCTCCCCTCATAGTACCATGCAGTCACATGCTTCTCAGTATTTTTGGGATGTAGCCCAGTTTGAGAATGGCTTGTAGACTTCCCTTGCCCATTCTGCTTTTGGAATTGAGAGAAATATGTAGAGCTTCTTATATATAGTTTGATTATTATACATTGATATGTTTATCTTAGGGTTAGTGTATGTTGCATATAGGTTGATTGTGACATTTATGTTTATTTGTACATTGAAGGGAATGATTTTTGGACCTGCAGTTTATAAATGTGAATAAATATATAAATAACTAAATAAATTCCTCTGTATGCAGCAGACGGTAGTTAGGCATACTGTGCTCTGGTGCACATCAAATCCTTTGTGGAACCTCTGAGACCAGTTGGAGAACTGGTAACCTAGTTGAGAGCTAACAGGATATGAGCCATAGAGCCTTACCCTGTTCCCTGAGAAATACCAGGAGGAGTCCAGGTTCCTTTCTTTATTTCTTGCTAATATTTCTCCCATCCTCGCCATGCTCTCTATCTCTCCCCCTCTCCCCCCCGCCCCAAGTAAAAAAGAAAAAGAACAGAAGAGACAGGAGAAAATACAACTTCACTGAGATCTGAGAGAGGCTTTGGAGGTCAGTACTTGCAGTAGCCTCCAGGTGGACTTCAGTCACTGGCTCAAACAGGAGGAGTTCCCGCGCAGCCAAACTGTTCAGAGTAAGAGTGAGCGCTGCAGCCTATGAGAATGTCGGGGGGAGGGGCTCTGTGCCTGTTGCTAATGAGCAGAAAAAGGGAAGCTTGTTTCGACACTTCGAACAAGGGTGGTTGAGGCTGCAGGCATCTGTTTTATAGTACACCAGGAGCAGCGCCAGTCAGCAGTGGTGCCAGGAGCGGGAAAGTCTCCATAGTATGCTGGATGCGACTTTGATTTCAGCAGCGGCATTGGTGGCATTTGCTGGAAATTGAGATGACTTCCCACAGAGCGCTCTGAATGCAGATCCTGTGGTGAAGACGGTTGGAGCCACTGGTTTTCTTGCCTGCTCCAGTTACCGCAGGAGTGGATTATGGGTAAGGTGGTATTGGTAGGGGGATCTGACTTGCAGTAGTAAGAGATGGCCTGGCAGTTCATGGCTGGGTTTCTTCAGCAGAACTCAAAGCCTGAGAGAGTGTGGAAGTGAACTCTGGCCAGTGGTCAGACCAGAAGATTGGCTCCCATGCATTGCAATAAAGATAAGAGGAGGCAGACCTTCCTGTAGATAGATTTAGTGGAGCAGACTTGCAATCCATAATACCTGGAGCCTTGGAAGCTTTAAGGACTGGGACAGATCTAAGAGAGATCCGTGTTTGGGTTACTATCCTGGAAAATGGGTATAGTCCTTAAACTTATGTCCAGCACTTATTCAGCCTGGGCTTAGAACAGAGTGCATCATTCCAAAGCATTGGCTTAAGTTTGGTAGGGCGAGGGGTAAGTTATTCCCTCTAGCCACGGAAGAGTTGGAATGACATCAGATTTTAAAACAGCATGCCTTTAGTTATGGAAGTCATGAAGAAAGCTATCTTCACCTTACAGAAGAGGAAAGGTTCTGAGGAACTTATAAGGTCAGAAATAGCCTAGTTCAGAATGCAGTTTCTGAGAGCAACCCTGTTGCTCCAGGTTGTGGTGTGCAATGGATATAGGTTAAAGCCCTGTTTTGGATAATTCCAGCATCTTCCAGAGGGCCCTTTGGAGAAGGGCTTCTGGTGCCATGGTATTCTTACAGGAGAAGGCTGGATTGGTATATTGTTGGAGACCTTGTCTGTTCTGATATGGGCTTCTACACAAGGGTGGCAATAGTACACTGGGTTCAGAGGTTGCTACCATATTTCCCAGATTATAAGTCACTGTTTTTTACATTCGTAAACCATGGCGCGACCTATACACAGGATCGACATATCTAATAAATTTACGCGGTGGACCTCTTTCTCCCTGGGCCCTCCACTCTATACCCAACGCTTGCAAGTAGGCCCTCCGATCAGCAGTCTGGTACGTACTTTTACTATACTCGCAAATAGCATACAAAAGAGTATACCGAACAAATTTCAGTTACCAAAAAAATGTTATCTTTAACCCCTCAGAAAATGGTGACCCCAAAGGCACGGAACTCATACACCGCAGAATTCAAATTGAAAGTTAGTCATTATGCAGAAGAACATGATAACAGAGCCGCCGAGTAAAATTTTGGGATAAATTAGATATTAGTTAGAGACTGGAGGAAGACACAGGGAAAACTAACCTTAATGAAGCGCAGCAAGAAGGCAAATCTCAGCCACAAAGCATGGTGGCCTGAATTAGAAGCACATCTGCTTCAGGTCATTGTAGAGCGGAGGGCACAGGGCTGTGGACTGTCCACTATGAGGTACGATTCAAAGCAGTTCATATCACCAGTGAAATGAATATTGAGGGATTCAAGGCTGATCATTCGTGGTGCTACCGATTTATCATAAACAAATTAAGCATAAGACAAAGACCAACCATGTGTCAGAAGCTCCCCGCTGATTTCTTGGATAAAGTACGGAATTTCAGGGAATTCATAAACAAAGAAATTATCGCATACACAGTGACACCGGACTTCATAATCAACATGGACAAGATTCCCTTAACCTTTGACATCCTATTAGGGAGAACGATCAGTCAAAAAGGGGTTAGAATAATAAATATTAGAACTACCGGACACAAAAAGTCACACTTTACAGTGGTGCTGGCCTGCTGTGCAAGTGGAAAGAAGCTGCCACCTATGCTTATATTCAAAAGGAAGACAATGCCACGTGAAGCTCTACCAACCAACGCCACGTGAAGCTCTACCAACCAACGCCACGTGAAGCTCTACCAACCAACGCCACGTGAAGCTCTACCAACCAACACCATGTGAAACTCTACCAACCAACGCCACGTGAAGCTCTACCAACCAACGTTGTTGTTGATGTGAATAAGAAAGGATGGATGGATGAGAGCATGATGTTGAAATGGCTGCAGTGCTGCTTTAATAAACGACCAGTTGGATTTTTCAAGAGACAGAAAACACTACATGTCATGGATAATAGCATGAGAGCCCATTTCACTGAAGACATAAAGAAAAAAATTAAATTTCTAAATACTGTCCCGGTTATTATACCCGGTAGTATGACAAAAATTGTGAAATTAGACCTTACCTGCTAATTTGCTTTCATGGAGTCCCTCCAGTCCAGTCCAGACAGATGGGTTGTGCTCATGCACCAGCAGCTGGAGACTGAACTATGCAAATTTCTTCCATGATATCACCCTATATTAGCCCAGGAGCTTCCTGCTCTCTCCAGTATATTTCTTACAAAGCAGTTGACTCTACTTCTATAGATAAGGAAAAAACTATCTAAACAAAAAACCTTGTGGAACTAGCAGAATCTGTCCTCTTCCGCCCTGGACCAGAAGCAATTAACACAACATTCAACAGGACTGATCCTGGAAATTCAGAAGCACGCAATGTGTGACTAAGCTTAGGCTCGTATTCTTTGGTCCTTTTCAGGATTGGTTTTTTTTTTTTTTTACGGTTCTTAGATATTGGCAATCTCTGAGTCCAATGGTCTGTGAAGGAAAAAACTCTGATCAACAAGCATCTCAGCCCACTCAAGAGTCAAAGAGTGTCTAATGGACCTTATTGCACATATGGGCTCACAAAACTAATGCAGAAAGAAACGACTGGGCTGGAGGGACTCCATGAAAGCAAATTAGCAGGTAAGTCTAATTTCACCTTCATCCACGTCCCTCCAGTCCAGACTAGACAGATGGGATGTAGTACAGCATTACCTAGAGCCAGGAGGGGCCTGCGAGCCCCACTTGCAATACCTGAGCTCCAAAACGCACCTCTTGACCCACCTGTACATCCAGCCAGTAATGCTTCTCAAATGTATGCAACAATAACCATGTCACCACTCGACAGATGTCCACTGGAGGCACTAGACTAAATTCATCCCAGGAAGTCGCCTGGGCTTTTGTGGAATGCGCTCTTAGTCCTTCCGGAACTGGCCTACGCTTGAGAAAGTACGCATATGCAATCACTTCCTTCACCCATCTCGATATGGATACTTTGGAGGCTGCTTCCCCTTTTCGAGGCCCTCCAAATAAAACAAACAGCCAGTCTGATTTCTGAAAAGACTGTATGCACCTGAGATAACACCGTAGTGTCCTCCGCACATCCAACTTGTGCAAGTGCCTGTTCTCAAGATCCGTGCTCACCGCAAAAACTGGCAGCATTACCACCTGATTGAGATGAAACACCGAGACTACCTTGGGCAGAAAGAATGGTACTGGTTGCAAGACCACCCTCTCCTTAGACATAACCAAGAACAGTTCCTTACAGGACAAGGCCTGCAGCTCCAAGTTGCACCTAACCGAGCAGATGGCTACTAAAAAGACCACCTTCAATGTGAGGTCCTTGATTGAAGCCTCTCTCAATGGCTCAAACAGAGGGACATTGAGAACTGACAAGATAAGATTGAGATCCCACGGAGGGACCATTGCCCTGAGTGGTGGCCTGATCTGCTTAACTGCTCATAGGAACCTTGCCATGTCGGGGTGACCTGCCACGGAGACCCCTTGCACCTTGCCCCGGTAACACGCCAGAGCTGCTACCTGAACCTTCAGCGAGTTCAAGGCCAGGCTTTTGTCCAGGCCATCCTGCAAGAATGAGAGGATGTCCACAATTGATGCCATCAAGGGACGGAGGCCTCGTGGTTCACACTACTCTTCAAAACTGTTCCAAAACCGAACATAGGACAAAGAAGTAGATATTTTTCTCGCCTTTAACATCATGGAGACTACAGTCAGGATATAGCCTCTCTTTAACAGCCACGCTCACTCAAGAGCCAAACCATAAGCGATCCACTTGGGGCATCAAGACAGGACCCTGTGACAGGAGGTCGTGCCTGCTCGGCAGCCGCCAAGTCCAGTTCACCATCAACCAGACCAGATCTGTGTACCCAGGTCTCCGAGGCCAATTGGGAGCCACCAAGATCATTTGACCCCTGTGTCGAGCTATTCTCTGCAGCAAACACCCGATCAGAGCCCACAGAGGGAAGACGTATAGCAGTCCCTCCCACTGTCAGGGTTGCGCGAGAGCATTGAGACCCTCTGACAGTTGCTCTCTCCATCAGCTGAAGAACCGATTTGCTTTGGCATTGTCTGTTGAGGCCATCAGATCCATCACCAGCTGCCCCCATCAACCCACTATCTGGGTGAGCACTGCATCCTGCAAGGACCACTCTCCCACATCTAGCCGAAGACAGCTGAGATAATCAGCCTGAATGTTGTCTTTCCTGGCTACATGAGCTGCCAAGAGAGCCTGAAGGTGCTGCTCTGCCCAACAGAGGATTGGCACAACCTTGGTGGCTAGGGCTACACTGCCTGTGCCTCCCTGTCTGTTCTAACAAACTATAATGTTGTCACTTTCTAGAGCTTTTATGCTGTATAGCTACAATATTTGGTCAGCTCTACTTATGACCTTATGCGATTATGACTGATGATGCCTATAGCACCTCTCTGCTGAATTCAACTAAATGCAATTGATATTTTTTTGATATTTTCATAGCAATCGGATCTCAGACTTATCATGGCATTTTCCACTGCACCATACAAGAAGGTCCAGTGAATAGCCATGATAAGTCTGAGATCCGATCGCTA
Source organism: Ichthyophis bannanicus (assembly GCA_033557465.1). Classification (NCBI taxonomy): domain Eukaryota; kingdom Metazoa; phylum Chordata; class Amphibia; order Gymnophiona; family Ichthyophiidae; genus Ichthyophis; species Ichthyophis bannanicus. The sequence goes on along the minus strand of CM066048.1, from coordinate 151,340,051 downwards.
TGAAAATATAAAAAAAATATCAATTGCATTTAGTTGAGTTCAGCAGAGAGGTGCTATAGGCATCATCAGTCATAATCGCATAAGGTCAGAAGAAGAGCTGACCAAATATTTGTAGTTGTCTGTTTACATATGCTACTACTGATGTGCTGTCCAAGAAAACACGAATTGCCTTGTTCTCCAACAATGGTTTGAACTGCCTCAACACCAGTCCGATTGCCCTGATCTCCAGGCGATTGATTGGCCAGGTGCTCTTCTCCTCTGACCATTGTCTCTGAGCCACCTGAGAACGATAATGCGCCCCCCCCCCCCAGCCATATAGACTGGCATCCGTAGTTACGAGCACCCAATCTGGCCTCAGCAAGGACACTCTCTTGGTCAAGTTGTTTCTGTTCAGTCACCATGCTAAGGTGACCTTCGTGTTCCCCTGACACTGAAGTCAGTGAGACATAGACTGTAGCAAAGAAGACCACCGAGAGAGAGGTGCCCTATGCAGTGGACGCATATGTGCTCTGGCCCAGGGCACCAGATCCAACGCTACCGCCATCAGCTCCAACATCTGCAGGTAATGCCAGGCAGAGGGCTTCACTATCCACAGGAACTGCCGCAACCCCTTTTGCAACCTGTCAATGTGCTGTTCTGGTAACAACACTCAATCAACCTCCGTGTCAAAGAGCACCCCCAAATACACCAACTGTTCACTGAGTTGATCACCCAACCCAGATCTTGCAGGAAAGAAATCACCTGCTGAGTCACCGTTGCACTTTCTTCTCTTGACTTTGCCAGTATGAGCCAGTTGTCGAGGTATGTGTGCACCAGAATGCCCTGCTTGTGTAGTGCTGTGGCTGCCACCACCATCACCTTGGTGAATGTCCTGAGGCTGTTGCCACCCAAACGGCAGAGCCCTGAACTGAAAATGTCCCATGGGTACCGCGAAGCACAGAAACATCTGATGTTCCTCTCAAATTGGAACATGAAGATAGGCCTTGGAGAGGTCTAGTGCCGTGAGGAACTCCCCGCTTTGCACAGCTACCATGACAGAACGAATAGCCTACATATGGAAGCACAGGACTCGCAGTGCCCTGTTGACATACTTGAGGTCGAGAATGGGCTGAAAGGAGCCCTCCTTTTTTGGCACCACAAAATAGATGGCTTATTGAACTGAGTCGCACTTGGTTGTAGGTACAAGCACCACCGCTTCTAATATCAGAAGCTGGTCCAGAGTCATCCTCACTGCCCAAGCCTGTGCTGGACTCGCGAAGGGGTGACCATAAATGCATCGGACAGGCGGTGAAGAACCTCTAGGGCATAACTGTAGCGGATGATTTCCAGGACCCACTGATCTGAAGTAATCTGGACCCGGAGTGGTAGAAATGCTGGAGGAACCCTCCTATGCGCTTTCCGACCTCCTGAATCTGGCTGCGTAATATCTGTGGTCTCGTCCTCACCCTCAAAAGGATTGCCCTCTGTATGGGAACCTCCCTCATTGAGAAGGCAGAAAATGTGCATCTTAAAACATCGGAAATCGCATGCCCCCCCCCCCCCCCGTGCCGGAAGGGCTGCCCTTGGCCAGCCTTAGGTTTGTCCTCTGGCAACTTGCTGCCCTTGGAGTCACCCAAGGCCTTGACCAGCTCCTTAAGGGCATCTCCAAACAACATCTTCCCCTTGAAAGGAAGCTTACTCAAGCAAATCTTAGCGGATACATCAGCCACCCAGTTATGCAGCTGTAACAGATGCTGCGAAGCTACCACCAAGGCCATCGCCTTGGAAAAAGAACGTACCAAATCATAACAAAAATCTGACAAATAAACCACAGTGGACCAGCTTGGGCAGCTCTGCTGACTCTGTGGCCTCTTTGCGACTGCTGTCCGGTTGCACCTGCACCCAGCACATACAGGCTCGAGTGACATACGCCCCACAAATGGACACCTGCAGCAAGAGGGCGTTGACTTCAAATGCCTGCTTTACAAGTGCCTCCAGATGATGATCCTGTGGATCCTTAAGGGCAGTGCCCCTCTCTACAGGCGTGGTGGTCTTCTTGGTTACCACTGTGGCTAACGCATCAACCTTAGGCATATGAAGGAGGTCTTTTCCGCTGTTGGTACCAGATACAGACGGGCCATTGCCCATCCTCCCCTCAAGCCTGCCTCAGGCAGTTCCCATTCTGCTTCTAACATCTGCATAATAGCCTTATGCACTGATAATGATTTTTGGGGAACTCACATGCCTTGCAAGAGGGGATCCTCCAATGTGAAGTCTGCCTCTGCAGTCCGAAATAGAATATTTAATGCCGCTAAGGAGTGAGAGATAAGTGTTACCAGTTCCTCCTTATGAAAGATGCGTGCAATGGAAGGGTCCTCTCCCAGGGACAGGTCCCCCTCTTTGAAGCCAAGGCCCTCTAGGTCCTCCCCTGACACCAAGGGTCCTTCGCTTGGATCCTCTATGTCCCCTGAGGCTTCTGACCCGGGGTGCGCCTCATATGTGCCCTCTGAGACCTTCAACTGCTTGGCCAAGCCCCCTCCATTACCCTGGATGAGGGGCACTTTGAATTTGCTGCCCTCTTGAAAGCCAAGGCTCTATCAAGTCCCTGCTCCCTTTCTAATCTGTATGCATGGTTTAGCAGCAATATAAACTCCAGGGAGAAGAAAGAATTCCCCTCCAAAGTACTATCCCACAGAGTCCCTGAAGGGTAAAGCTCCGTTCTGCCTGGCACCGCCATTTGATCCTCCGCGGGAACAGCTACAGCCAGCCAGAAGTTACAGGACAAAATGGCCACTGGAGAGAAAACGCGGGAACTTTCCCGCCTCTGCTGAGACTGATTTCTGCTCCGATCCCTGTCCGCTGATAGCTCTTGCGATCCCCCGGGTAGCAGACTTAACTCATCTTGGCGCTGCTCTAGTTCTTGACTCTTTCACAGGCTTTCCAACAGCCATCCTGAAAGAGAGAACTGCAGTGCACACCACACGCAGCACACACTGGCTTAGAGGAGGGCATGCTCCGCTTTCCCTTTCCCTCTTCTGCCCTAAACAGGGGGCCAAACAGCAACTATACGTCAACTAATCACTTACCGCGGAAGGAATAAGATTTATTTATTTATTTAATTGGATTTCTATACCGCCTTATCATACAATCAAAGCAGTCTTACAAACAAAGATATTAAGAGTATTAGTGAGAAAATGTAAAGAAATAAAAGTTAAAGTTATGGTATAATGTGTTAGAGTGAGTTGCATTATCTACATAGTGAGCTATACTATAATGTGAGCTATTATACAATATGTATATGATTTACATTCCAGACAAATTAAGTTAGTTAATTGCATGACCGTAGTGTTCTATAAACAAAGATGTTTTCAGTTGCTTTCTAAAGTCATTGATGTCCTGAGCTGCTCTCAGCTCATTAGGTAGAGAGTTCCAGATGGAAGGTGCAGCAAAAGAGAGAAAGCCCTTCCAGAGGTGTCTTTATGTGTTTTTCTGACATCATTTGATAAGCTGATTCTGTTGTCAGATCCTCTTCTTCTAGGTCTGTTGCTAATATCTGACTTTATGAGATATGTCAGGCTTTCTGCAGAATATTGTTGTTTTATCTTGAAAATATAAATTATAGTTTTATATTTTACACGTGAAGCTATAGGTAACCAGTGAAGCTCTTTCAAGATGGGAGTTATATGTTCTCTACTTGATAGACCAAAAATTATACGTGCAGCAGTATTCTGCGCCAGTTGTAAAGGCTTAAGTGCTTGCTTAGATAAACCCAGATATATTGGATTACAGAAGTCAAGTAATGGAGTAATCAATGCTTGACAAACATTTCTGAAGTGAACAGTATCAAGAAGCGGCCTTAGTCTTTTGATGAGCTTCATTCTGTAATAAGCGCTTTTAATTGTCTTATTTATGTGTGATCTGAGATTCAACTCATTATCCAGAGTAACTCCAAGATATTTCACTTCTGATTTAATAGGAATAGTTGAGTTATCTATTTTGATGTCAGGAGGATGCGCAAAATTATGGTTACGAGAAATAAATAACGCCTCTGTTTTGCTAAAATTAATTTCCAGGTTTTTTCCCCTATCTTTACTTGTAAAAATCTCTCTGTCAAATAGGAATGGAACCATTTTAAAGTGACCCCATGTAGACCAATCTCCTCTAATCTATTTAATAATCTATTGTGATTTACTGAGTCGAATGCTGCAGAGATGTCTATAAAAATCATTATAATACCTTTCTTAATGTCATCAATGGTGCGGAGTATGCAGTCAAAAAGATAAATCATTAAAGTTTCAACTCCATGGTTTGGGCGAAAACCATGTTGGTTAATATCTAGGGGTGCATGAACATCAATGTGTTCTTGAAGTTGAAGTTGCACTATCTTCTCTATGATCTTTGCTAAAAAGGGTATGCTGGAAATTGGCCGGTAGGCTGCTGGATTATTCTTGTCTAGCGTTGTTTTCTTTGGAATTGGTCTAACAGTTGCAAGCTTAAGTTGCTCTGGTAAAATACCTTGAGAGAGGGAATTTTGCACAATGTTTTGTATGATGTGAATAAAATTTGACTTTGTAGACTTGATCCACGATACAGGACATGGGTCAGTGGGAGAAGTGCATGTGTTTATAGAAGAAATAATGTGCAAGAGTTGCTCCTTTGATGGAAAGGAGAATTTTTCCCAAACCCTGGAATTTGAGACTGATTTTAAGTTAAGTCTTTCTGTAGCTTTTGTCTTAGAGTGGAATTTTTCCTTAATATAGTCCGCATACTTTTGCGGTTCAATTTGAGCTTCCCCTTCTGTTTTTTGCTCCTTTGTTAAAGATTTTACAATTTCAAACAGTTCTCTAGGTTTGTTGATGGAATTATTTATTATATTTGTATGGTATTCTTTCTTAGAGTTTTTAATATGCTCATCGTATATTTTTTGTTTAAGTAAAGCAGCCTTAATTCTGTCACCTTATTCCTTCTCCACTTACGCTCAATTCTTCTGAGCTCTCTTTTCATCAAACGTATAGCTGTAGAATACCATGGCTTGTGATGTTGCTTATTAATCCTTGCTTCCCTTGGTCTCATGTCTGTCATTCTGGCTGCATTAGAAATTATGTGATACCATTCTGTTACTTGTGTCTCTAATTTCTCTGAATCTGCAGATAGATGAGGTAAAGTATCTTGTATAAAAGCATCTTTGTTAAATTTTTTGAACCGTCTGTGATAGCATTTGTGGTCTAGGTTCATATCATTTTTTGTTTGTAATAAAATTTCTATTCTAACTATGTAGTGATCTGTCCAAGGAACTGGGGTGATGGTAGGAGTTGAAATTAGACCATCTAAGGTGGCAGCTAGACAACCCGGTACCCCGCAGGGCTGCTTGTGCCGCCAGGAGACACTGATGCCAATTCAGCAGCTCACGGTGCTCCCACAGAGGCTTACTCCCGTCCACCAAAGAGCTCCAGAGAGAACTGCGATTACTGAAATGCTTAGTTTAGTTTCCTTTTTTTTTTTAAGACAATCGCAGTCAGCCTCTGCCCAGACAGATCTGCTTTTTCACAACACTGAAATCAACACTAACTAGCCCCAGGTGACCTTAACCAATCAGTCAGTGCAGACAGGAATGGTCTGGACAAACCCCAGCTGCTGGAGACTGAATTACTGGAGAGAGCAGGAAGCTCCTGGGCTAATGTAGGGTGACATCTCGGAAGAAATTTACATAATTCAGTCTCCAGCTGCTGGTTCATGAGCATAACCTGTCTGGACTGGACTGTAGGGACGTGGATGAAGCTTCAACCACTTGACATTTCTATCAACAGAAGATTCAAAGCTGTGTTGCATCGCCTATGGGAAAACTGGATGTGCAACAGAAAACACAGTTTCACGGCTACCAGCCATATGTGCCATGCCACATTTGCAGAAGTTACCAAGTGGGTTGCGACAGCATGGGGGGGGGGGGGTGAGCGATAAAATACAAAAGGGGACTGCTGCTTCTGGAGAGAGATCTGCAATTGTAAGTATTTACTTCTGGGAATTTTTCTAAATCTTGGGGAAAAAGGAATTTTTTAAATTAAAACTGATTAATCTAAGAACCCAGTGTATTTGTTAAATCAGTCAGGGCCTAGTAGCAGCAAAGAGTTTTCACTTTAAATTTAAAACACAGCAGAGAGCTTTCTGGTTAAATTTAGAACCCAAGGCTCCCTCTATCCAAGCAAAGAGCTGTATGACTCCCCCTGGAGATTGGTCACAGATTACCTTAGAAGCAAAGGACAGGGTACTGTGTAGCAGCCAGCTTTTAATAAGTCTTCTTTCCCTCCCTCCCTCCCTCCCCGACACCCACCCACCCCTGGGATAATCATAGCTTTATAGGTGCTTAAACCTCTTAAAGGAAAGGAGGTGCCATATTCACTCTCAGGTGCAGCTGTTTATTCTCATCAACATACATTAAGGACCTGAGATTCATTAAACTTCAGGTGAACAAAGTGCATTAAACATATTAGGTATAGTTTTATTAGTATAAGTATCCCCAGCAACCTTTAGTAGGTAAAGAACTTAAATATCTAAGCACAACCTTAAAACGAAGATGCAAACAGCAGTCCAGCAGCGAGATGGGGGCTTTCCAGTCTTTTGCATTGAGTGTCACATGTATAATTTTCTCCCAGTTGGTGAGGGGTTTTACACGTTGTGACCGCACAGGTCCCGTATAGGCCTTCGCCTAGGGCCCCAGGGTTATAGTTGCCTCCTATCTTGCAGAACAAAATAGTCTTCAGCCGAGTGTTAAGGCAAAACAAAGATAAGGGCTTTATTCCCCTTCCCTCAAGGATATCTTTTTGTACAACAAAACTTGGAAACAAAAACAGTACTTCCAAAGAAAAATATGTTATTTTCCTTTGTAGCTTACAGGTCTTCAGCACAAGGATTCAACATCATCCGATATGCATAACGTACAGTCCATGGGAGCACATTCAGGAATATTGTTATTACTTTCCCACTGCATCAGCTCACATTCACCAGGTGTTACATTTGGGTTTAAATCCTCATAGCTGCTTCTGTACAAGCCTCTCTCTGAGGATTCAGTTGGACTACAAGGGTACAATTCTAAGCAAGTAGGTTTTGGAATACCTGTTACTGCAGTATGTCCTCTCTGGCTCTCCTCCTCTAACCTCCAACGGCTAGGAATTGTTTTATATCTTCCTGCAGTTAATTCATGCTCTGTGCACTGCTCTGACCCTCTGGTACAAACAGACTTTTTAGCTTTCTCTTTGATAAAGCTTGGTTCCCACCTGTATAAATGGTGAGGCCTTCTCTCTGGTAATGAGGACTGTGGACTCCCCTGCTCTCCCAGTCTGGACAGCTTTCTGACCTCAGCTTGGTCTCTCCTTCTCTCTGGAGTTATAGCTTCTACCTCTTGGCAGTAAGCAGGCTCCACCTCAGACCTCCAGTAGCTAGCACTCTGAGCACTTCGGCCACGTACTTCTGAAGCCTTTCCCTTGCTGCTTCCTGTTCCAGGGCTACTCCCACTGCTTCCTGGATTCAACAGGCTTCTCTCTCTGTGACCTCTGCTTCCTGCACTGCTGCTGCTCACACCGACCTCTGCTGGATCTACCCAGCAGCTTTTATCTCCCTCTCCACTACACGTTCCTTGTGCTTTCCTGGACAGGTGATAATAATCAGATCCTAAACTTCTTGCTGCATCATGGCTTGGGTGTGGTAATCCTATTCCACTGTTTCTTTGCTCCCTCTGAGCTGTGTATGCTGGCTGCCTAACAGGTTTTAAGGTAAATTTCTCTTTTTCCTCTATTATCATAGGCTCTGTATAGGTTTCCATGTCACATATCCCCCCTCTTAAGCTATTACGGGCTGGTGAACCCACGTTCTCACAGCACGTAATCATGAAGCGGGACTCACTATGTTCCTTTACTTTGGATCGACTAGCTGCCACTGTCCTTTCATGCCAAGGCTTAAGGACATTGACATGGTAGACTTGACGGCATCCTTTGTCATTCTCCACTATATAAGAGACAGGGCCCTTGCGTTCTACTACTGTATAGGGACCCTTCCATTGAGCTTCGAATTTTGGACCGACGTCCGCTATCATTACTACTACCTTCTTGCCTAAGGTTAATTGACGAGGTTTCTTTCCTCGGTCGTAGTACCTTTTCTGGCGTTTCTGACTAGCTTGCAGATGTTGTCCTGAGGCCTGAGAAGTCCTCTGTAAGTGACTCCTCAGCTCACGAAGGAAATGGGGCACCCCCATTTCTTCCCCTTCAGGCTCCACCCATTGCTACCTTAAGATATCTAGGACTCCCCTTGGGGCACGGCCAAACATTAATTCATATGGGGAAGCTCCTAATGAGACCTGAGTACGCTCCCTACTGGCATACAAAACAAATGGGAGCATGACGTCCCAGTCTGACATCTTTCCGTCCAGGCCCCGTCGTAGCCTCTGCTTTAGGGTTTGGTTGAACCTTTCTACAAGCCCATTGGTTTGAGGATCGTAGGCGGCGTTTTTTATGTGGTGGATTCCAAATGCGTCCCATACTTAGGCTAAGTATTTGGACATGAAATTGCTACCTCTATCGGTAAGCATTTCTTGTGGAAATCCAACTTCGCAAAATAGCTTGATTAATTCCAGTGCTATAATTCTGACTGATATGTTTCGTAACGGTATAGCCCAGGGAAACCTGGTGGCATGATTCCTCTGGGTGTCTTTACCAAGGGTCCCACAATATCCATCGCCATCCGGCGTATGGGTTCCGCTATCCTAGGGGTAGGAATCATAGGGACTTCCCTGGGTTTCGCAGCAGTAACCCGCTGATAGGAAGGACAGGCCTCGCAGAAACGTGCAGTTTCTTTAAACACTCCTGGCCAATAAAAACGGGCTAAAATTTGGTCCAGGGTACCCTGTACTCCCTTAGGACCACCGACCGGGTGATCGTGGGCCAATCTCAGGACCACCACTTTAAATGTAGTCGGGACAACCAACTGTTTCCTGAACACTCCAGGTTGGGGATCATTGCTTTCCCTGTACAGTGTTTCCTTCTCGATTAGGAATCTGGGAAGAATGTCCCTCTCAGTTTTGGCATATTCAAAGGCGCGCTTTAATGCTAGATCACCTTGCTGCTCCTTAGGGAAGGAGGGGAACTTTTTAACCAGATCTGCAGGCACCCAGGGCAATCCTTGCCCGGCCTCCATTCCCGCCCTCACTTGAGCTCTATGGTGTCTTTCTTGGCGCTTAGCTGCTTTGCTTTTCTTAGTGTTTTTGGAAGGGGTACTAACCAAATCTTCATGCCTGGGTAACTCTCCTAAGCCCTCATCAGCTGGTCTACCCTCCTCCTCTGGGGGTTCCTCTTCCTCCTCTAGAGGGTCCGCCTCCTCCTCTGAGGGTTCAGATTGTACCACTGAGCTTTGGGTCTGGGATCTGGTAGAGACCATACCTCCCTTCACCTGTATGCCTTCTTTTATCCCCCACAAAATGGTGGCCAGTCCCTACCTAACACAATATCGTATGGTAATTTGGGTACTATGGTTACTAAAACCTCCCTCCGAGTCCCTAACCCTTTTACTGAAACTCTATAGAGGGGGTAATAGGTGGATGATCCGTGCACATATCTGATTTTGGTCCTACCTTCCGGTTGGCTCGGGGCTGATCTACCATGGACTTGTATGACCTGCCATAGCTTCTTTGAGACCATACTCTGGTCAGCACCCGAGTCAAGCAATGCATTTGCTGCAACACCTTGCACTGTTACACTTAGAAGGAAACCTTCTTAAATACTTTTTCCATCACCCATTACCAGCGCTGTTCGTAACACACAATTTCTTTGCCTATGGCCTATTTTACCGCATTTGAAACACTTTACTTGTGTGTCTTTAGCATTTTTCTTAGGCAAGCAATTGGTTACACTTGGAACATATGGCCTAAGCTCCTTAATGGCCTTTCCAAAATTTGCCTCACCAAACATGTTCTCAGCGCCTCCTTGTGGTTTCCGGGCCAACTCAGCCTCCATAAACCGTTCAGTGAGGTGATCTGCTTCTGTTGAGGTTTGGCAATTTTGTAAAGTTAGAAATGACCTTATTTCAGCAGGAACTGCCTCTGTAAATTGCTCCAATACGATAGCGTCAATAATGGTCTCGAGGGTCTTTCCCTCTGGGGCGAGCCATTTCCACACCAAGCTGCACACCCTCTGGCACAAAGCCTTCGGTGTTTCACCTGGTTTGAGCTTAGTGGCTCTTAACATTCGCCTATATACCATAGGTGTTAAGCCTAACCTGTCGTGTATGGCTTTTGTAAGCTCTTCATATTCTGTCGCTAGAGCAGCGGGCATGGCTTTGTAGGCTGCTAAGGCCTCTCCCGTTAGGGAGGTAGCAAGCCTGACTGCCCAGTGCTCACGCGGCCATCCTACATTAAGGGCTACCCTTTCAAAGGCTTCAATGAAGTCGTCGAGATTGTCCTCCACAGTTAACTGTCCAAAAGACAGACTCCACAGTTCTGTGGTCCTACCACACAGGAACGTTCTATCGGTGTCTTCTCTGTTGTTCTCTGGGTTGCCAGTAATGCTTGTATCTGATCCATCATAAGCTTCTGCTGGGTTTGTAGGGCGGCAACGGCTTTCTCTTGATTCAGTTGTGCCAGTTCCCTTTGTTTTTCAAATTGTGAGCTCATCCAGCGAAGTACCTCTTGTGGATCCATTGCCAGGTTTTCTCTGTAAAGCAAACAGAAAGACAAAACACCAAGTGCGGTACTACCACTATTATCAGTGCCTAGGGTTTTCTCCCCTCTGAGCTTTCTCAGCCCTCCTTCTCCGATGAATCCCACACCGCCTGTGCCCAAGTACCTATTACTTGAGGCAGGTGTAGACTCAGCTTTGAGAAGGGCTTTTTCCACCGGTTTTGGAATCTTCTGGTCAATACCAGCCACGATACTCGGTCTGCTCCTCAGCCACCACTCGGCTGTCTTCCAGAAGTTTCCCGTTGTACAATCCAAGGAAAAATCCTGCCAACTACGCCATTTGTGACCCCACAGGTCCCGTATAGGCCTTCGCCTAGGGCCCTGGGGTTATAGTTGCCTCCTGTCTTGAAGAACAAAATAGTCTTAAGGCAAAACAAAGATAAGGGCTTTATTCCCCTTCCCTCAAGGATATCTTTTTGTACAACAAAACTTGGAAACAAAAACAGTACTTCCAAAGAAAAATATGTTCTTTTCCTTTGTAGCTTACAGGTCTTCAGTGCAAGGATTCAACATCATCCGACATGCATAATGTACAGTCCATGGGAGCACATTCAGGAATATTGTTATTACTTTCCCACTGCATCAGCTCGCATTCACCAAGTGTTACATTTGGGTTTAAATCCTCATAGCTGTTTCTGTACAAGCCTCTCTCTGAGGATTCAGTTGGACTACAAGGGTACAGTTCTAAGCAAGTAGGTTTTGGAATATCTGTTACTGCAGTATGTCCTCTCTGGCTCTCCTCCTCTAACCTCCAACGGCTAGGAATTGTTTTATATCTTCCTGTAGTTAATTCATGCTCTGTGCACTGCTCTGACCCTCTGGTACAAACAGACTTTTTTAGCTTTCCCTTTGATAAAGCTTGGTTCCCACCTGTATAAATGGTGAGGTCTTCTCTCTGGTAATGAGGACTGTGGACTCCCCTGCTCTCCCAGTCTGGACAGCTTTCTGACCTCAGCTTGGTCTCTCCTTCTCTCTGGAGTTATAGATTCTACCTTTTGGCTGTAAGCAGGCTCCACCTCAGACCTCCAGTTGCTAGCACTCTGAGCACTTCGACGGCCACGTTCTTCTGAAGCCTTTCCCTTGCCACTTCCTGTTCCAGGGCTACTCTCACTGCTTCCTGGATTCAGCAGACTTTCCTCTCTGTGACCTCTGCTTCCTGCACTGCTACTGCTCACACCGACCTCTGCTGGATCTACCCAGCAGCTTTTATCTCCCTCTCCACTACACGTTCCCTGTGCTTTCCTGGACAGGTGATAATAATCAGATCCTAAACTTCCTGCTGCGTCATGTCTTGGGTGTCGTAATCCTATTCCACTGTTTCTTTGCTCCCTCTGAGCTGTGTGTGCTGGCTGCCTAACAGGTTTTAAGGTAAATTTCTCTTTTTCCTCTATTATCATAGGCTCTGTATAGGTTTCCATGTCACAACGTGCACAAGGTGCAAGGAGCTCTTTGCTCTCAGGGAACGAGTCCAATCTCTGGAGGCAAGAGTAGCAGACTTGGAAGACATAAGGAAGACAGAGAGGTACATAGATGAGACCTACGGGGATATAGTCCTTAAGTCCCACCTCCAATCTGGCAGCATCCCTGTTCCCATGGAAGAGAGAGGTCACGTGACAGAATAGCATCACCCTCGTGTGGCAGGAAGTGATCCTATAGCTAGGACCTGTCCTCCAGGTGATGTAAAACCTTTTCGCACCGAGGAAGTTTCTCCAGGGCCATGTGACAATGAGGGAAAGGTTAGGACAGCTGTTATAGTTGGTGATTCGATCATTAGGCATGTAGATAGCTGGGTGGCTGGTGGACATGAGGATTACCCGGTAACATGCCTGCCTGGTGCAAAGGTAGCGGACCTCATGCGCCACCCAGACAAGGTCTTAGATAGTGCTGGGGAGGAGTCTGCTGTCTTGGTACATGTCGATACCAATGACATAGGAAAATGTGGTAGGGAGGTTCTGGAGGCTAAATTTAGGCTTTTAGGTAGGAAGTTGAAATCCAGAACTTTCAGGGTAGCGTTCTCTGAAATTCTTCCCGTTCCACACACAGGACCCAAAAGACAGGCAGAGCTCCAGAGTCTCAATGCGTGGATGAGACGATGGTATAAGGATGAGGGTTTTGCATTTGTTAGGAACTGGGGAACATTATGGGGAAAGGAGGGGCTCTTCTGAAGGGATGGGCTTCACCTTAAACGGGATGGAACCAGGTTGCTGGCATTAACCTTTAAAATGGAGATAGAGCAGCTTTAAAACTAGATAATAGGGGAGAGCGACAGTCACCCAGAAGCACATGGTTCGGAACAATGTATCCTTGAAGGATACTACCAAAAAAATGAAGTTAGGCCACATCAGCAGAGAGGTTCCAATAAAGATAAAGGTAGCCAAAATGCCCTTGAATATGGAGCAGACAGAACTTAAAGATTCCAAATTACCCCTGCCTACCGATAACCAGATTAATATGAATAAAATACAGTCTCTAAAATGCTTGTATGCAAATACTAGAAGTCTAAAAAATAAGATGGAGAGTTAGAATATATAGCACTAAATGAGAGGTTAGATATGATTGTTATCTCAGACATGGTGGAAGGAGGACAAACAGTGGGACACTGTGATACATGGGTACAAATGTTATCGTAACGATAGAGCAGATCAAATTGGTGGATGGATTGCTCTCTATGTTAGAGAGGGCATTGAGTCACAAAGGAATAAAGTTTTGCAGGAAACAAAATTTGCTGTAGAATCTCTATGGATTGAAATTCCATGTAAAAAGGGGAAGGCGATGGCAGTGAGGGTGTACTATCGACCCCCTGGCCAAAATGAACAAATGGATGATGAAATGCTCAAAGAAATCATGGAAGCTAACAAACGTTACAGCACAGTAATAATAATGGGTGATTTCAATTACCCCAGTATTAACTGGGTCAGTGTCATGGCAGGACATGCTAAGGAGATAAAGTTTCTAGATGAAATAAATGACTGCTTCTTGGAGCTGCTGGTTCATGAACCGACCAGAGGGGAAGCCATTTTGAACTTAGTCCTTAGTGGAACACCAGATCTGGTGCAAGAGATAAGGGTGTTTTGGCCACTTGGCAATAGTGATCATAGCATGATTGTGTTTGATTTAATTAATGGAGGAGGGATGGTAAGGAAACCCACAGTACTACCTTTTAACTTTCAAAAGGGAGACTATGATAAAATTAGGAAAATAGTCAAGAAAAAACTAAAAGCAGCAGTTGCAAAGGTTAAAGACTTACATCAAGCTTGGGTGTTGTTTAAAAATACTATCTTGGAAGCCCAAATCAGCTGTATTCCACGCTTTAAGAAAAGTAAAAGGAAGTCCAAAAAACTGCCAGCATGGTTTAAAAGTGAGGTCAGAGAGGCTATTGTTGCCAAAAAAGCATCTTTCAGAAAATGGAAAAAAGAGCCAAATTATGAAAACAGGAAACAGCACAAGCACTGGCAAGTTAAATGCAAGGCATTGATAAGTCAGGCAAAGAGAATTTGAGAAGAAACTTGCTGTGGAAGCAAAAACACGTAATAAAGACTTTTTCAAGTAAATTCGTAGCAAAAAACCTGTGAGAGAGTCAGTTGGACCATTAGATGGTAGAGGGGTAAAAGGGGCAGTAAGAGGGGACAAGGCTATAGTGGAGAGACTGAATAAATTCTTTACTGAGGAAGATGTAGGGATGTTACCCATGACTGAAGTGGTATTTAAAAGTGATACTGCGGAAGAATTGAAAGAAATATCAATACACCGGGAAGATGTATTACAACTATTTGATAAACTGAAGAGTAACAAATCACCTGGACCAGATGGTATACATACAAGGGTGTTGAAAGAAGTGAAATATGAGATTGCAGACCTGCTATTACTAATCTGTGAATTATCATTAAAATCATCTGTAATACCTGAAGATTGGAGGATCACCAATGTAATGCCAATTTTTAAAAAGGGTTCCAGGGGTGATCCGGGAAACTACAGACCGGTGAGCCTGATGTCCATACCAGGAAAAATGGTAGAAACCCTCATAAAGAAAAAAATTACTCAATATGTAGATAGTCATGGCTTAATGGGATACTGCCAACATGGTTTTAGACAACGAAGATCTTGTCTTACTAGTCTGTTATGGTTTTTTTGAAGGTGTGAATAAATAGGTAGACAAAGGTGAGTCGATTGATATAGTGTATCTGGACTTTCAGAAAGCATTTGACAAGGTCCCCCTCATCAGAGACTTTTGGCAAAACTAAAAAGCCATGGGATAGGAGGCAGTGTACTATTGTGGATCAGGTACTGGTTAAAAGATAGAAAGCAGAGGGTAGGGCTAAATGGCCAATTTTCCGAATGGAAAAAGGTGAATAGTAGAGTACCGCAGGGATCTGTGCTCTGTCCGCTGCTTTTTGACATATTCATAAATGATCTGGAAAAGGGAATAACGAGTGAGGTTATCAAATTTGCAGATGACACCAAACTATTTAAAGTTGTTAAAACCCAAGACGATTATGGAAAATTGCAAGAGGATCTTGATAAACTGGAAGACTGGGCATCCAAATGGCAAATGAAATTTAATGTGGACAAGTGCAAAGTTATGCACCTAGGAAAGAACAACCCAAACTATGGTTAAACAATGCAAGATTCCACATTAGGAACCACCACCCAGGAAAAAGATTTAGGCGTCATGGTGGATAACATGTTAAAACCCTCTCTCCAGTGTGCACGGCAGCCAAGAGAGCAAATAGAATGCTAGGTATCATAAGGAAAGGAATGGAAAATAAAACAAAGGAAATTATAATGCCTCTGTATCGTTCCATGGTGCGACCGCACCTTGAATATTGTGTGCAATTCTGGATGCCTTATCTTAAAAAGGATATAGCATTATTCGAAAATGTACAGAGAAGAGCCACCAAAATGGTAAAGGGGATGGAAGGATACTTCTATGAAGAGAGGCTAAAAAGGTTAGTGCTCTTCAACCTGGAAAAGAGACTGCTGAGGGGAGATATGATAGAGGTCTACAAACTAATGAATGGATTGGACCTGGTAAACGTAGATTGATTGTTTACATCATCAGAATATAAAAAAGCCTAGGGACATGCAGTGATGCTACAGGGTAAACTATTTAAGACTAATAAGAGAAAATATTTTTTCACTCAACGTGTAATCAAACTCTGGAATTTGTTCCCAGGGATGTAGTAAAAGCTGTTAGTGTAGCTGGGTTTAAAAAAGGTTTGGACAAGTTCCTGGAGGAAAGGTCCATAAATCATTATGAAAAGGGACCCAGGATATCACTGCTTGACCAAATACAAGCATTGAGGAACCTGTGGCTTTTGGGGAGACTGCTAGGTAGTTATGACCTAGATTGGCCACTGTTGGAAACATTATACTTGGCTTGATGGACCTTGGTCTGACCCAGTATGGCATATCTTATGTTCTTATGTTCTTAATCAAATCAGGTTTTGTGAAGGCTGAGATCCTAAAGATCCCCAATAACCATGAAGAAGACAATAACAAACATGAACTGGCACCAAAAATTGCAGAACTATTTCACAGTGACACTGAAGAGGAGGACTTCAACAGCTTTCCCAAGAGTGATACAGAACAAATCTCAATCATATCACCTCTATCCCGCCTTTCCTCTATAGTAAGATAGAAAAATGATGGCAGAAAAAGACCACGTGGCCTATCTAATCTCTCCTTCTATATCAACGACTACAACAGTCCCCATTTTTCCTTTAGAGATCCTCTGTGTTTGTCCCATGCTTTTTTAAATTCAGATATTGTCCTCAGCTCTACCACCTCCACTGGTAGACTATTCCACGGATCCACCACTTTTTCCATAAAGAAATATTTCCGCATATCACTCCTGAATCTATCCCCTTTCACCCTCATCCCATGTCGCCTCATAGCAGAACTTGCTTTCAATCGAAAGAGGCATTTATGCCATGGAGGTATTTAAACATCTCAATCATATCACCTCTATCCCGCCTTTCCTCTAAGATGTACATATTGGGACATGGAATATACGAAGCATGAACCAAGAGAAGTTGGAGATGGTCAAGAATGAAATGGAATGTGTACAACTCAATCTGTTGGGTGTCAGCGAACTGAAATGGACTGGCATCGGGTACTTTGCATCTGATGATCACATGGTCTACTATGCTGGAAATGAAAGACAAAGAAGAAATGGTGTTGCAGAAGAATTTGGCAAGAACTATAATGAAATACAATGCAATCAGTGAACACTTAATTTGTGATGAAAGAAGAAGTTGAAGCAGCACTGAAATCCCTATCAAAGAACAAAGCACCAGGCATTGATGGCATTCCCATAGAAGTATTACAGCAATCTTATGCAACTATTACCATATTTACAAGGCTCTGCCAGGAAATTTGGAAGACAACATCATGGCCAACTGACTGGAAAAGATCTGTGTTTATACCAATACTAAAGAAAGGTGATCCAACTGACTGTGGAAATTATTGCACAATTATTCTGATCCCACATGCCAGCAATATTCTACTGAAAATTATTCAGCAGAGACTAAAACCATACCTGGGACAAGAACTACCTGAAGTGTAAGCAGGGTTCAGGAAAAGGCAAGGAATGAGAGACATCATCGCAGATGTGAGATGGATCCTTGAAAAGACTAAAGAATACCAAAAAGATATCTTGTTCTCAAGAGCAGAGATGTCTCTCTCCAAACAAAGATTTGACTTGTTCAAGCCATGGTATTTTCAATAACTTCAAATGGATGTGGAAGTTAGACAGTGGAAAAGATAGACAGGAAGAAAATTGATGTCTTTGAATTATGGTGCTGGCGATGAATACTATGTATACCATGGACTGCCTGAAGAACAAACCAGTCAGTACTAGAGGATGTCAAACTTAAGCTTTCTTTAGAAGTTCAGATGACAAGACTTCGACTTTCATACTTTGGACACATCATGCGAAGAGAGAGATCATTAAAGAAAGACATCATGTTTAGCAAGGTAGAAGGTCAACGCAAAAAAGGAATGTCAGCAATGAGATGGATCAATATAATTCAAGATAGCTAAAAATATCACTCCATCACACTTTTCAACACTAATTACCTTTGCAACAAACACATGCTGTAAAAGGGAATGCTCACAGAATACGCTCATAAACCCACCTACCTTTCATAAAACTAAACAAGTCACAAGTAACAGAGCCTTCTCTTTTGTCGGGCCCTTCCAGACTCATTACGTGCCATCACTGATCTACAAATTTTTAGAAAGGAATTTAAAACACTACTGTTTACACAATGCTACAGAGAAAAAGAGCAGAAGTAATGCCACTGAACATATACCTCACTAAACCCTATATAGTCCATGGTACACACCTAATATAGAAAGAAAAATCGAATTCTGCAATCCTTGTAAATCGTCTTATGTAAATAGTTCTGTTAAATATTGAATGTTTGGATTATAAAAAATGTTCTATGTAAAGTTGTTGTTTACTGTAAACTGCCCCTGACCTCCGGGGATATTCAACGTCACTAACTGTATTAGTACCGCTGAATATGCCTCAGAGACAGTTACACAGTTTACAGGTCTGTAAACTATGTAAGTGCCTTTGAATGTCGGGCCACAGAGGGTTAAAAAGAATAGTTCCTGTAATCCCTTGTGTAAATCCCTGCTCTCAACAAATATGGCCTGACATTCAGCAGTGGCATCTAGCCATTCTAAAGTGGCTAGCTGTTGATGCCAAACTGAAGACCCAGCTATTCAATGCCAGGACCACATCTGGCCACGGTCATTGAATATGCAGGTCAGCCAGATAGTGGCAAAGGTAACTGGGCAGTGGCGATATTCACCCACTGCTTGCTAAGCTTCCTTGGTGAAAGTTAGGCCGCCCTTTAAATGATAACCGGGCTGCAGCTGAATAGCAGCACCTCCTCTCCGCCCCTGGAATGCCGCAATGCTAGCCGCCTACCATGAAGGCATCAGCAGCAGCACCTCCTCTCCGCCCCTGGAATGCCGCAATGCTAGCCGCCTACCATGAAGGCATCAGCAGCAGCACCTCCTCTCCGCCCCTGGAATGCCGCAATGCTAGACGCCTACCCTGAAGGCATCAGCAGCAGCACCTCCTCTCCGCCCCTGGAATGCCGCAATGCTAGACGCCTACCATGAAGGCATCAGCAGCAGCACCTCCTCTCCGCCCCTGGAATGCCGCAATGCTAGACGCCTACCATGAAGGCATCAGCAGCAGCACCTCCTCTCTGCCCCTGGAATGCCGCAATGCTAGACACCTACCATGAAGGCATCAGCAGCAGCACCTAGGGGTATTCAGTGACAGTAACCGAACATCCCAGTCACCCCGATTAACATGATCAGCACATCTGCTAACCACATTAATTTCTTTCAATATCAGGCCTCTGCATGCCTCAGAGCTACTGTAAAACCCAATGCAGACATAAGATCTGCCATACTGGGTCAGACCAAAGGTCCATCAAACCCAGTATCCTGTTTCCAGGTCACCTCTCAGGTTCCCAAAAAGCTAGACACATTCCACATTGCGTATCCCTGAATAAGCAGAGGATTTCCCTGGTCCTCTAATAATGCTTCATAGACTTTTCCTCCGGGAACTTGTCTAAACCTTTTTTTAAA
The DNA here is from genome assembly GCA_033557465.1 of Ichthyophis bannanicus. NCBI lineage: Eukaryota > Metazoa > Chordata > Amphibia > Gymnophiona > Ichthyophiidae > Ichthyophis > Ichthyophis bannanicus. The sequence goes on along the minus strand of CM066048.1, from coordinate 151,320,739 downwards.
CCAGCTTTTACTACATCCTCCAGTAACGACATTTTTTTCCAGAAATGGATTCCCTTTGTAAAATGGGGAATACACATGTAGAATTTTGCCCCACCCAGACCACTCCTCCCAGACCACGCCCTCCTTGAAATATCTGCATGACAATGCTGCTGTTTGCATGAGGAGATGCTACTGCTTTTGTGTGATATTTATGTTGGCAGTCCTGGGGGTGAATAGCGGACTTAGGGCAGGATCAGCGCTTATGCATATATGTTCTATAATACTTGTATATGTGCCAGTTCTTACTGCTGCAGACTCATCCACATTTACACCTGCCTTGGAGGAAGTATGAAAGTGTGTGTCTACATTCCCTTTGATGATCTTGTAAAGGAACACAGCATATGTTGTCTTAATAAATATGAGATGTAGCAAAGGTGCCTCTGTGCCTTTCCTGCATTAAATTGCTTCTTTAATTGTAAGCTCTTTGGATAGTACTCTATCAGAATTTCTGACTTGCCTTATGCTCAGATTTGGAAAAGCAAGCTTGTTTTATTTTATTTTTTAAACTTTAGGCCCCACAAAAGCGATGGAAACGTTTACCAGATTATATGACATTCTCCAAGAGCTCCGCCCAAACCTTTTCTCTGTCTTCCCTGATGTTAAGTGATGCAGAACTAGAGAGGAAAAGAGACAGCCTGGAGCGAGAGATTTCTGTCTCCAACAGCAAGGTAGGAAATCTTTCCCTTGGATCCTCAGACACCAGCTATGTACTGCCCAGCCACTTCAGCATTCAGTTCAACCAAGGATGTGGGGTATTAGGGCATTTACTTAGTCTATAAGTCTTCGGGGAGCGGCTGTCTCTGAGGGTAAGCAATGCGCACTACCATACAGAAGTTTGATTCCTGGCTCGGGATCTTCTCTTCCTGGGCTGTCTGGAATTTGCTGGAGGTGATAAGTTGTGGTGATTGCATGGGAAAGAAGCCTAGGTGGTTGGAGCCTCAGGGTTTATGGTCAGGGCTGGTCCAAGGGTTTCTGCCGGAGCACATAGCCTGCCTCTGAGCCTAGCTGCCCCCCTCTGCCACTGAAATCAGCAGCAGCGGGAGGCAGCTCAGCATGGGAGAGAGGGTAAGGGCGTCATGGCTTGGTACATGGGGGACGGGCGGAAGGTCATGTGTGCCAAAGCGCATGGCCTGCCACCCACAGAGATCTGCCACCTAACCTGTCTAGTGGAGGGGCCAGCCCTGTCTATGGTTGCAGGTTTCTGAAGGGTGCTAGGCTATGGGTCACTGCAGTGGCCCAGTGGAGTATGTTTGGTTTGTGGGGTGATAAAACATATAGATAAGGGAAACTTTCCTCTGGTAGTGTGAGTGAAGACTCATGTGCCAGATCCCAGCCTAGTTCTGACTGAGCTAGAGAGAAATGCGGGGTCAGGAAAAAAGAGCAAAACAAGGGGCTCACTCACAATTGGTTGTCCAAAATGTTCTCTTAGAGTTCTAGAACATCTTCAACAAATTAACAGGTTTCATCTCTGGAGGGTAATTGTATTACAGGGTTCCATGGGTGGGCACCTATTTCTGTTAAAACAATTCCAGCTTTGGTAAAAGCATAAACACTTAAACCAGCCCTAAAGCACTTAAACATTTCTACTTGTGCATAAATTATACTATTTTATAGCCTGCGCACATATCTGTGCACTTCTCCCAAACTCCGTCAATGTGCACATCCACCCACCAGGGCCAGCCCCAGAGTGGGCTCAAGGTTTTAGTGCCCTAGGCAAACCTTAAGCCTTATGCTCCTCCTGGCTGTCAGAATATATTGTTTAGCTTTTAATGCCCTGCTCCTTGCTCCCCCCCCCCCCGGAAACTGCTGCCCTGGGCAGCTGCCTAGTTTCCCGGTGGTTGGTCTGGCCCAGTTCTGCCATGCACAATGTATGCATCATGATATGAACGCACAAACGTTACCCTGGCTGTTACTGCACATATGTGGCCATGTAAATGATTGAAATACCAGCAAAGTGTGTGTGGGGGGGTGCATTACCAAGTGACATGCGCGACCCCTTACTGAGAACACAGTCTGCTCCTTCATTGCTAACAGCTTTTAGTCTGATCTTGGTACACACGTTTCAGCTCACTCTTGTCTGTCTTTGGCCCAGGTTCATGCTTTCTGACACCTAGTCAGATTCTCCCTGGCACATCAGTTCAGTCACTGTTAGTGCTTTCTCTTTCTGTCTTCTCTGACCTCCAGGTACCTGCTGATTCCTAAATGTATCCTCTAGAAAATTCTCACCTCCTCCTCTCCAAGTGAAAAGTGTTTCCTCTCTTCAACATCCCAAACTCCTGTGTCTTGGTTGTGCTTGTCCTAGAAATTGGGGGGGGGGGTCCCACATATGACTTCTGCTGTTCTTTAAGTCCTGAGAGAATAGCAGTGACCCACAGAGTTTCCATATTCCTGAGACAACAGCAGTCACCTAAGGAGTCCCCACAGTCAACTGAACTCACAAAGTCCCAGTGGTCTGAGGCCATCAATGTTCTGTGGCATTTGCCGTGGTCCCAAGAAGATATCGAAGATCTGCATAGTCTCTGAACCCCTCAGAGACCAGCAATGAGTCCCCACAGTCCTGAAAGGCCAGCAGTGAGAACCGACTCTGTAAAGTAGAGCTGTTTTTCTGGTTCATGTTTGGCTGTAGGACGGCTAGTATATAGTACTGCGTGCAGACCTCGAGCGGCTTTCACAGGAGTGGAAGAAGAACAGCGGACAGAGGTCTGACACAGAAAATCAGTGGGGGGTAGAGACTGCAGTGCAGCATGGTGGGCTCAAGGAGGTGAGTGAGGTAGTGCTGTTCTGGGGAGAGGCTATCATTGGCTATCACTTTGTGATGGGCAATTTCAGCTAGATAAACATAATGAGGGTGAAAAATATATTGATGTATGTGTTTTATAAAGCAAAAGCAAGATATGTGCCTATTGTATTATGAACTACCCTCCCTGAAAGCTCCCCAAGGAGCCTCAGCAAACCTGAAGCATTGGCAGGTAAATGCGCAGCATCCATTTGCATCTGCTTGGGTGTTGATGTAAATGTACTTAGGTATGTGCATATATTATATATTATAAAATACAGAGCGCTGCCTGTGCTGTGTTCAAACTCCTGCCCTGAACATGTTTGTCGGTGTGAACTCTCCAGGCCTCTGTTATATGCACAAAACCCCTGGGATAATGTTAGAAAAGCTTTTTCCTTAGGTTTACCTGCAAAAAAAGTTTATAAAATTAGCCTATATAGCATAAAAGTAGGTTTTATGCTTTCTGAGTGCCAACTGCCAACTTGTACATCACGGTGCCCTCAGCCAGTCTTTAAGTACCTGTATGAGTGTATAGAGCATGACTCTATGATCATACTGCTTATGGCACTGCTTTCAATGGACATACTGTTCAAACAGTCCATTTGGTTCCAAATCACACAGACAGTTTCATCATATATACGACCAGTTTGCAAACTGTGGTCCGTGGATGTCTTGGCATCTGTGAGACCATTGCAGGAGGTCTGCAGGACACAGAAAAGAAACATACAGCAGAGGCTGATGGGGATAGCTTAGGGGGAAGAAAGAGAGATTGGAAAGTTGGTGGAGATTGCTTAGGGGGAAGAGAGAAACATAGAAACATAGAAATATGATGACAGAAAAAGACCATGTGGAAAGTCTGTCTTTCCACATCAACAACTACAACAGTCCCCTTTTTACCTTTAGAGATCCTCTATGTTTGTCCCATGCTTTTTTGAATTCAGTTACTGTCCTCATCTCTTCCACCTCCACTGGGAGACTATTCCACGGATCCACCACTCTTTCCGTAAAGAAATATTTCCGCATATCACTCCTGAATCTATCCCTCTTCACCCTCATCCCGTGTCCCTTCATAGCAGAACTTGCTTTCAATTGAAGGAGGCTCTCCCCCTGAACATTTATGCCATGAAGATATTTAAACATCTCAATCATATCACCTCTATCACGCCTTTCCTCTAAGGTGTACATATTAAGATCCTTCTGTCTGTCCTCATATGCTTTATAATGAAGACCACTAACCATTTTAGTAGCCACCCTCTGCACCGACTCCATCCTGTTCACATCCATTTGAAGGTGTGGCCTCCAGAATTGCACACTATACTCCAAATGAGGTCGCACCAAAGACTTATACAGAGGCACTATCACCTCCTTTTTTCTGCTAGCCATTCCTCTCCCTATGCACCCAAGCATCCTTCTAGCTTTTGCCGTTGCCTTTTCTACCTGTTTAACTACTTTAAGATCATCAGACACAACCACGCCTAGGTCCCGCTCTTCTTTAGTGGACAAAAGTACTTCACCCCCTATACTATATTGCTCCCTTGGATTGCGGCAGCCTAAATGCACGACCTTACATTTTTTAACATTAAATCCCAGCTGCCAAATTTTAGACCATTCTTCAAGCTTAGCTAGATCCCTCCTCATGTTATCTACACCTTCCTGGATGTCTACTCTATTGCAGATTTTGGTATCATCCGCAAAGAGGCAAACCTTACCCGACAGCCCTTCCGCTATATCACTAACAAAGATGTTAAAAAGAATTGGACCAAGGACAGATCCCTGGGGCACACCACTGGTAACATCCTTCTCCTCAGAACAACCTCCTCAGAAAGACCAAAGGCTGGTGGGGACTGCATATAGGGAAGAGAGAGACTGGAAGCTGGTGTCGATTGTTTGGGAGAAGAGAAAGAGATTGGAGGCTGGTGGCTGGTGGCAATTCTTTAGGGGGAAGAGAGAGAGACTGGAGGCTGATGGGGTTTGATTAGATGGAAGAGGGAAAGACTGAAGGCTCATGGGGATTTCTTAGGAAGGAGAAAGACTGGAGGCTGTTTGGGATTGTTTGGGGGACGAGAAAGAGATTGGATGCTGGAAGGCATTGTATAGGGGAAGAGAGGGAGATTGGATGCTGGAAGGGATTGTATAGGGGAAGAGAGGGAGATTGGAGGCTGATAGGGATTGTTCAGTGTGAAGAAAGGAGGCTTTTGGAGATTGCTTAGGGGGAATGGAGGCTGAAAGGGATTGTTTAGGGAGAAGAGAGACAGATGGAGGCTGGTGGGAATCACTTAGGGGGAAGAGAGAGACTTAAGGCTTTTGGGGATTGATTAGGTGGAAGAGGGAGAGATTGAAGGCTGATGGGGATTGATTAGGGGGAAGAGAGAGAGATTGGAAGTTCATGGGGATTGTTTAAGGCGAAGGGAGAGAGATTGGATGCTTTTGGGGATTGCTTAGGGAGAACAGAGAGAGGCTTCTAAGGACTACTTAAAGGGGAGAGAGACTGGAGGCTTTTGGGGATTGCTTAGGAGGAAGAGAGAGAGATTGGAGGCTGATGGGGATTGATTAGGGGAAAGAGAGAGAGATTGGAGGCTGGGGATTGATTAGGGGGAAGAGAGAGAGAGAGAGAGATTGGAGGCTGGTGAGGATTGCTTAAGGGCAGAGAGAGTTTGGAGGCCAATGTGGATTGCTTAGCGGGAAGAGAGAGACTGGAGGCTGCTGGGGATTACTTAGGGGGAAGAGAGAGTGAATGGAGGCTGCTGGGGATTACTTAGGGGGAAGAGAGAGAGACTGGAGGCTGCTGGGGATTGCTTAGGGGGAAGAGAGAGAGACTGGAGGCTGCTGGGGATTACTTAGGGGGAAGAGAGAGTGAATGGAGGCTGCTGGGGATTGCTTAGGGGGAAGAGAGAGAGACTGGAGGCTTTTGGGGATTGCTTAGGAGGAAGAGAGAGAGATTGGAGGCTGGGGATTGATTAGGGGGAAGAGAGAGAGATTGGAGGCTGGGGATTGATTAGGGGGAAGAGAGAGAGAGAGAGATTGGAGGCTGGTGGGGATTGCTTAAGGGCAGAGAGAGTTTGGAGGCCAATGTGGATTGCTTAGCGGGAAGAGAGAGACTGGAGGCTGCTGGGGATTGCTTAGCGGGAAGAGAGAGACTGGAGGCTGGTGAGGATTACTTAGGGGGAAGATAGAAAGGCTGGAGGCTGAGGAGGATTACTTAGGAAGAAGAGATCCTGGAGGCTGGTGATGATTGCTTATGGGGAAGAGAGAGAGATTGGAGGTTTTTGGGGATTGCTTAGGGGGAAGAGAGAGAGACTTGAGGTTGATGGGGATTGCTTAGGTGGATGAGAGAGTGAATGGAAGCTGGCAAGGATTGCTTAGAGGGAAGAGAGAGAGACTGAGGGTGTTGGGGATTGCTTTTGAGGATCAGGGAGACATTGGCACCCTTAAGGTATTGCTTAGGGGGAAGAGAGTTTGGAGACTAATGTGGATTGCTTAAGGGGACGAGAAGACTGGAGACTGCTGGGGCTTGCTTCGGGGGAAGAGAGAGAGATTGGAGGCTGGAGAGGATTGCTTACAGGGAAGAGAGAGAGACGGAAGGTGTTGAGGATTGTATTTGAGGATCAGGGAGACATTGGAACCTTTAAGGTATTACTTAGGGGGAAGAGAGAGAGAGTTTGGAGACTAATGTGGATTGCTTAAGGGGACGAGAGAGACTGGAGACTGCTGGGGATTGCTTAGGCAGAAGAGAGATACTGAAGGCTGGTGATGATTGCTTATGGGGAAGAGAGAGAGATTGGAGGCTGGAGAGGACTGCTGAGAGGGAAGAGAGAGAGTCCGAGGGTGTTGGGAATTGCTTTTACTTATTTTTATTTATTTATTTATTTATTTAACAGGTTTTGTATACCGCTTTATCTTTAATCCAAAGCGGTTCACATGGAACAAACATACCGGTAGCAATAGGCTTTACATAGAACAGGGAGTAGAAACCTGGAGGAGTATATGGCGTAGTGGATACATTTAACAATGGCTAACTATGTACAGTAACATTGTTGCATAATGAAGTGATATAGCTACATTTCTTAGTTGTCCATTATACATAAGAACATAAGATATGCCATACTGGGTCAGACCAAGGTCCATCAAGCCCAGTATTCTGTTTCCAACAGTGGCCAATCTAGGTCATACGTACCTAGCAATTTCCCCAAGGGACACAGGTTCCACAATGCTTGTATTGGTTCAAGCATTGATATCCTGGGTCCCTTCTTAATAATGGTTTAAGAAGAGAAGTGCAAGGGCTCGTCTGGGAGTTGAACCAAGGACCTCTCGCACCCAAAGCGAGAATCATACCCCTAGACCAACAAGCCATCTGGCATATCTCACTGTGGCATTTGTTATACTAGGTGGGGCCATAGTATTTGAGGAATAGATGTGTCTTGATAGCTTTTCTGAAGTCAAGTAGGTCATTGATTTCACGTATTTGGGGAGGTAGATGATTCCAAAGTTGGGGAGCATAAAGAGAGAAGGCTCTGCTGCAGGTGAATTGCTTTGATCTGTAGATTGTTGGAGTTTCAATGATGTTGATGTCTGTACTTCTTCTTCTGGTTGGATTTGATTTCTGGATCAACGGTTGAAGAGTTGGTGGGGATAGATTATTTAGTATTTTGAATATTATTAATATGCTTTTCTATTTAGCATGTACAGCAACAGGAAGCCAGTGTAGTTGGTGAAGTGTTGGGTTTATATGATTGTATTTTGCAGTTCCTGTAATGATTCTTGCAGCAGTGTTTTGTACAATTTGCAAGGGGAGTGTTGTTTTCCTTGGAAGTCTGTGATAGATCACATTGCAGTAATCTATTATAGGAGTTAGAATGGCCTGGCATACTGTTCTGAAGTCATTGTCTGTTAGCAGCGGCTTTTGAGGATCAGGGAGACATTGGAACATTTAAGATATTGCTTAGGGGAAAGAGAGAGAGTTTGGAGACTAATGTGGATTGCTTAAGGGGACGAGAGAGACTGGAGACTGCTGGGGATTGCTTAGGGTGAAGGCAGAGTTAATAAAGGCTGGTGGGGATTGCTTAGGGGAAAGTGAGAGAGACTGGAGGCTGAGGGGAATTGCATAGGTGGAAGAGAGAGAGAGACTCAAGGCTGGTGAGGATTGCTTGGGAGGATGAGAGACAATTTGGAGGCTTTTGGGGAATGCTTACGGGGAAGATATTAGACACTGGCGGTGATTGCTTAGGGGGAAGAGAGGGTGACTGGAAGCTGGTGGGGATTCCTTAGGGGAAAGAGAGAGAGGCTGGAGGCTTTTGGGAAATACTTGGAGGGAAGAGAGAGAGATTGGAGGCTTAATAGGGGTGACCTGCAGGGAGCAGTGAGAACACCCCTAAACAAAGGAATGGAAATGGTCTGCATGGAGCGACAGGTGCATCTATGCTTGCCACCTTGCTGGTCAGATTATATGGATCATACTGGTCTTTATCTGCCATCATATACTGTGTTACTATGTTACTATGCTTAGGGAGAAGAGAGAGAGATTGGAGGCTTTGGAGATTGCTTAGGGGGAAGCCAGAGATTGGAGGCTTTTAGGGATTGCTTAGGGGGAAGAGAGACACTGCAGTCTCATGGGGATTGCTTAGGGGGAATAGAGAGAGACTGGAGGTTGGAGAAGATTGCTTAGAGGGAAGAGAGAGATACTGCAGTCTTGTGGGAATTGCTTAGGGGGAAGAAAGAGATTGGAGGCTTTGGGAGATTGGTTAGGGAGAAGAGAGAGAGACTGGAGGCTGATGGAGATTGCTTTGGGGGAAAGGAGAGAGATTGGAGGCTGCTTTGAATTGCTTAGGTGGAAGACAGAGATTGGAGGCTTTTAGGGATTGCTTAGGGGGACGAGAGAGAGATTGGAGGCTGGAGTGGAATGCTTAGAGGGAAGAGGAAGAGATTGGAGGCTGGTGGGGATTGCTTAGGGGGAAGAGAGAGAGATTGGAGGTGACAATTGCTTAGGGGGAAGGGAGAGAAATTGGAGGCTGCTATGGATTGTTTAGGGAGAAGAGATAGATTGGAGGCTTTTGGGGATTCTTTAGGGGGAGAGAGAGATTGAAGGCTGACGGGGGTTGCTTAGGGGGATGAGAGACAGATTGACTTTTTTTGGGACTGCTTAAGTGAAAGAAAGAGATTGGAGGCTGTTGGGGATTGCTTAGGGAGAAATGAAAGAGACTGGAGGCTGTTGTGGATTGCTTAGGGGAAAGAGAGAGAGACTGGAAGCTGGAGTGGATTGCTTAGGGGGAAATGAAAGAGACTGGAGGCTGTTGTGGATTGCTTAGGGGGAAAGAGAGAGAGACTGGAAGCTGGAGTGGATTGCTTAGGGGGAAATGAAAGAGACTGGAGGCTGTTGTGGATTGCTTAGGGGAAAGAGAGAGAGACTGGAAGCTGGAGTGGATTGCTTAGAGGGAAGAGGAAGAGATTGGAGGCTGTTGTGGATTGCTTAGGGGGAAATGAAAGAGACTGGAGGCTGTTGTGGATTTCTTAGGGGAAGGAGAGACAGTATAGGATTTTGGGGATTCCTTAGGTGGAAGAGAGTGAGATTGGAGGCTAGTGACGATTGTTTAGAGGGAAGAGAGAGACACTGCAGTCTGGTGGGGATTGCTTAGCAGGAAGAGGGAGAGATTGGAGGCTGGTGGGGATTGCTTAGCAGGAAGAGGGAGAGATTGGAGGATGGTGATGATTGCTTAGAGGGAAGTGAGTGAGATTGGAGGCTTTTGGAGATGGTTTAGGGGGAGAAAGAGATTTTGGAGGCTGATGGGAATTGCTTAGGGGGAAGAGAGAGAGAAGTAAAGACTGGTGAGATTTCTTTGAGGAAAAAGGGAGAGACTGGAGGCTGATAGCAATTGTTTAGGGGTAAGAGACAGAGATTGGAGGCTGATGGGGATTGCTTAGGCGAAAGAGAAACAGTACAGGATTTTGTGGCTTCCTTAGGTGGAAGAGAAAGAGATTGGAGGTGACAATTGCTTAGGGGGAAGGGAGAGAACTTGGAGGCTACTATGTATTGCTTAGGGAGAAGAGATATATTGGAGGCTTCGGGGGATTGTTTAGGGGGAGAGAGAGAAATTGAGGGCTGACAGGGGTTGCTTAGGGGGAAGAGAGAGAGATTGACATTTTTTGGGGATTGCTTAAGTGAAAGACAGAGATTGGAGGCTTTTAGGGATTGCTTAGGGGGAAGAGAGAGAGTTTGGAGGCTGGTAGGGATTGCTTAGCTGGCAGAGAGAAAGATTGAAGGCTTTTGGGGATTGCTTAGGTGGAAGACACTGGAGGCTGGTAGGGATTGCTTATTGGGAAGAGAGAGAAATTGGAGGCTGGTGGGGATTACTTAGTGGAAAGAGAGAATTTGAAAGCTGTTGGGAATTGCTTATGGGTAAGTGAGAGAGACTGGAAGCTGGTGAGTGTTGTTTAGGGGGAAGAGAGAGAGATTGGAGGCTGGTGTAGATGGCTTAAGGGGAAGAGAGAGAGAAATAAAGGCTGGTGAGATTTATTTGAGGAAAGAGGTAGAGACTGGAGGCTGTTGGCAATTTGTTTAGGGGTAAGAGAGATTGGAGGCTGATGGGGATTGCTTAGGAGTAAGAGAGAGATTTATTTATTTATTTATTTATTTATTTACAGTCTCTTATATACCGCACTATTCAGCATCAGCGCGGTTTACATGGAACAAATGCTCATTACAGTTAACATGTATGAGTTTACATATAACAGGGGACAGAAACTTGGCTAACAGGGGTAAACTATTTACAGACTATTAACATGGGCTTTTGGGGATTGGGGATTTTTTGGGATTTGGGATTGGGGATTGGGGATTGGGGATTTTTTGGGATTGCTTAAGTGAAAGACAGAGATTGGAGGCTTTTGGGGATTGCTTAGGGAGGAGAGAGAGAGAGATTGAAGGCTGGTGCAGATTGCTTAGGGGGCAGAGAGAGAGTTTGGAGGCTGGTAGGGATTGCTTAGCTGGAAGAGAGAGAAATTGAAGGCTTTTGGGAATTGCTTAGGTGGAAGACAGAGATTGGAGGCTTTTAGGGATTGCTTAGGGGGAAGAGAGAGAGATTAGAGGCTTGTGGGGATTGCTTAGGGGGAGGAGAGAGAGACTGTAGGCTGATGGTGATTGCTTAGGGGGAAGAGAGAGAGACTGGAGGCTGGTGGGGATTCCTTAGGAGGAAGAAAGAGAGATTTAAGGCTGTTGGGGATTGCTTAGGGGGAAGAGACCGAGATTGAAGGCTGGTGGGGATTGCTTATGAGGAAGAGAGAGAGACTGGAGTCTGGTGAGAATGGCCTTTTGGGAAGAGAGAGAAACTGGAGCCTGGTTTGCGATTGCCTTGGGAGAAGAGAGAGAGATTGGAGGCTGGTGGGGATTGCTTAGGAGTAAGAGAGAGAGATTGGAACTTTTGGTGATTGCTTAGAGAGGAGAGAGAGAGATTGAAGGCTGGTGCTGATTGCTTAGGGCAGGGGTGGGTAATTGTTTTGGCTCAGGGGCCACTTTGAGAGGGCCGTGGTTAGCGGAGGGCCGCAGCTTCTAAAACTCCAGTAGCGACTCCAGCGGAGGCATTGGCTGCTGCTCCCCCTGCTCTTGATCCGGTGGTGGCTGCTGGTGTTCCCCCACGGCCTCCAGCCTGGCGCAGCCCGTCTCCCCCTCCGGCTGGTAGATGGAGCTGGGCATGGCGCTGCGCGAGAGGAGCCAGGAGGGAGGAGCGGCGGCGGTGGCAGCAGAGCTGAAGCCACTGCGCCTGCTCGCTGTGTGCCGGGGCCAGTGGCTCCTGCTGCTCCCGGGTCTCTCCTGCGCACCGCAGCGGCTCACTCTCCCCACCCCCCGGCACCCCATTCCTTCCTTTGTTGTGCTGTCCCACGCCCCGTCTCGTGCATTCACACGCATGCCATGCGTGGGAGGGGGACGAGCAGAGAGGAGCAGGGAAGCAGCACACATGGTGCCTAGGAGTGACTCCACAGGCTGCAGAAAACTCTGTGGTGGGCCACATGCGGCCTGCGGGCCGTAAATTCCCCACCCCTTGCTTTGGGGGAACAGAGAGAGTTTGGAGGCTTTTGGGGATAGCTTATGGTGAAAAAGAAAGTCTGTAGGCTGGTAGGAATTCCCTAGAGAGAAGAGAGAGAAATTTGAGACTGATAGGGATTGCTTAGAGGGAAGAGAGAGAGATTGGAGGGAAATGACTGGTTGATGGGAGAAAGAAAGATACTGAGGGTGAAGGGGATTGGCTGGTGGCAGAGGGACTGATTGAGAGATGAAGGGGAGGGGAGATAAAGAGGCTTGGTGCTAAGAGGAGGAGGTCCAGGAAGAGTGCGGGTGGGGGGGGGGGGTGACCTGGAAGTTCCTGCCTGTTATGGAGGTTAATACTAAGAGGTCATCACAGTGCAATGTGTACTTTCTCTTTGAGCTTTGCATAAAGTAAGCTCACTGAAAGCATCTGTAGAAATTTACGCAGACTGCTGAGAAGGATATAATAGCACTCCTTCTTTTTGACAAAAATTATCTGTTCTTTTCCTCCCCTGATCTAAACACACCCCTGGGATGTATCGTTGTGGTCTGAAGTATGTTTGCTGGGCAAGCTCGCCTGTGCTTTCAGTGAGGCAGAGGAGGGTCCTTTCGGACATAGTGTTGCAGCAAATGCTGTGAAAAAGCTCTCATTCTCTCTCTCACCTACAGAAAGAAAAACACACAGACAGGCTGGAATGCAAACAGGATCTTTTAATGTGCGCACAGGCTCAGACAGAGTGCCGGCAGTCTCCACAAGAAAATCTGAGCCACGAAGGACGTCCCACAATGTCCTATATACAGTACAATTTTAAACTCCTTCTACAATCTCATTCGTCTCAGGTATTTTCTGTCCACCAATCAGTAGCCCCTGGGAAGGTGCCTGGGTGACATGCCCAAACCGGTATGCTCTGGTCTGCTGATTTCTGGGCAAGGGGGTATTGTGCTAACCCCTGGGAAGGTGCCTGGGTGACCTGCCCAAACCAGTATGCTCTGGTCTGCTGATTTCTGGGCAAGAGGGTATTGTGCTCAGGCCTGGAGAGGGGAAAGGGTGCCTACTGAAACCTTTATGTCTTTTCTTAGCAAGCTGATCACTATGTAAAATCCTCATGGCTGGGGGAGGGTTACCCACAGCTAAACCTTATGGCTGCCTCACTCCCCCCTTTTTAAGTGAGACCTCAACCGCTAGAGGCGGTAGAGAGCAGTATTACTGGAGGCAAGCCGCAGAGGGGTGTATTGGGTCAGGGCCATGACAGTGGTAGCAGCCTTGCGTTCTACCAGGGTGTCAAGGGTGGTGGTAATGAAGCGGTGAAGAATGGGGATACAACATGGCAGAATGGCACATAGCAGTAAAATAAAAAGAACCCCTACCACTGGGATTTTTAGTCCCCCTAGCCAACTGAACCACTTCATAAACCACCCAGGACCCATGGACGGGTCAGTAGTATGATTAACTAGATCACGTAGGTCTTGGATAGAGTGTTCAATGGAAACACTTGCGTCAGTGAGTTTAAAACAACACATACCCTATACCCTCTGTAGCAACTCCTGCACAAACGTTTTGTTCCGTGTGCAAAAGTTGCTGTACTGTCTGTAAAAGGTTGTAGAGTCTGCAGAGGCCTCTTTCCCTGGGATCCACTCTTATTAACATATTAATGGCTTTTATTCTTGCTAGTGTTGAGTCATTCTGGCTACACCCTGCCATCCCCTTTGTTTCATTAATCACTGACACTGTAGTCTTCAGGGCTCATGAGCACTTTGTATCACCAGTTTTGTTTGGCCTGTTTAACTTGTCCAGGCTTGCCCAGCTTGCTCAGGCCTGTTCAATTTGTTCAGGCCTGGCATGTCTTTTCTTAGCTGGGTCCATTTTCTGTGCACTTTCAGGCCTGACCTGTTTCTTAGCTGGGTCCATTCTCTGTGCACTTCTGTTCAGAGTATGGTTCCCCCTGGCTTTACTCTTGTTGTGCTGGGCTCTGGGTACTCATTTTCTTAGCCCACATGTTTTTTTCCGTGCCATCATAATGTATTACAGCCTCAGGCAAGGATTCAGCCACACTAGACATACCTATCAGCCAATTTCCCTTCATTCTCCAATTTTTCTTTTTCTTTTCTTGTGAATGGGGCAAAGATAATCCCACTAAGGGCAATGGACAACAACCATTTGAGACAGATAGGGGGCATCAGAAAAGCAGCTTCTGGTACTGTTCCCTAGAGACAACATACATTGTAACATCATTTTCTTGCAGCAACTCAATAATATTGAAAACGCATAACATGAAAGTGTATCAAAAGCAGCAGTGTTTGGGGCGGAGCCTAGCGGAGGAGCAAGATGGACGCATAGGTGCTCAGCTCCTGCAGACCCGCTGAAATATCCCTGATTTTAGCCGTCTTTGCCCTGATATTTTGGGGTGTTTTCCTTATCCTGGACTGTGTCTGAGGGGAACCCGAAGGATGGCGGCAGGAAAGCAGTCCAAACTAGACTTTGCTTCGAGCGGGAGTGCAGGCTCTAAACGGGCCGAGCAGGACCCCCCTTCCCCAGTTAAAATGGTGCCCGGGAGAGATGCCGAAGATGGGAGAAACGAAATACTGGCTGAACTCCGGGCGATGAGAGCGATGATATCAGCTAATGGGGATACTTTGACGCAGATGCAGGCGGACATGCAGGAGTTTAAAGAGAGAAAGCAGGGGCTTGCAGCGCGGGTGGATAAAATTGATGGCGTGGTGATCGCGCATGAGGATCGCATGCAGAAACTGACTAGGGCCCTGAAAAGGGTGAATCTGCTAGAGTCACATTTTGAAGATCTATCGAATAGATCCCGCAGAAATAACATCAGACTTGTTGGGGTCCCTGAGGGCGCGGAAGGATCGGATACAATTGGATTCATTGAAAAAGTGTTGCCTAACCTGCTCAAAATTAAGCTCAGCAAACCGCTGGAAGTGGAGCGGGCGCACCGCATACCCACGTATTCGGGCGGTCGCGGTTCAAGGCCTAGACCCCTAATCTTCTGCCTCCTGAGACACCAGCAGGCCATGCAAATTATGTCTGCAGCAAGGGCGATGTCGACGGTGTCTTTTGAAGGGCACAGAATTTCCTTTTTTCCAGACCTCTGTAAGGCAATGATGGATAAAAGGAAGAAGTTTTTGGACCTGCGTCCTCGCCTTCAACGACTACAAGCGAAGTTTGGCCTGTTCTACCCAGCGCGCTTCAAAGTAACTCTGGACAATCAGACTAAGTCCTTTGATGATCCCGAGGGGCTTTTGCACTTCATCGAAGAACAGGAAGCGCTGAAAATGCAAACGGACAATGGCTCCTAGCTCCTGCTATAGAAGGACTCTCTTTTCTTTTTCACTCTGCGCAAGTAACCTTGTTTAATTCCATTCAGGTATGATGTTTGGCCTGGCTGATTTCTTAGGGAAGCACTTGTGCTTTGGCGTGCATGCTGGTGCTTGGGGTCCCTGAGGGGGGGGGGGGGGAAGGAGGGGTACATCAACTGCAATGCTGTAAAAAGTATGTTTTAGTACAGTTCTGTTTATGCCTTGTATTAACAGACCTCAGGTAGTGTGGTGAACAGCGCCCTCCTGAGGCTATGGAGACGGATGAAAATCCTGAGGTTCAGCAGGATTTATGCCAATTTGATGAAGCTAGAAAGAAAGAGAGACTCTATTCCACGGAGCTGAGCATGGAGACCAGCCCAGGGGAGGAGTCCCGCAGTCCTGATTGGGCACACCCTGTCCTTGGAAGGGGCGTGTCCAGGAGAGAATGTGGTTTTAAACCAGAGTATGGCTTTGCTAGTCAGAAGCTGGAGAATCAGAAGCAGAATAAGCTGCAGAGGAAGAAGCAGCTGGAGCATGAGAAGGAGAGACGGATAGAGAAGAAGAATGAGAATGATTGGAAGTCCAGAAGACAGTATGGTGATACTTGGGAACCTGGCACTAGAAGGAGACCTGCAAAGATCTATTCAGAGGCAGTGAGTAGAAGTCCCAAGGAAAGTGGACCTAGCCCTGGAATAGACAACCGCTGGAAGGCACAGCCCTGGGAGAGGAAGCCTTCAAGGCAGGCACGAGAGAGAAAACAATCATTCTGGGAATTACCGTTTGGGCCAGAGAGCCACGGACATTCTCACAGCTGGAGAACATTGGAGCCATCTGAAGGAAGAGGGGCTTGGCAACAAATAAGTGAGTTGCCAGAGAGTTTCCAGACTGAAGGTAAAGCTAACTCTCCTGTTTTTGAAACATTAGCAAAAGAGCCTAAGAGTTACTCTGACACAATTAACCTAAGAGAGGAGAAGAGAAACAGCCTTAAGCCAGAGGGAAGTTTTATAGCTGATAGCAACTCCCTATCTCACAAACAACAGGCTGAATTGCTCCTACAGGGTTTTAAAGAGTTTTTAGAGCTACAAGCTAAAAGACAGCCAGTGTTACAAGAAGCCAATAATTCCATACAGCTTGAAGAATTAGCACAAGATAGTTCAGACTTACCTGATTGTGAGAGCATGGACTGTACTGTCTGTTGTGTGGAGATGCCAAGCTGAAGGAAACTGGTTTTTCCGTATATGAATTGAATACTACGGAGCTGTTGTGCTGCCTGGCTGGGAAAGCTCTAATTACATGCACCTGTAATCCCCAGCACTGTGAAGGTAACAGTGGCTGAAAGAGGCTGCAGTTAAAGTGAGTGACCTCTTGGTGCAAAGTTGAGTAACTTGCTTAGAAGTGAAAAGCAGCAGTTCTACTTTAAGTTGACTTTATCCTGAGTTTGTTCTGTTTGCATTTGAAGCACCAATTTTGTTCACATTTATTTGTCATGCGATGGAAAAATATCCTTTACTATAATAAATATACTTGCTATTAAGAAACCCCACAACTACAACTCTTTATTTCGGAGCGAAAGGAGCAGGAAACTACAATACCCAGCATTCCAGGGATACAGGTTACTCTCCTTCCTCACGAAGCATTAGACCCCGCTCCTGTCTTTAGCCCCAAGGCCGGGCAGGAGCGCCGCAGTAGATACCTATTTTTCTCATAGGAGGGTACCCCTCGGGTAGTGTCCTTTCTCCCTTACTTGTGATTTCAGGGGCGTTTTCGGTATTGGGTCTTGCAGCTGCTGCTGTGCCTCTCCCTTGCATCCCACGCTGTCTCACCCATTATTGCTGTTCCTTTTTGGGGGAGAGAAATCGAGGCGCTGCAGACATGTAGGGGTTTTTCCTTTTTCTTCTGGGGGTAATGCACAGGTATGCAGGATGCGTCTACTCGCGACCATGGAGAGGTTGGTACATCATTCCCAATATTCCGATGCCAACACTTCCCCTTAGAATCCTGTCTCTGAATGTGAAGGGTATCCAGCACCCAGCTAAAAGAAGGAAGATAATGGTCTATGCTCAGAAGCAGAAAGCGGACATTCTACTCCTCCAAGAAACCCACTTATCCTCTAAAGAGTCTCTAAAGCTGGGCTCCAATCAATTCAAGCTAGTTGCTCTCTCCCCAGCCTCAGGAAAGAAAAATGGGGTTGCAATACTAACCCGAGGTAAGATTCCTTTTCAGATCTTATCCACCAGAGCTGACAAGGAGGGGCGCTGGGTTAAAGTGCATGTGTCCTTGGGAGCCAAGCACTTGGTTATTGTTAATACCTACGGCCCTAATGGTGATCAACCTGCTTTCTTCCTCTCTCTAGCAGAAGCGATTCAGGAAGATGTTGCTTATCCACTAATCCTTGGAGGTGACTTCAATCTGGTTCTGGATCCCCTATTGGATTGCAACCCCAGCCGCGCAAGAAGCGGTAGAGCGCAGATGGCGCTTCGGTCGCTCATGCATGAGCTTGGGCTTGTGGACGCCTGGAGAATCCTGTTTCCGAAGGAAAGAGATTATACTTTTTTCTCCTGCCCGCACGGCTCATATTCCAGGATTGATTTCTTTTTGGTTTCCAGGCCGCTGATCCCCGAAGTCTGCGGAGCCAGTATCCTTAGCACTCATATCTCTGACCATGCGGCAATAACACTTGATCTCAACCCAGACGAAGCCCTGTCTAGACAGCAGTGTTGGTCTTTCAACAGAGCCCTGCTTGAAGATGCGGATTTCCAGGCTACCATGAGACAAGCTATAGAGGAGTACTTTGCTTGTAACAGGCAAGAAGACTCTCCTAACTGGGCATGGTGGGAAGCTTTTAAAGCCTCTATTAGAGCACGAATTACCAGTTTTAGCATAGCTAAAGCTAAGACGGCTCGAGAGCAGCTCCAAGACCTTGACCAACAGATTAGAGCGGGTGAAAGATTGTTGCAACGACATTCAGATGCTGGCATTTTAAGCCGCCTGCAAAAACTACGATATCAATACAATGCGATACTGAGTACAGAAGTGGAGCAAAGCCTGTTCGAAAGCCGAGCTCGCTATCACGTCGATAACAACAAGGCAGGCAAGCTGCTGGCTGCCAGACTGAAGGCCCCGCGCAATAGGTCGCATATAACTCATATCATGGATGCACAGATGAATCCTCTGACTGCCAATTCTGAAATCGCAACCGCATTCCGGACATTCTATGAGCAACTGTACACCTCAGAGGTGTCGTTTGATACTAAGGCTTGTGAAGACCTGTTAGCCAAGGTTGAGCGGCCTACCTTATAGATGCAGCAGAAGTCTGCTTTGGGGGAGCCTCTAAATATTGGCGAACTGCGGGAGGTGCTGAATGCTATGCAGACTGGCAAGGCTGCTGGCCCGGATGGGATACCGGTCGAATTCTATAGAACGTTTGCGGCCGAGCTACTCCCGTAGCTACTAAAATATTACGTCAATTTTCTTTCTCCTGCTCAACGAACCGGGGCCTTCGCCGAAGCAACCATTGTAGTACTTGAAAAACCGGGTAAGGATCCAACTGTAGTCGGGAATTACCGGCCCATCTCTCTCCTCAACGCTGACTACAAGTTGTTCTCCAGCGCACTGGCTAGGCAATTGAATAGAGTGCTGCATCTGTTAATCCACCCTGATCAGTGTGGTTTTGTGTCAGGTCGGTCCACAGCAGATAATGGCCGCCTCCTGTGTGATGTTCTGGAAAGGACTCAAAGCATTGATGATCCTATAGTGGGCCTATCTATAGATGCGGAAAAGGCCTTTGATAGGCTCGAATAGCCTTTTTTGTACCACATCCTAGAATGGTTTGGACTGCCCAGTGAATACATCGCCATGGTACGGATCCTGTATGACAGTCCCACTGCGCGAATCCTGGCCAATGGTACTCTCTCCCAGCCCTTTCCTCTGCGGCGCGGCATGAGGCAGGGGTGTGCGCTCTCTCCGCTGCTGTTCAATCTTGCTTTGGAGCCTCTGGCCTTGTTGATTCATCAGTCTGCAGAGGTCCATGGGATTATGGTTGCTGATCTCCATGTTAAACTATCAGCTTACGCAGACGATCTACTGGTCTTCCTCCAACCAGTCTCGATACCGCCACTTCTGCATCTGATCTCGCTATACTCTCAGTTATCAGGGTATAAAGTGAACTGGGCGAAAACCGTGGCTTTCCCGCTGAACAAGTGGGCGACCCCCTCCCTGGTTGATAAGTATCTCTTTCGTTGGGAGCCTGTTGCTATAAAATACCTGGGAGTCCTGTATTCTGCCTCCATTGAAGACACTGTGCGTTTGAATGCTGAAAAGGTAGTGGATATAGCCCGTTCTTACACTCTGTCATGGTCCCCGCTTCATCTCACGTAGTGGGGCCAGATGGAAGCTATCAAAATGACCTTGGTGCCTAAGATAAATTATATTCTGAGTATGCTCCCCGTCATGTTTTCCCCTGCAGTATACAAGACTCTGGAGCGGACCTTGAGCGTCTTCCTTTGGGCTGGGAAAACCCCCAGAATTGCGCTAAAGAAGTTAAAAGCCTCCAAGGCAGCTGCCGGAATATATTTCCCTGATTTTTCCTGGTACCATAAAGCCTTTCTGCTGAAGCAGGGATCATTATGGGCTCTGAGCGATACACTGGAGAGTAAGCCCACATGGCTCCAGCTGGAGGAACGGCTAGTTGCCCCCTGTCCCATCCAGTTACTTATGGGGATGGTGCATCCGGAGGCCTCTACTGTTGGGAGAATGATAACCTCAACTCAATCGGCTTTCCGGTCTTTCCTCTCTATTATTGCACACCGCAACCTACCCTCAAGATCAGTACCCATCTGGCTCAACCCAGATTTCAAGATAAATAAAAGGCTCTGTTGTTGGGCAAACTGGTACAATCTAGGCGTGTGGACTGTCGGGCAGCTGCTGGAAAATGGGACCTGGAAGCCTTTTAACACTCTTCAGCGAGAATATGGATTACCCTCCACCTGCTACTTTCAGTGGTTGCAGCTACGGCACTGTATCGGCATGGCGTTGCCGTCCCTGGCGAGCTTGACCTGCTCTTGGGGATTACAGAATGTGGTTGAAGAAATCAACGCTACATCAGGCGCTGCCTCACGTTTCTATGCTATGTTCGCGGACCATTTCGCCCCAACTAACTCTGGGCTCCGCCACATTTGGGAAGAAGAGGCGCAACTTTCGCTGTCGCCGGCAGATTGGAAGAAATTCTGGAGTTCCTCGGTTTGAGCATCGAAGTCTGCGGCCCTTACTCAGTCGATGTTCTTCCTGGCGCACTGGGCTTTTATTACTCCCATTACTCTGAGCAAGTGGAATAAGAATGAAACTAAATGGTGCTGGACTTGTCACGCAGCGGTGGGTATACTCAGGCATATGCTGCTGGACTGCCCTCCCATTCAGAGGTTTTGGTCGAAGATTTGGGACCAGATTCAACGCGTATTAAAATTCAGGGCTGACTTGTCCTGGCAAATAGTGGCTTTTCGGAATACTGCACAGCTCCATGAGCTGGACCAGCACAACTATTTTCTTCTCAACTTCATGATCATAGTAGCGTTAAAGCTTATTCTAACCCGCTGGAAAAACCCCTCCAAGCCTACCTACCAAGAATGGTGGAATCAGTTGTGTCTGTTCTCCAAGTATGAGAAAGCCTCTGACAGAATCCTGTGCCTGAGGGGCAGAGTACATAACCTCTCCAAATGGTCGGCTTTAGATCAATATACCTGTGCTTCTTGACAACACTGTAAATCTTGCTTACTGAACAATATTCGCTGTGTAGCAGTCGCATAAGTTCTAGACCCCGGAATGTTTTCCTTCTGTTTCTCCCTTCTCTTTGTTGTCTGCAGCGCCTCCGGGGGGGGGGGGGGGGGGGGGGGTTGGGGCGCTTTTTTCCCTTTTCTTTTTCTCTTTCTTCTTCTTTCCTTCCTTTTTCCTTTTTTCTCTTTCTCTTTGATTGTTCTTGAATATGCTGTATGTCTCCTTTCGTGATGGGGATGTTATTACTGTTATAGCTCATTGCTTGTTCTTATGGGTGTGATGAATATAAAGTGTGGAAGTGGGCATTTTATGCTGCTCGGGTATCTCCCGAGCTCTGTTATGTTTTGTTTGAGACATTGTATGCCTACTTTGTGGTTTCTTGTAGTGCATTGTGATACACTCAATAAAAATATTTATAAAAAAAAAAAAAAACCAGCAGTGCTTAATAATATGATAAAGAAAACTCTGAGAATAGTACAGCAAAACTTGAGCCGGTGTGGGTATTGCAATTGCTGAAGCCGAAATGGCTTGTAGATTTCAGTTACTTTCTAAGAAAACAATATTAAAAGGATAACAATACAATCATTCACAAAAGCCCCCAAAAACCCCCAAAAACCCCAGTCAGTCCAATAGTCCTCCTCCCATTCTCAGACAATGTGGGCCTGCCTCTCAGCAGTTCCCCAGGACCTCGCAGTGTGCTTCACCTTTCTCTGAAGTTTAAGTTCTGTTTCTCTCAAAATTTGAACCTCTCATTCTCATAGGCAGATATCTTGGCCCTTTTTCAATGTGACACACTGATCCAGATAGGGACTCCTTCACACATTTTAGCGGTGGGTAGTTCTGAGTTCTTGGGATGGTCTGTTCCATCTGGACTCTGGCCAATTCTCTCTGCTGGACTCTCTGGATTGCAATTGGTGACATGGCTCCAGGCCTTATTCAGAAAAGCAACACCAATATTGAATGAAAAAAAAAAACACGAAATATGCTGGATTCGATTTCACAATGATACAAACTTAATTTCATCCATATTTACTTAAGATCATAACTATCTCATATGGTGTCAACTATGTCTCTCAGTTTGATAAACTCTTTGTCTCTCTGTCTCTTTACCACTGGAGATTCCTTTGCAGGTAAGAAATATTCCATTATGCCCTTGACTGATCTTTACATGTTTATAGATCAGACAAGTTGCACACACATATTCTGCGATTTCTGGCAAGGGTTTTTAGAATTATATCAATTTTTGTGAGAATTTGTCATCAAATCATCCCTCTTTTGCCCATGCGTGCCTGGCCAGGACATACAGGGGCAAAATGAGGCAAAAAGCATCTGGAAGTACCACATGGCTAGTGTGGGTTTTCCAAAGCTCATCAGGGTGCAAGGTGCACCCAGCCTGTCTCCAGATGTCTATTTCTAATTGTTGAGTATGTGTTGGGGCTTAGATGAATTCCTAAATTGAAGATTCTGGAGACGGCATAGTTGAATAAAATGCTCATCTCCTTGGGTTTTTTTTTTTTGTTTGTTTACATATTCATTAGCCAGATACATCACTTCAAATTACCCATACTAATGTATCCTTATTTGGCAAGGCTTCTAAGAATATCAAACAATTGTTTAAAAACTTAGTATTGTTTATTTTCTCTCATTCTTTTTCTCAAACCTCTCCTGGATCATTGCTGACAAGCAAAATTTGGTTTTGTCCAATCAACTCAAGTTAAATAATTTTACAAATATTTCCATATTTTCTGGTGTAATTGGCACCTATGATGTTACTGTCCTGTTCAGCAGTCATCAGCACTGAGCTGCCTTAAATCTTACAGTTCAGAAAACAGGCATTCAGATGATGAAACTGATACTTTTGCATGAAAAGGTTGGGGGATATCTGGAATGCAAACACTTCTCCTTGTATATTTTTAATGCAGAATATTCTTTTTCACATTTAATTTAAAACCTAACAATACCTAAGACTGGCATCAAACTGATCTGAAAACCCTCTGTGAGGTGCTTGCCACAGTATATAAAATCCCTTTTAACTTTTAATTTTGTATATGCAGTCAAAACCAAATATATGTACCAGAGATAAAAATTCAAGCTGGATTACCCTTTTTATTCAGAGCTCTTAACCTCTACTTTGAAGGTCAAAGGAAAACAGAAACAGTTTCCTTAGTTTCATGCCTTGTTTGTTTGATCTAGCATCCAGGGGCACTTGGCAATGAACAGCCAGCAATGAAAGAAAAACAATATTTACTGTAGATTAAAACATTTAAACACAAGACTATTAGTCTTTTAAGTATAGCAGCTAGCAGCCTATCTGATTGGAATAAGAAGGTTTTCTTGATAAATTTCACTAAACCCTCCCCCCTGGGCTGTAAGAAATGGTTTGCAGGCTAGCTCTTACACATGAGCTTTGCCTTACAGATATTCCCCACCCCATACATCTTTGCTAATAGTAATTTGACCAGCCTTTGTTTGATCCCACCCTTACACAATCAAGATGCTGGTCAGACATCTGAGGATGCTCAAAGGAGGCACCCCCCATTGTTCTAGAAGCTTAAACTCTACAATTAAAATTGATGACAAGAGGATTGTTTGGAGGCTAGGTGAGGCTAGGTGAATTGGGGGTTTTTTGTCCTCTTTAATGGGTTTCCATTTGTTTGCTAGGAGAAAGACTCCTAGGTGATTTGTCCTTTTGTCCTCTCTAATGGGCCTCCATTCATCTGCTAGAAGAAGAAACTCCTCCCTGATCTTCCAGTATCTTTCTATAGCTATGCAAACAATTCCAATGGTTTCATTCCTAGTATCTTTCTGTAGTTATGCAAACCATCTCAGCAGTTCCAACCACCCCCCACTCACCACTGAGAGGCATGACCAAAACATTTTCTAAACTGTCCCTTTCCCTGCAATCAGTAGACCTGGTGTTTTTCACTGTTTGGGGACACAAGGGCAATTTGTTAATAACTTCACCTTTTACTGATAGAGTATCAAAATCAATCCTGAAATATAAAGACCTAATGTCTGTACAAAAACTTCCTTTCCCTAATCTTTCCCTAATGTCACAACTAAACACAGAGACACTCTAACATTTACAGAGACACTCTAACAGTTTCTACATAACAGCACATTAACTATATGGACCAGCCATGAATCTATATAGGGAAACTGGTCCGGATGCTCCTTCACTACAATTTAGCCTCTGGACCCCATGCTCTAATCACAATTTACAAATCACAAGTTACAGTGTAAATCTTCTAATCTCAATTCAAGGAATGCAATGTTCAGTGTAAATTTTCTAATCTCACTTCTGGGAATACAATATACAATATAATCCAGGTAACAGGCAGAGTTTGGTTGCGCAAAACACACAGGACCACAAAGGGAAAAAGAAAGAGGGAAAACAGAAAACAGAGACGTCTCAGCAGCGAATACTCATACACTCTCTTTCCTCAGTAGCAGCTGTTACAAATACACATTACACACACACTCTCTAGCTGTACCATAGGATTTAACTTTTACCATGAGGATAATAGTAATATGAGAAATATAGCTAGCTATTTTTCTAATGTCCACTAGATGGAGCTCCAGGATCACTAGCACAAAAGAAGCCCCCAACTCTAGATGCACATGGCAACACAAAAGAAGCCCCCAAGTATGCTTCATTAGAGACAGCGTGTGTAGGCTCTAAATAAATCGCCCTGATCATCGGAGAATCGCGGTCAGTACAATTTTTATAATAATCAGCTTGGAGAGCACACTTAAGGGGGTTAAGTGCAAATATAATATTTTGGCAGCGCTTTTTAGTACTTTAAGGGACCCGAGGTGGCAGAACTGAATTTATACTGCAGTCATTTACCGGCGCTCGCAAGCGCGCCCCCCCCCCCTATTCCTACCAGATTTACCAGATACCAAATAGACTGGACGAGCAATGGTTTCAGGGCCTCTAGGACCCTTACACAGACTGCTCGTTGCGGGTGATCAGGCTGTTACAGGTTCACAGAAATTACCAGATTTACCAGAATTACCAGAATTACCAGATTTACCAGATACAGGAATACAGAACTACCCAAACAGTAAAACAGTAAGGCAGTAGTACTCACCATACCTCTGATCACAGAGAGTTTGGATGCCAGTCTATCTAGCCGGTTTTCAATCGGGGGGGTCAGCCGCAGGGACCGACTGACCAGACAAATCAAGGTGTCCTTCCGGAGCACAAAGTGGCCCGGGGCGCCAAGGACAGTTAATCACCTGGAGGGGCCGGTCCCTGACTGGTGGAGGCCCGATGCTGCAAAAAGCAGTAGTCTTCCCACCATGGGTGTGATGAGAGAGGCTTTTTTTTTTATTTAAAAGGGTCCCATCTGGGTCGCCACAATGTTGCAGCAAATGCTGTGAAAAAGCTCTCATTCTCTCTCTCACCCACAGAAGGAAACACACAGACAAGCTGGAATGCAAACAGGATCTTTTAATGTGCGCACAGGCTCAGACAGAGTGCCGGCAGTCTCCACAAAAAAATCTGAGCCACGAAGGACGTCCCACAATGTCTTATATACAGTACAATTTTAAACTCATTCTACAATCTCATTCGTCTCAGGTATTTTCTGTCTACCGATCAGTAGCCCCTGGGAAGGTGCCTGGGTGACCTGCCCAAACCGTTATGCTCTGGTCTGCTGATTTCTGGGCAAGGGGGTATTGTGCTAGCCCCTGGGAAGGTGCCTGGGTGACCTGCCCAAACCGGTATTCTCTGGTCTGCTGATTTCTGGGCAAGGGGGTATTGTGCTAGCCCCTGGGAAGGTGCCTGGGTGACCTGCCCAAACCGGTATGCTCTGATCTGCTGATTTCTGGGCAAGAGGGTATTGTGCTCAGGCCTGGAGGGGGGAAAGGGTGCCTACTGAAGCCTTTATGTCTTTTCTTAGCAAGCTGATCACTATGTAAAATCCTCATGGCTGGGGGAGGGTTACCCACAGCTAAACCTTATGGCTGCCTCACTAGTCCCCAAACCTTTTGATTATAGGAACCCCTTATTTAACTCCAAAGGTTTAGGGACTTCCAGTTGATCCCCACCACTCTTCTTGGATCCCTTTGATACCAAACCAGTTCCTACTAGCCCACTTTATCTCCCTTCCCCTTCCTGTCTCCACCAGTCTCTCCCTCTCTCCATCTCCAGCCAGTTTCTCCCCACCGGTCTCAGTCTTCTTCCTTGCCCCTCCCCAGTCAAGCTCCATTAGCCTCTGTCTTTTTTTCTCTTTTCTTTGTCCTGAGGACTCTGTAATTGTCTCACAGACTCTCTAGGTGTCCACAGACCACAGGGTGGGAACAATTGCTCTAACCCATTTAGACACACCTAGGCTGAGTTGAAAATTGTTTGCCATAGATTTCTGATTTCAGGATAGATGCATCTCTTCATATCAGTCTGTAACACTTCTGTTTCCTTTACTGGGCAACAGTCAGGTAGAAGAGAGGAACTGAAGAAAAAGCTTGCCTTTTATAGCATGTTTGGACTCCCAAGGCTCTCCCGTGACCTGCGAATGTTCTGGGAAATTCGTGAGGGGAATGAGACCAGCATTCGGCTAGAGAATTCCTGGAAGGACATTGTCCAGGGACATGAGGTGAGAAATAGTGGCCCATATTCACACATGTGTATCTGCAGACACATACAGATTCATGCGCAATCACAGTCACATATGTGTAGTCACACTGTAAGAAAGGCGGCCTCAGATTCATAGAAACAGAGGTTCTCCATGGACAAGCAGGATTGCATCAGCCACACCTGGTGACGTCATCCGGGCGGCACCACAGGTACGGAAGTGCTCTCCAGAGCTCAGAAAGACCTTTCTGAGCATGTACAGGTAGACCCCACCTCACCGGCCCGCCCCCCGCCTGGCCAGTCTTTTTTCTTCCGCCTTGACAGCAAGACGGATCTGCTCTCCAGCTAAACTTCAACATTTAAAACAACAAGATACTTCAATCAATATGCCTAAACCAGGATTTAAAATATGCACTCACTGCAAAAGGAAGATGAACAGCACCGACACACACGATTTGTGTGTTCAATGCTTAGGAGCCGGCCACAGGATCGAGGACTGCCTCCATTGCGCACAGATGTCTCCACGGGCCAGGAAGCACAAAGGACATAAGCTCAAGGAATTCCTGGCAGCATCTTCTGCCTCAGAACAGGCTCTACCGACATCTGAACCAGTTCCACAGGCAGCTTCAACCCTGGCACGGGATGCGCCCGACAGGGCCTCCATCCCCAGCCGCGAGGCCACTGATCTGCCTGCTCCTGCCGAGCCCACCGCATCTTCACACTGCCTTCCTCCTCTGGCTCCTCCTGCAACAACCGGTGCCTCCGATCACGGCCCCATGACCTCAGCCACTTCCAGCTCCCATAGTCGGGCCCAGCATGGCGAGTGCACCTCTCAATATGGCGCCTCCAACGTGGCTCCTGACTCCGCCCACCCTTCCCTGATTGGTTCACAGCGGAGCAGCCTGGGAATAATGCGTCATTGCATGGACAGCCGCAATGATGCGCATCTTCAGCAACGCAGTGCCATCACAAGGACCTCCTCCCCCCTCGCTGCAGAACAGCTGTCTCTCGGTGTGGCTCCACGCAGCACCGATCGAGCCCGTTCACAGCACCGTCCCTCCTCCAGCCGAAGCAGCAGCAACGGAAGCAGCAGACAAAGAAGCAGCAGCCGAAGTCAACGGGGACGCGGGGAGAGGAGGAGGCAAAGATACCACAAAGGTAAACGCCGACCCAGCCATGTCCCCCACCGAGGAAACAAGAGGAGGGACCGTTCCAAGTGCAATCGCCAAACGGATTCCTCCTCCTCCAGCCCCTGCCATGGCTCCAACCACAAAAGGCACAGGGAGAGATGCAGGACAAACTCCTCTATCTCCAGTCTCAGCTCCAACCATAAAAGGTGCAGAGAGAGGAGCAGAACAAACTCGAGGCACAGGGAGAGGAGCAGGACAAACTCTTCTGCCATTCTCAACCTTCTTACGCGCCTGGTGGACCAGGCAGTCCCTCCACCCACCGCAGCTAGGCTTGCCATAGCGAATTCCTCACCTGTGCACCACAGCCAAAACCTCTTGGGGCGTAAGACATCAGTGCACAATGGACATGACCTCTCGGGGCGCAAAACCCATGGGGGCTCACGCTCCACCTCCCTATCTCCCGAGTCTCACTCCCCGGACAGCACGGCGGACGGACACAAGATTGAGGCAGTTGCAGGCTCTGCTTCAACCGCCCTACCCCCCTCTGAGGAAGGCCCCTCCCTGGACACAGAGAGCCAGCCTCTCCCCACGAAGATCTCACCAATCCAAAATTTATCCAGAAGGTGGTGGCCACGTTGGCCCTGGGTGGCCTGGATGCTTCTGGCCAACCCAAGCCAGAGGTACTGAAATATCTCAACTCTCTGAAACCCTCATTCACTCTTCCCATCCACCAGGAACTACGGACAACCAACTGCTACTTTGGCAAACCCCTGCCTCCAGCCATTCCTTCTCAAGGAGACTCAACATTAAGTATCAGGTCCAACCCCTGCACGGATTCACGAAACCACAGCTGCCACACCAGTCCATCGTGGTGTCGTCTGCACTAAAAAGAATAAAGTCGTCATGTACGCACTCTAACAACCCCCCCCACCCCCCCCCACCCCCAGCAGGGACTACAAACTCCTGGATGACATTGGCAAGAAAGTCTTTCAAGGAGCCATGCTCAATGCCAGAATTGTGGCTCATCAATTTCAGCATATCCTCTTCCAGGATGCTCTCATGGCTGGGGTCAAGAGTGCCATCTCATCCCTCCCCAAGGAGACACAAGCATCCATATCTGCTACCTTCACAGATATAGCTGAGTGCAGAAAGCACCTAGCTAACACGGCTTTCGACTCCTTCGATACATCCATCAGGACTGCGGGGACAGCCATAGCCACCCAAAGATAGGCATGGCTAAGGGCCTCGGGCCTACGAGGCGATACACACGACAGGATCGCCGATGCCCCCTGTTCTGGGGAATCCCTGTTTGGCGACAAAGTGACAGCCGCAGTGAATGATATGAAGGATCACTGCATGACCCTTCAAACCCTAGCAGAGGATGGCCTGGAACGCCACAGCAGCAACAGCTATCAGAGGACCAGCTACCAACGTAAGCCCTACTACCCTACCAACAAAAAGTATGGATCATATAACTCGCAGCGAAAGTGGCAAGGGCCCAGGTACAAATACAATACCTACCAGAGCCCCTCAAACCAACGACAGGACCAAAGGGAGCGTAAAAGAAATCCAGCAACAACCAAGGGACCAAAACTGGACCTTCCTTTTGACAGCAAACTGAGGGCGCACTCCCCCATCGGGGGTCGCCTGACGAAGTTCAGAGATGAGTGGGAAACCATCACCTCCGACAGATGGGTCCTGCAGATAATCCAAAAAGGATACCGCCTACGCCACCCCTACAGCGCTCCAAACCTGTAAGCGACATACCAGCCCACCTGCATACGCTCATGGCATGAGAAATCCTCCACTTACTACTCTCTCGAGCCATAGAAGAAGTGCCTTGCAATGAGATAAATACTGGCTTCTATTCCAGATACTTCCTCATCCCTAAAAAGTCAGGCGGGGTTCGCCCCATCCTAGACCTGCGCAAACTCAACAAATTCATCACCAAGGAGAAGTTCAGGATGTACTCCCTCAAATCCATCCTGCCCTCATACAACACAGCGACTGGATGGCATCTCTGGATCTCGAGGAAGCGTATACCCATGTTCCCATCCACACATCCTACAGGAAATACCTGCGATTCCACGTCCAATACAGAGTGCTCCCCTTTGGTCTCTCTCCAGCCCCACGAGTCTTCACAAAGTGCGTGGCTGTAGAAGCAGCACACCTCCGCAGACAAGGGATCAGCATCTTTCCCTATCTGGACAACTGGCTCCTCACAGTACCCTCCGCCCCAAAGCTCCAGGACACGCTGCATTGCACGATGTCGCTACTATCCTCCCTGGGATTCATCATCAACCTACAAAAATCACAGCTGCACCCCTCTCAGCGCCTGGAGTTCATAGGGGCGTTGATCGACACATGCTCCTCAAGAGCGTAACTCCTGGCACGCAGAATGACTACCATCATTTCCCTTGGTTCAGGTGATGTCCACGAGGGAGCAGACTTCCGCTCATGCCCTTCTGTGCCTCCCGGGCCATATGGCGGCGACGACATCTGTCCTCTCTCTGGCGAGGATGCACATGCGCCACCTCCAGTGGCACCTTCGGCATCACTGGAACCAACACTCCCAGTCACTTTCCAAACATGTTCCTGTCCCCCTCCGCATCAGAAAACAGCTCCAGTGGTGGACCTCGCCGACGAACCTCTCGGAAGGAAAAGACCTCCGCCAGCATCAGCATCAGGTGGTACTCACCACGGATGCCTCCAACATAGGGTGGGGAGCGCACCTCCTTCAGCTCAACACTCAGGGGGTGTGGTCTGCGCAGGAGAGAAAGTTACACATCAACCTCCTCGAACTACACGCAATCAGGTACGCCCTATGTGCATTCCTACCACAGCTGTACGGGACCTCCATCCTAATCCAGACAATCAGGTGGCGATGTTCTACATAAACAAACAAGGAGGGACAGGGTCACACTCACTCCTGCAAGGAAGCGTTGGTGATCTGGTCCCTAGCACTCAAGAACAACTGCAAACTGCGAGCATCCTACCTCCCAGGGGACCAGAACATCCTGGCAGATCGGCTGAGCAGGCAACTGCAGCCCCACGAATGGACCCTACTTTCCGAGGTCACCAACAACATCTTCAGGCAATGGGGCATGCCTCAAGTCAACCTGTTTGCCACAGAACAGAATGCCAAATGCCCCCTCTTCTGCTCCAAGTGCCCATCCATTCGAAGGATAGCAGCGGATGCATTCGATGTGTGCTGGGGGGAGTGGTCTCTGCTGTAGGCCTTGCCACCCTTTCCCCTGATCTCAGCAACCCTTCAACGGGTCATTCAGGACAAAGCAAACATCATCATCGTAGTACCCCGCTGGCCCCGCCAGATGTGGTTCGCTCTTCTTCTACGCCTGGCCAGTGAGCCTCCGATACAGCTCCCACAATGTCTGGATCTGATCACCCAGAAAGAGGGCACGATGCAGCACCCCCATCCTTGGAGCCCTCGCTCTTACAGCCTGAAGGCTGAGAGGCTGAACCTCTCAACGTTGCCGCCCGAGGTGGAGGACGTGATCCTGGCGGCCAGGAAACCATCAATACAGAAGTAATATAGCCTCAAATGGAAGAGGTTCACCATTTGGTGCGCACCTCGCCGCCTGGACCCAACCACTTGCCCGGTGCCCAGCGTCCTACAATACCTCAATTCACTCTCCGAGCTCGGACTCAAGACTCAGTCAGTCAAGGTCCACCTCGCTGCCATCGCCGCGCACCATGACCCAGCAGACAAGTCCTCTAGCAACTCTATCTCAATGCTTCCTCTGGTCTCCAGGTTCATGAAAGGCCTCTCAAACCTGAAGCCATTGGTTAAGCCTCCTGTACCATCATGAGACCTTAACCTTGTTCTCCAGCAGCTCGCAGGAGCCCCCTTTGAGCCCCTCCAGACAGCAGACCTCAAGTTCATGTCCTGGAAAGCCCTCTTCCTCGTAGCCATAATGTCTGCATGAAGGATCAGTGAACTACAAGTGCTCGTGGCCCACCCGCCACATACTCAGCTTTACCACGACCGCGCCTCACTGTGCACTCACCCGAAGTTCATACCCAAGGCGTCGTCCGCTTTTCACATCAACCAGACTATTGAACTTCTTTCCCGAGCCACACTCCTTAGTGGAAGAGGAACGGCTGCACACCTTGGACTGCGTACGAGCTCTTCACATCTACCTCCGCAGGACAGAACCAATCCGCAAGGGTGAGCAACTGTTTGTGTCCTTCGACCTGAACAGGCCGGGCAGGCCTGTCACAAAAAGAACACTCTCCCACTGGGTCTCCGCCTGCATTGCCTTCTGCCTCGACCCAACTGGCACCCACGAAACACCCACAGTGGGCCCGCACTGGCTCAGAGCGATGGCCACCTCCTTGGCTAACCTATGCTCGGTCCCGTTGGTGGACATCTGCAAGGCACACCTTTCAGAAACACTATTGCCTTGACCTCAGGCTGCATCAAGATGGTGCCTTTGGCAGAGCGGTGCTGACCGCGGCGCTGGAAGGCGCCAATGCTGCACCCCCTCACGCCTCGTGACAGGAAGGCTATGGCTGTTGACATTGCTCTAAATTGCCCTGTTGTTGCACAATGTTTGCTCCCTGTTTTGCACAATCTCATGTAGCCCTGTGTGTTGCACTACTATGTTCTACACGTGTTACACACTTGCACTGTATGTACCTTGCTTGATTATGCACTGTTCTTGATTACGCACTGTTGGCACGGTTATGCACTGTTAGCACAGTAATGCACCTTTGCTCTATTGGAATAAAGATCCCAATCATTCCAATGAACCGTGTCTTCTGGTGAATTATAACTCCCATGCCTCCTTCTCCACCTCAGCGCACGCTCCGCGCAGCTAGGGAGGCACCAGATGTGGCTGACGCAATCCTGCTTGTCCATGGAGAAGACGAAGTTACTTACCTGTAACGGGAGTTCTCAGCCGCACAATCCCACCCGCCTCCCCTGGAGAAGATCAGCCTGCAGCTGGCACACGCCCCAGCCTGGAGAATCAGAGCTGGGAAAACACTGGCCAGGCAGGGGGCGGGCCAATGAGATGCGGTCTACCTGTACATGCTCAGAAAGGTCTTTCTGAGCTCTGGAGAGCACTTCCATACCTGTGGCGCCACCCAGAGGACGTCACCAGGTGTGGCTGACTTATCCTTTTGTCCACGGAGAACTCCCGTTACAGGTAAGTAACTTTGTCTTCTCATTATACATCAACTTTACATTGGTATCTGTAGAGGTTTAATTATTAAGAAACCCTGTCTGTAGGGACCACTTTGCATCTCGTATTAAATGAAATAGACACAAGGGTTAAAGTTTATCTGTTTGGTAAAAGCTTTATTGAATTAATCAGACTAACATTTTTTAAAGAGGACTTTTTGCACCGACACAAGGAGGGAAGCAGAGTCCTGAAAAACTCCTCACACACCTATATGTTTAGTCTAATAATAGGGTCTCACCTATAAAGAAATTTGGCCTTACCTGAGTACAACCACACCCGTCCAGAATGAATGGGTTGTGCGGGTCAACCAGCAGATGGAGACAGACTCAAGCTGAGTGCTTCGGTCTATAAGAGGCTCTGCACATCCAGCAGCAACTCAGTATTTCTGTAACTAAGCAATGATAAAACAACAAATGCCTCAAAAACCACCCGCACAGAATGAGAGGATCCAAAACTGTAAAAAACAGGTACAAAGACCTGAAACAGACCCAGAAGACATATGGGTGCTTCCTAATGGAAAAACTAACAGGCGTTTTCTGGACTGGTCCAGTAGGACTCAGGGAAAGAAAGTTAGCAGGTAAGATCAAATTTCTCCTTCCTTTTTGTCTACCAGACCAATCCAGAATGCATGGGCTGTAATGAAGCAATCCTCGTTTGATGGGATCAATACACCCCTGCTTTAAACACCCCACTTCAAAAGCAGCTTGGCCTTTGGCCTGTACCTCTAATATATAGCACATAGGAAAGAATGCAATGAAGAGCATGTTACTCCTCAGCAATCTCTACTGGATAAACTGAATGCACTTCAGTCCAGCCTCTTAGGAATTTATTTACTGTACCGCCCATCGCATCCTTTAGGGCTGCATTTGAGCAGTTTACAAAATAGACAGTGATACATAAAACATTACATCACCAAAGGAGAAAAAAAAATCATATGTGGTGGTAGCTACCTAGGGAAGCAGCCTCTAGTTTACTATGGTAACAGGATAGAGCCGCCACCTGCAATTTGAGAGAAGATAGGGCCACTCCCTTTTTTATGGCCCTCCTGGAGAAACAACTAAATATGATAATGAGACCCGAAAGGGAGAAATACCTTTTTTTGAAGAGCAGGCTTCAAAACTCTCCAAAGTCTAATTTATTTATTTGCAAAGTTTATGTGACGAATAAACAAGGTGGATCTCTTATGCACTTGTAGGACTATTACTACTACTATTTAGCATTTCTATAGCGCAACATCGAACGCAGCCCTGTACAAATATGCAAGAGAGACGGTCCCTGCTCGTGAGAGCTTACAATCTAGTTAAGACAAAAAGAAGCATGGAGAGCAGCAATCTAGTCAGGGCAAAAGCCATATTGGCTGTCTCCCACCACCACTATTACTACTACTGCGCATTTCAGTTTGAATGGGAGACAGACAGACAGACCGTTAGTCCCTGCTCATCAGAGCGTACAATCTAATCAGGACAAATAATAGAGACAGTCCCTGCTCAGAGAGCTTACAATCTAATCAGGACAAATAATAGAGACAGTCCCTGCTCATCAGAGCATACAATCTAATCAGGACAAATAATAGAGACAGTCCCTGCTCATCAGAGCATACAATCTAATCAGGACAAATAGCCTTGTCCCCTCTTACTGCCCCTTTTACCCCTCTATCATCTAATGGTCCAATTGATTCTCTCACAGGTTTTTTGCTACGGATGTACATGAAAAAATCTTTATTGCGCGTTTTTGCTTCTTTAGGGGTATGTTTACTAAACATTCATAAAGTGCGGGGCCGCGCTAGTGTGCGTGTGCCATATAAGGAGTGGGCGTTGCGTCCTGAAAAAGAAAAACACGCGGTTTACATATGCGCCAATGTGCGCCCCGCACATGTGCGTCCCGCACATTACCGCCTGGAAAAGCTGCGCGGGAGGGAGAAGGCGGCGCGCTGATGGGAAAGCACACGAGCTGAGCCACAGCACGATGGGAACGACGCCTACCAATGGAGCAGGGATCGGGGGTTCAATCCCCGCAGTGCCCAATGAAGCGGCAGGCTCAGGCAACATTTTAGGAGGCACCGAAATAGTGGGCAGCAGAAGGCGGCGCACTAATCCTTTACGAGGTAGAGGAACTTTGTGCGGCATAAGGCGGCGCGCGGATGGGAAAGCACACGAGCTGAGCCACAGCACGATGGGAACGACGCCTACCAATGGAGCAGGGATCGGGGGTTCAATCCCCGCAGTGCCCAATGAAGCGGCAGGCTCAGGCAACATTTTAGGAGGCACCGAAATAGTGGGCAGCAGAAGGCGGCGCACTAATCCTTTACGAGGTAGAGGAACTTTGTGCGGCATAAGGCGGCGCGCGGATGGGAAAGCACACGAGCTGAGCCACAGCACGATGGGAACGACGCCTACCAATGGAGCAGGGATCGGGGGTTCAATCCCCGCAGTGCCCAATGAAGCGGCAGGCTCAGGCAACATTTTAGGAGGCACCGAAATAGTGGGCAGCAGAAGGCGGCGCACTAATCCTTTACGAGGTAGAGGAACTTTGTGCGGCATAAGGCGGCGCGCGGATGGGAAAGCACACGAGCTGAGCCACAGCACGATGGGAACGACGCCTACCAATGGAGCAGGGATCGGGGGTTCAATCCCCGCAGTGCCCAATGAAGCGGCAGGCTCAGGCAACATTTTAGGAGGCACCGAAATAGTGGGCAGCAGAAGGCGGCGCACTAATCCTTTACGAGGTAGAGGAACGTTGTGCGGCATAAGGCGGCGCGCGGATGGGAAAGCACACGAGCTGAGCCACAGCACGATGGGAACGGCGCCTACCAATGGAGCAGGGATCGGGGGTTCAATCCCCGCAGTGCCCAATGAAGCGGCAGGCTCAGGCAACATTTTAGGAGGCACCGAAATAGTGGGCAGCAGAAGGCGGCGCACTAATCAGATACGAGGAGGGTCTACTTTGTGCGGCATAAGGCGGCGCGCGGATGGGAAAGCACACGAGCTGAGCCACAGCACGATGGGAACGGCGCCTACCAATGGAGCAGGGATCGGGGGTTCAATCCCCGCAGTGCCCAATGAAGCGGCAGGCTCAGGCAACATTTTAGGAGGCACCGAAATAGTGGGCAGCAGAAGGCGGCGCACTAATCCTTTACGAGGTAGAGGAACTTTGTGCGGCATAAGGCGGCGCGCGCGGATGGGAAAGCACACGAGCTGAGCCACAGCACGATGGGAACGACGCCTACCAATGGAGCAGGGATCGGGGGTTCAATCCCCGCAGTGCCCAATGAAGCGGCAGGCTCAGGCAACATTTTAGGAGGCACCGAAATAGTGGGCAGCAGAAGGCGGCGCACTAATCCTTTACGAGGTAGAGGAACGTTGTGCGGCATAAGGCGGCGCGCGGATGGGAAAGCACACGAGCTGAGCCACAGCACGATGGGAACGGCGCCTACCAATGGAGCAGGGATCGGGGGTTCAATCCCCGCAGTGCCCAATGAAGCGGCAGGCTCAGGCAACATTTTAGGAGGCACCGAAATAGTGGGCAGCAGAAGGCGGCGCACTAATCCTTTACGAGGTAGAGGAACTTTGTGCGGCATAAGGCGGCGCGCGCGGATGGGAAAGCACATGAGCTGAGCCACAGCACGATGGGAACGACGCCTACCAATGGAGCAGGGATCGGGGGTTCAATCCCCGCAGTGCCCAATGAAGCGGCAGGCTCAGGCAACATTTTAGGAGGCACCGAAATAGTGGGCAGCAGAAGGCGGCGCACTAATCCTTTACGAGGTAGAGGAACTTTGTGCGGCATAAGGCGGCGCGCGGATGGGAAAGCACACGAGCTGAGCCACAGCACGATGGGAACGACGCCTACCAATGGAGCAGGGATCGGGGGTTCAATCCCCGCAGTGCCCAATGAAGCGGCTAGACGAGCCATCATCTGTCATGAGCAATAGTGATCTAGGAGGCATTTTACATGTTATTGTTGTTACTCCCCCTTGCAAATGCACTATGAAAGCACTGTAATATCAGGTGATGCATATGACGCAATATAAGGTACCTCACATGTCAAATCCTAAAGTGCATTGTCCACCAAGGAAATCACAATGTCGTGTGTAGGGTGCTTTACAGTTTGTCGTATGAGGCAGGGCATGGTCCAAGCACAGTCAGTGCTGGCATCACTGTGCAGTCTAACGCAGGGAAATCCCAGGTAGGTGAGCAGACATGCAGGAGGGAACAGCAGTGTAGCACAATGGTTAGGGCATTGCGTGATGGTGCAGGGGTCATGGTGCCAAATGAGCAGTGACCAAGGTTGGCTTAGTGACATCTGTTTTCTCAGAATGCAACTGTACAGTAAGCTGTGCTGCCATCTAAACACAAGCCTAGCCAGAGTATCGTTCCATTAGGCTGCTACACAATGCACATCATAAACAACCACATCATCAAATGCGAGTGCACATGTAACCCAAATACTGCACAGAGCCGAAAGGAAAGGCAATCCAAAAGTATAAGAAACACTGACATCACAGGTGCTGTACCACAAAGATCTCCACAAGGCTATGTGGCGGCAACAGAAATGGATAAAGACACCGGTGCCAGCTGTAGCTATGTACAGAGTGATGGATAATGTACCATGTTATAATGATGGTGTGTAACCGTGGATGGGAAGATGTGTCCAGCAGAGGGGCTGAAATGGCAGGATCTGTGAAATATCATGATTACAGTGGACTAGCGATGATATGCAGAGCAAACACAGGAGCGACCAACATGGAGAGTTGTGATGCAGGAAGGTGTAGGAGTGCAGGAAGGGTTGCAGCTGCATGCACATCAGGGTAGCATGACACAAGAGTTGGCAGACAGAAGATGGACAGATGCATGGCTCACAACTCAGATGAGTGTACAATGTGTCCACAGCACAAACCTGACAACATATGACAGTCAAACAAATGGAAAACACAACTGCAGGACACGCATGCACATCCAAGAGAACAGAGAGGAATCACACATACCAACAACCCCAGAAATGTAAAAGCAAAAAAGGTAGGAAACAGCACCAATGTGTGTGTCTTAGCAAAGGGTGCAGTCAGAAATAGTCCAGGCCCTCACGCTACATGCATGCTGGTTGTAAGGACAGGCAAACCCACAAGGGAAACCATGAACAAATGCACCTGCAGAACTCCTGTGTACATTTAAGATCACAGTCTGTAGTTGGGACCAGGGACGCATGCACAAACACACAATGATATGTGATGCTGTAGACACAGCATGCAAAATATACAGACCACATCACCCCAATCCTGAAAGAAACATACATACAGGCACCTGAAGCAAGGAGTCAATACAAAGCCCTCCCACATACCAACAAAGTCATACATGAAGCACGCAACCCCCAAAGCAACACCAGACTGTGTCGCCCAGGCCACGGCACAACTACCAGACAAGCCCCCACCAACTCCGGTACTGTAAGCAACAAATGAACCAAATGCCCGCAAGGGACCTGCAATCGAGACCCTGAACCTCATGCCCCATGTATCATGCACAGCCCCCCAAGATGTCCTGGTAACAACCCAGACCACTAATCCATTATAATACAGCTGAAAAACATACTGTCCCAGGAACCCCACTAATCCAACCCCTAACCCACCCCATACAAATATGACAATGTGCACAATCTGTCAATGTCCATAGTATGTCCTATGTCCCCATTTGAAACCGTCAATGTAGCCCCCCTGGCAATGGCCGTGGCCAACATGTAAAACCTCCCCCCCCCCTCGTATGAAACCCCCCTTGACCGTGTGAAAAGTGGGATACCAAAACAAATACATAAATATATACAGACATAACAAGAGCAAAGCAAGGTATCCCCAAGGGCAGTGGAGGATGCGTGGCGAAGCAATGTACTGATCATGGACAGGACAGCAGAGAGCAACACATGAAAAAGGGTGAACACACACCTGCTGAAACCCAGCACCACCACACCCCCAGGTGCACAGCAGTGTAAACAACATAATGAGAGAAACCTATGTAACAGATGATATCTGCTGGCTAGGCAGCACACAGTGCACACCCTGCTGCACCCTGATCACAGACAAGGGTGTGTGTAGAGTTGATTAACCTGCAGTGAACTAATGGTCAAGTCAGCATAATGTACAAAATAATTAAAAACAAAGCATATCGTGGGCTAAACGCATAACCTTATTTGAAATCACATGCCACCAAACCACACCCACAAATAATACACTGAGCCCAAGGAATACATAATATGCCAAAGACAGGGTCTGTATGTGAACCAGTAAGAACCTGTGATGTGCAAAATGCCAGACACATGCACAGCTGCCATCGTACACTGTTGTGAGCACAGGTGGACATGCACCTTGCAAGCAAACCAGTAGACACAAGTGTGAATGTGCTCTACGAGAGGAGGAGCAGCCTAGTCGTCACAAAACTGTCATGCACACAAGGCAACCAGGCCTCATTTCAGAAAAACCGATCATGTGGCCCTTGGAGAGTAACTCGAGGAACATTGTCAAGGTAACCACGGAGTCCCAAGGTCACAAGGAGTCATGACATATGCAAAGGTAGACATTGTAGTGCATGTGTGTGAACATGACCAAGCAGCAAAAGGAACTAATGTCTGTATAATACATATATTTATTTGTATCACACCTCCCAGTTACTGTACACAGTGTAATCATAATTTCAAAGTAAGCCCCTCCCTGTTTAAAGATGGGAACACAGTCAGCAAGGTACAAACACACATGCCACATAAAGGTCAATGCCTGCGCACAATTGAGTGGCATGAGATCTCTGGTGGAACAGGTGCATGATATGCACTGGGTTCCAGGGCCACATACACGAGCATCTGCTGCATGCCCACAATGTGTGAGCTACATATGAGGGCATGTAGACTCGAGGCGTTGTAAGCGTAAGACCCCAAACACATCACATGTCCCCCCCCCCCAACATAGCCCTCATGCAACACAGGTGGCCCCCAAAAGAGAAAGACATATGCTGGCACAATGTTGACATGTGAACAAACACCCTCATTAAGTTATGTCCAACCTCCCACATAATGGCTGAGTGGCACATCAGAAAGTATTCAGTGTACATGACAAATATCATCTAGAGCTGAATGATTGTATGCTAACAGGTAGCAGGGACACATGAACACAGAGAAAATACAAAGCACACAACTCCCTGAAAGGTGCAGACATAACACCGTGCAGTATGTCCCCTTGCATTGTTTGTTTGGTGGACAGTGTTTGGCTACCGATAGCATGGTCCATGCAATGCTGAAGTGTAGGAGGACAATGGACACCCACTCTGACCCACCCCAAATATAATGGCCTAATGAGACTGTTGTCAATGCAGGGGGTAAAACAGGACTCTGCAAATGTGCACTGCACCGCGTGGACAGACATGCAGAGTGTCACATCTGTACAGTAAACATATACAATAACTAGCATGTCCAGATGCAAATGATGGTCAGACAGCCTACAGTGAACCACACAGAGCCATAGGTCCACATGCAGTGTCTCACAAACATAGTTATTGAGAAGCACAGGCACCAGCTGTACACAAACATGGTACAGTGATGCCACACATGAATCTAAGCACCCCTGGCCCCTCCACACATCTAACAAGGATGGTGGCGGACATGAAAGTGTGTATGTGGCAGAACCTGCACCTTGTTCAGGTGTGGGGCAGGTGGACATAGACAATTGGATCCCTCCATGTGTGCCCCCGTGCCACAAACATGGCTGTATGCTGATGTTGAAACCCACAAAGTAACATATCATGTGTGCCATGTCACACACATGGGACACACCTATACACTAACCAACTGTGGAAGGATGTCAGAAATACATAGATTATGTCAGTCCCTGATGCGCACAGTGTCCCAAAAGCAAGGTGTCCTTGACAGCCAAAAGATCATCGCAAAACACACCATGCAAACCTGGCCATGCACAGTAAAGTGCCATCGTCCAATATGACACAGTCCATGAAAGTCCATCTGTGTCCCTGTCAGCAGCACGACACCACAGCCACAGCATGGCACACACTGTGTGTTGTACAGGTCTATCATGGGTAGGTCAGCGGTCAAAGAGCAAAATTGTCCCATCACAGGCCTGTGTGCCACCAACATAGGTCAAACATCCAATGGCACATCTCCCTGGAAAGAATAAGATGAACGTCAGTCCCAAAACAGACGTTGGATGGTGAGCCAGATGGCGTGGAGGAAAATGGTGCTGTTATGTCACCTGCCCTGTGTCACGAGAGGAGAAGTATGGTATTGTTAGACACCTTGCCAAAAACAGAACAGATTGCCAAGAATCACAATACACAAAATACAGACCAAAGGGATGCAAAGTCACAAATTACAGCAGATGCATATAAAAAAAAAAGGAGATGAGCGCCAACAGTACATGTAAATGCAGGCATGGCTGTCACATGGATATGGTTATGTACAATCCCAGGTCACACGGGCATCTCACAGCTACACACTATATGCATCTGTTTGTGTCTACAGCGATGCTACATAACATGTCCATGTGAGGATCATAAACCCCAGGACAGGTACAGCCAGATGTAATATCAAATTCGCAAAGTTAAAACAAACCCTATGTGTGCATCATGCGGCCCTCATCAATTCCTCCAAGTACTGCATAGCCCACATCAGGTCACAGCGAAGGGAGACAATGTCAGCCAGACATGTCGATTTACCATGTACATCAACTGTTGATGCATCTCCACAGCATGCCTACATATGAGAGAAATAAATGTTGCTCAACACCTGTCTCTCAAAACACAAGACACATTGCTGCTCACAGCTCAACACACATGTGGACCATGGTGACAAGGCAAGCAGCACAACAGTAGAGGTAGTACACCCCACCATGCCCCCCAGGTGCACACACCCATGAGAGCACGTGATAATGTACCATGCCTGGACAATGCTGGAGGACATATTCAAAACATAAGCGCAAACACACACAGTATGCGTTGGTCAGGGGCACAGCTGAAAAACATGGGCTGAATGTGCACAAGTGCAAACCTGTGCACATCATGGCCAAGTCACATGCACATATACCTTGGTGGATGTCTGATCTAAATATGATGGTGTAGACAGAAAATGCAGTATCCGTAAAACACGACAACCAAAAAACACATCTAACTCTGCTGTACATCTGACTGAAAAGGTGTCCCTGCGAACATACTGTACACACAAACACATGGGGAGATGGGTCACCACCCCAAAATATGGGTAAGGGAGGCTGTCAGGGGAGAGTTGTACAACACCAGCTGCATCATATGACACATGACAGGCGACATGTTGCTCCCATGAACCCAGGTACGCACAATGTAGCTGTAGATCCACCTACCCTGGACCACAGCATCTTGGACGAGGGCCCTCATGTGCCAGTGCTACAGTGGAACAGCATCCTCATGAAGCTGGTCCTGTGGAGAGGGAAACAAACCATCACAAAATATATGTCATGCCCCATCTGTGAAACCCACAGTACACAGCAATGTCAACAGCTGGCAGACCCCACAACCTGATCCCAACGACTGACTGTTCACCCTCACACTGTACTGATATACCACATGGGAGAGGCAGCATGTAGACGTATGATACCAATGAAATGTCCCCCTATTACTCATTTGCCCCCACCACCCTTGGTTGCACCTCACACCTGTCTAAGGAGGTGTCTGCAAACACCATGTGTGAAACACATCCCAAGGTCGCACTGTTAGTCTGTGTTGGCCAGGTTGACAACATTACACCCCTCTCCGTGTCTATGACTCCCCTAATGTTGTTTGTTAGTCCATTGTACATACCTGTGACACCTGGTAATATGCTTGTACCACCCCCTGTATCCACTGTGCAAAGGAATATTATGCAGTGTACATCCTGTACATCAATGATTACTTAGATATGTGCACTGATCATGTGCCTAAATACATGGCAATGTCATCACCATGTGTACCAGACAACACCCC
Organism: Ichthyophis bannanicus; assembly: GCA_033557465.1. NCBI lineage: Eukaryota > Metazoa > Chordata > Amphibia > Gymnophiona > Ichthyophiidae > Ichthyophis > Ichthyophis bannanicus. Next base: position 151,277,941 of record CM066048.1, on the reverse strand, counting down.
CATGTCTGTCTTTCATCAGACCATGATGGCGTCATGTCAGCCCACTGGGTATCAGGGAGAATGTTAATCCATGGAGAGGCTATATGTGCACCTGCACCACATATCACCCAAATAGGTCTGTGTGTGTATGTCACACATAACATCCCTTGCCAGTGTAGACAAGGCATATGTGGCTGTGTACTGTGCTAACCTGACCGACATACAGCATGTACCAGAGCCATGACGTAGATGTTCAGATAGTATCACCCACATATGCCACTCTTTATTTGCTAAATCGGTAAACTAGCAAAACATATACAAACATGCAGCTCTACAGTGGGGTCCTGTAATCCACCCGTTTCATGATGTGACCCGCTGCACATCCTTATGTGTGTACAGTGAAGTGAGAATACTGCAATGTATGACACCTCACTATATAAGATGAAACCAATGAATATCGACCCCGGGCTGCACACTGACTATGTCCACATGCCTCACCCTAGCCATGTATGTGCTACGTAAATCAACATACCATATGGTACCGTTTGTTGTGGCAGCAACACCTGTCACATGTAATCTATCCCATCATGGGTATGCAGTCATGCGCATGTGTACTGTGCTATGTAATACATGTTGCATGACACATTATAAACATACAGACATAGCTAGCCCATAATAGCATAACACACACACAAGCACACCCTGATTGTAGTACATAAACAAGGTGGGCGCATGAGAGCTCTCACACAAATGTTGCCATCTACACCCCATTTAACCCCGGAACATATGCCTGACACCGTGCCACACACACACACTATAATGGAAACAGTGTGTTGCACAGCAGTTGCTATCACACACAGACACTAACTGGTACTGTGACCCCCAAAAGCTCATAAAGGTGTCTCAACACACAAACCCCAAAAACACCAACAGCCCCTGTTGTGCCCTGTCCACATTGTCCATTGCACACCCCTGGCCCTATGGGTTACTGTTGGATGTTCAGCAGAAGGACAATGCAGTGATGGATCTGAATGCTATATGTGCAGACACATGACCCGTTATAAACCTCACATGCACACAACAGCACATATATGTGGGAGGATGTGCAATACATACCACTGAATATCTCAGCAATCAACCTCTGCCTGACTGCTGTGCCTGCCTGTGTGTCACCACTGGCACGTACAGGGGGGCACGGTGGATCCTCCGCAAGATCCTCATTAATCTCTGCAGCAATATCATGCCTGAGAGCAATGTTGTGCAGGATGCAACAGGCTACGACTTATCTCTGCAACAGTCATTGCCTGATATTGTAAGGCCCCACCTGTCCGATCCAGACACCTGAAAGCGACTTTTCAAAACGCCAAAGGTGCGCTCTATGACAGAGCGGCTGGAGGCGTGGGCCTCATTGTACCTCCGCTCTGCACGTGTCCGTGGTTGACGCACAGGGGTGAGCAGCCAGGTGGCGACATCCATACCCTGCATAACTGCAAAAAGAGAATGATGCATGTGAATGCATGAGCGCATGCCACCACAAATCTGCACAGGTATGGACCTTAGAGACAAGTGCATTACACATCCTGACAGAATCATATGACAACACAAATATACATTTGACAGAATATGACCCTATGGTGATAGAAATGTCAGAAAGGGCCCCTGTAGTCTGGACAGACATGGCAAATAACAGCAATGTCACAGTTTTGCAAACAAAGATCCGCTATGTGTGGCATATGTGTCTTGGTATGCAGTCAATGTCCGCATCTCTGAAACCACCAATGGCAGCCTAAACCACCAGCACACAAACAACACATCAAACGTATATGTTAGCAAGCTATACACCACAAGAATGTTGTATGAGGCAATGTAAACGCACACCCAGAACATGTCTGACCTGGGATCTCGATAACATCAACCCAATATCACCTCACAACACTGTATCCAGTAAGGTCAAATACCTACAGACAGCAGTCTGATGCCATATGCTGTCGCAACCGCTGACCAACAACCATGTCAGTGGACACCCGGTCCACTGTCACCATCATGTTAATATCCCTGTTAAGCTGTGTTCCACAGATCTGCCACACTGTAGCCCACATGAGCCCTGAACGTATCACAACAACAGAGACTGTCAAGGTTCCTCTGTAGTGGGTGTTACGCAACACCTCTCTGCCCTCTCACAAGTATAGGCCCCTGCCCTTGCTGTTCACCTCTCTCAATGTCAGAGGACACATCCAGATTAATGACCATACACTGATGCCAATAGTACGTGGCCATCTGCATGGCCAAACCTAAAGTCATTCACAACACACAGTGTGTATGCACACATGTTCTGGGCTATGCCCTAAACCGAGAACGCCTACCTAGGGAAAGGTGTACCAACGTTGCCAAGGTTATGGAAAATCCATCATATGTGTCACGAAACCACCAAACAACTACCAACCCATGTCATCCACCAAACTAATGTTCAAGAACCCCAGTAATGTGTAGCGGGTGTGGCCCTCCAACACACAAAATGGATATACGATTAGGTAGTATTGGGCTTTGTGACTCACCAGAAATGTTAACATGACTAACACATTTATCTCAAAATGCCAGGGGATAAGGAGGATCTAATGCACATGGTGGGTTGTGAGGGACAACCAATCCCACCCACCCAACCTGTTGGCCCGGTGAAACTACACACACACGTTGAAAATGCACACCCATGTATATGCATTCTCGAACATGTGCATATGTCCCCCTACACCATCAGCATATCAACCCCAGGTAATTGTTTCCAAACAGATTTGACATGGGCTCATCCATGTCACATGCAAAACTCAATGTCTGTACGACCCGCCGCCCACAATGTCTGCTAGAATCGTCGAGCTTCAGCTGCCTAACACACAGAGCGGTATATAGTGGCAATATATAAGAGATGTTAAGTGACAAAAATGATTACTAAACTACAGACTACTCATATAGGTGTTGGACATACTCACCCGAGTCAGGATGCAGTCCCATACAGTACCACGCCTCAAACTGTCCCCGAAAATATAGTTGCTGAGCGATGCAGGATATAGGAGTCATGGGTGGAACCCTGGAAAACCGTGGGACACATTCATGAAACTATTGCAGATTCAGCCATCACATACAACCTGAAACATGTCAGGGAATGGTAGTGTTTGCGGTTGCGGAACACCACCTCCCTGTCTCTAGGTGGGCCCACCAGGGCACATGTGTGTTTGCAGAAGGGGAAACTCAATAGCTCCCATCACGTGTGGTATCCCAGCTACAAGCCTCAAAGGTCTTTGGGTTGCAGGGTCCCCCAATGTTTGCCTATTGTGGTGGAAGAGATCTTTAGGGTCTATGTAATTCCCCACCCGGCTGACCATGGCACGCAGTACCTGGTGGAGACATCGGCGAGAAGGAGGGTCGGCTCATGCCCACCCAATGCGCCCACCTGAGTGTTGGAAACCAGCCAGAGGCAAAGAAATGTTAAAGCAGCAAGGAGCTTCACTAAACCCGGTATGGCATGGGGAACCGATTAGTCTAGGGGCTCGAGGTCAGTCGTAGTCGTAGATCGATCTCCAGTAGATGTGCTCCCTAATAGCCCCTTGGTGCTCAGCCTGTACAGGGAGGATTACCTGGTTCCTCACGCATGTCCTGGAGCTGGGCCCTGAGCGCCATGTAGAGGGACGCGAGGCCTACCGAGCCTGCACCGCGGGCACGTCTCCTGCGCTGTGGCACTAAGGTTTAACATTTTTGTTAGTACATCAGCCTGCCTGGCCCTCCTCCACAAGCTGCAGGTCTGATTTGCTGGCGGGACTACACCCATTGCCCATGGTGCCTCAGCCCCATGGACATCCATCCCCCATGTTCCGGCAACCGCAGCATCTGAAATCACCTATCCAGCGGCGCACATGCAGAAGAAAACATATTATCCGCAGCCATCACACTCACCCCGCAGGCTCTACACAAAACACACTACAAACACACACACAAAACACCCCCACAACAGAGCCGACCAAGCATCACAAAACACCGACGGAAGGGGGGGAAAAAACCAAAAACACAAAAAGGGTGACAAACTGAACAAACGGATGCTGCATACACAACACAATACACACAATACATATACAATACACACAGTACAAACGCCAATAGACAATGAACTACACAGATAAACCTGAGATGGATTCAATATGTCCACCCTCTCCCAAAACGTACACCTCTCCTACAATACAAAACCCTCAATGTGTTACTATCCTATGCCTGAGGATATATAGATGTATTTATGGTTTTGAGATGTGCCGCCTGTGACTTGTTGGTGGCGTCACTTGATGCGCCGTGGGGGATGCGCCGTGGCGCATGTGCATCCCATTAGAGCAATCCCTGCCGTCCTGGTTGGGAGCCGCGCTGGGGAGTGTATGCGTGGATGACGGCACATGTCGCGTTACTGAATGCGCCGCACCCAAACGCCCATGCCATCTTGACGCAGGATCCGCGACGCGCACAGACAAAGCGCAGGGCACATCTGATGGCGCGGAAAACAAAGCCGAACAGCAAACAGCGCAATGCGCCAAACGGAAAAAAAGAGAGGGAAACGTCCATGTTGGCCGCGCTGGGCGTGTATGAGTGATGACGGATGTGAATCTGAATGCGCTGCACCAAACGCCCCTGCATCATCTCTGACGCAGGATCCGTGGCCAGCGCAACAGACGGAAAGAAAACGCATGCGCCACGCTGTGAGCAGCACAGCGGACAACAAAGGCCGAACAGCAACAGCGCATGCGCAAACGAAAAAAAACAGAGCGTAAACGTCCACTGTTGTCCTACGGACTGGTGCGTGTATGCGTGATGACGGCATGTGCATCTGAATGCGCCGCACCCATACACGCGCCATGCACATCTCTGACGCAGATCCGCTGGCGCGCACAGACGACAGCGCACGCGGACACACTCAGAAAAAAGAACGGCGCACAAAAAAAAAAACCGAAACGCATGCGCAACGGAAAAAGGCAATGATAATATGGTAAATAAAAACACCACGTGTATTGCCACAGCGTAAACGACGAAGGGTGTTGTAAGATCCAGTGAGGGAGCTGAGGAGAAACAGAGCGGCGTGTGTGGATACTGAAGACGGTTTTATATAGAAGGTGTTGTAGGGGGAGAGGAGGCTGTGTGTCCTGTAGAGTGCCATAGCGTATTTGGTTGTAGCACTGTTTCTGTGTCTGTTTTATGCTGTATTGTTGTGTTTCTGTGCAGGGTAGGGTGGATTGGGGGTGGGGGTGGGGTTGGGTCTGCAGTGTGTAGTGTCAGCTGGCGTGTTGGTGTCCTGGTGCTGGGTGGGGAGTGGTGAGGGTGAAGGGGGTGGGGATGGAGAGAGAGGGGGAGAGGGGGAGCCGAGGGGCGTCGGAATGTTGATGAGGGCCGGTGGGCGGATTGCAGAACAACAGTGCACTGCAGAGGTGGGTGGGGGGCGTGTTGGGACAACGGTGCCTGAGGCCATTGGCAGGCCCATCGGGAATACAGGTGTGGAGGTGTGCAAAGACACACTGGGCAAAAGAGAAGCGGCACCCACACTGGTGCCAGCTACGCAGCGGAGGAGGCGCGCTGAGATTCATGTGAACAGGAGAACCACAGTCTGCCTGAGCATGGTTTCTGGAGAACTACGATGTCCTCTTCGGCCGCCTCAGTAGCCAAAACACCCGTGGGGAACCGCAAGCTGTGTGGGAGGATGTGAGGCTAGCAGTGGCTGTGGGCGGGTGGCCCAACCAAGAGACACGGGAGTGCAGGTGTTGTCTGAAAAAAAATTTTCTGACCTATAAAAAAGAGGTGTACGCGCAGTGGTGATGGTGGCTGAAACACCAGCATGCCCTGGTGGACAGGTGGCGGGGGCCCCCTCATCTCCCCACTATCGGCCCTTCGAGCGTGAGCTTTGCAGAAAGACTTGGAGATATTCTACACCATGTGGCTCTGCCTGAGACTCCTGGAATTACTGCCCACCCGCTAGCAGGTTACGTCTGACAAATCTCTATGTGAACAATGTCCAGGCAAACAGCCTATGCGTTAAGCACCGTATGTAAACTTTTGGCCAATATGAAACAGGTCTATCAGCTAAGCATGTGCAATTTCCAACCCATTTGTACGCTATGGCTTACTAGGTAGTCCCCACAGTGTACGCCTGTAATCACATATATGTGTCAGGGTTGGCCAGGCCATGTAATGGCCAAACCATACATGGCTCACTGTAACAACACCCAGGGGACACTGAACCTGTGCAGGTGACAGTAACAGAAGCTCACAGCTGCAAACTGGATACCCTCTGCGCTGCACACAAGTGTGCGGATAGGGAGACCAGAAAACATTGTCCCCAGGGAACAACCACACAACATGCAATGTGAGGGCACAGCTCACCTCCTCCCATCCCCCAAGCCTCACCTCTGCGCACTGTCACATGTATGGAACTCAGTCTGCGGGCCAAGTACAATGACCCCAACGCACCCTACAGGATAGAACCCAGAGAAAAATGCCCACAGGACCTAACATCTCAACCAACAGCAAACCCTATGATGTCACCAGCTCAGTCTGGAAAACTATGTATGCAAGGACGCAAAATAGCACGGCATCACAAGAGGTCCATCAGTCACAACTCTGAACAGACAGAGTTGCATGTCAAGGGGGTCGTCCCTCCTGACAAATATACCGTTGACAGGGCAACTGCTGTTGAAAGCTCTGCACAGGCACCCTCCCCGGCCCCACGGGCGGGAAGCCAGGACATCCCCACCCACGAGTCCACAGCACACGCATAACTGAGTGTGTAGGTCCCCACAATGCATCCTGAGCTTGCGCTCCTTCGATGACTACCGCCATGACATCCCTTGGGAGTGAGCCTAGTAACCTGTGTGTTATAAAGGGCTGCTGTGACGAAGTCCACTCTGACACGACAGGCCCATCTGTGCTGCTGTAATCCTCTGTCATGGCTGCTGAAAGCCCAGCTGCGATTGGCCAGTGCCTTTTCTGTTTGGGAGCATGTCTGGTATGGACACTGTACAGTAACCTTTCCGTCCTGCAGTCCAATCTGCCACTGTGCACCATGTCCCTCCTGTGATGGCCCCCCTCCCAACTCATTGTGTGTCACCACAAACTACCGTACAACATGATGGCTGACACACATATTTGTGATGGATGTTGCCCAATACCCTTGGCTCCATCGTGTGTCCCCTATGCAAATGTGTCTGAGCACCCAGCCCCTGGCGGGAGAGTCCTGAGCACAGGCCGCAAATGCACGTGGCACACATCTCCCTGATGTGACCGGTATGATTGTTATTTGCCATGATTAGTGGGGGTCCAATCTACAGGGAGATATCAAATAGATATATCGAGAATACCCTCCAGAAATACATGGCGGACCTCACTAGGATGAAGGTCCAGACCACCTCCACCTCTGATCAAACACAGACCGGGGTGTGGATGATATGCTGGGTCTCACACGCACACATGCAAAGCTTAGGGACGATGCTTAAGACAGGATGCCCTAACGCATTACACTGACCTGTAGCATTTACCTTCTCCATTGACAGGGTCACGATATGTTCTCTCCTGTTCCAATGTTCCTGTCATCCCAGGCTGTCGACGGAACATCACGCTAATCATTAACACACGGCGTATAACATGTTGCCTGATCAGCACCAGACAATGCCTCAACCTGAATTCTGCTCACTGTGGAGTTCCATGGTAGCAGCAGGCAGATGATCACAGTGTCCAACATGACAAAGGGAGATGTTATTACAAAGGTGGTCATATGATAACAGACCTGTGCAGGGTTTGCAGCAGGCAGAAAGTAGCGGTCCAAGGCCGGATAAAACATATCCTAACCTGTGAAATGAGCAGCACATGATACAGGTCCGTTGATGCAGGAGAAGGTAATCTGCCTATGCTGCTGCAGAAGCGTTGCATGTGTGAGTCAGAAGATCAGACAGGTTCTGCGACAACAACATGTGTGTTGATAAGAGGTGTAAGTAGTTCTACACCATCCTCAGGTGACCATCCCAATGTCCCCCGGAGTGTACAACCTTGTATAGCTATGTAGTTAGCGTTCATTTCTAGTATACCCTCCCTGACACCGCACTATTCAGCATCAGCGTGTCTCACAGGCAAACCTAATCCCCGTCCAACTCAACCTGCATGAGATCACGAGATGACAGGGGACGGAACGTCGATACCAAGTCAAACAATGTACAGAAATCCCACAGATGTACCATAAATGGATCAGGGACCTGTTACCACTATAAGGTGACAGGTATATATTCCAACGTCATAAAAACTCATCACAGGCAGTGTACTGAGAGATCATGCAAATCAGGTATGTGGGTGGCCTCGCTCAGGTCGACAGGTGTTGATGACTCTCTAGGGAAGAGTTTGCAGCGATAGAAAGTGACTGCCTACCAGAATTGTGATTAGCAGCTGATAGTCCAGATGCCAGGTGTTGCTGCATTGCAGCACCTAGGGGCACAATGGTGAAAGGTCCTGTGGGCTGCAGAGGAGGCATTGCTTGTGATGGCCGTCTGTAGCTCCAGGGAGGTGATGTTCGTGAATGGCTCTTTCTCTGTCTGGTGTACTGCAGTGAAGTAGGGGAGGAGAAGAATGCAGTGGTAGAGTCCTATTAGGTTTGTTCCCGTGTTAGTGAGGGTGATAAAAGTAATGCTGGCCTGAATGGCTAGCCAATGTAAGTGAATCAGCTCAGGGGAACATGGTTTAGCCAAGGCGTCTCCCTGAGGTAACCTT